>CANIUD010000338.1:0-426789 GCA_947470075.1 Closterium sp. Yama58-4 | reverse complement strand
TCCTCCCCCTCCTCCCCGTCCTCCCCTTCCTCCCCCTCCTCCCCGTCTCCCCTTCCTCCCCCTCCTCCCCGTCCTCCCCTTCCTCCCCCTCCCCCGTCCTCCCCTTCCTCCCCCTCCTCCCCGTCCTCCCCCTTCTCCCCCCTCCTCCCCGTCCTCCCCTTCCTCCCCCTCCTCCCCGTCCTCCCCTTCCTCCCCTCCTCCCCGTCCTCCCCTTCCTCCCCCTCCTCCCCGTCCTCCCCTTCCTCCCCCTCCTCCCCGTCCTCCCCTTCCTCCCCCTCCTCCCACCCCTCCCCGTCCTCTCCCTCTATCCCCCCACCCGCGCCCAAGCCAGGCATGGGCGGGGGGGGAGTGTCGTCAGGGGGATAGGAGGGCCAGAAGTGGTCGGGATAACCGTCCGCCCGCCGCCCCACAGCCTGTGTGCGCCGCCTCCCCCTCCGCCTGCGCCGCTGCTGGTGGGAAGGCTTCAGAGGCGGGGGAGCGGGGGGCGTGGGGGCGCTGGGGGGCGTAGGGGCGATGGGGGCGGTGCTGTGGGCGCTGGGGTGATGATGGGCGCATGTGAGGTGCTCTGGGGGGAGCCTGGAGGAGCTACGCTGGCTGGGGTGGCTGGGGTTGGGGGGTTGGCTGGGGTGAAGGAGAGCGCTGGCAGCAGGATTGTGAGCGGCAGCGGCAGTGGAAGTAGCGTCATGGGGCACGGCAGCAGCAGCAGCAGGAGGAGGAGGCAGATGGGACGGTTCAGCACCAGCACCAGGGGCAGCAGAAGCAGGGGCAGCAGCAGGGGGCGCATGGGGCGGGGGCGCATGTGCAGGGGGCGCATGTGCAGGGGGCGCATGGTGCGGGGGCGCATGTGCAGGGGGCGCATGGGGCGGGGGCGCATGGGGAGAGGGAGGGGGGCGGGTGCCGTAGTGGCGCTCGACAGCATCTCCCCAGGAGACGGGGTCGGGGGGCTTCACCTGCGCCAGGTTCGTTGCTAGCTCCGCACACGCTGTTGCATGCTGCAGCAGCTGCGCCTGGAGGAGGTGAAGTGGAGGGGGTAGGGGGTAACAAGGGGTGCAAAGGGTGCGAAGGGGTGGTTTTTGTGCTGACAAGGGACGAGAGGTCGGGGGGCTTCTCCTGCGCCAGATTGGTTGCCAGCTCCGCACACGCTGTGGCGTTCTGCAGCAGCTGCGCCTGGCGGGGTGGAGTGGGGTGATGAGGGGTGCAGAGTGGTGCAGAGTGGTTGGTGCAGAGTGGCAGAGAGTGGTGGAGAGCGGTGAAGAGAGACGCAAGTAGGCATGTGACGTTGGGGAGCTGCGACAGAGTTCAGGAAAGCGGTCAGCCAGGAGAGAAACAGAGCGGTGGAGAGCGGTGGGGCGTACCTCAAAGGTTTTTCTCGTGGAGATATGGTGGAAGAGACAGAGCAGCCAGCTGCCACCAGATGCACTTGCGCATGCATCATGATGCGCCATCAATCCATGAGTGCAAGCGCATGCATCATGATGTGCCATCAATCCATGAGTGCAAGCGCATGCATCACAGCTCGGAGCCGACCCATTCATGCCTTCTGCTACTCTTCCCCTCCCCCTCTCCGCTCCTTCCGCACACCTTGCGCCGTCCTCCCCCCCTCGCCCCCTCCCTTCCTCCCCCAGCCCGCCCATCGCCTCTGCGGGATGAAGCAGCGCAGCAGCGGCGCCATCAACGCGCCACACGCGCATCTCATACCACCTGAAACCACCGCTGCTGCTGCATCTGTTGCCGGTTCCGCTCCGTGTATCTGCTACATGTTCTGCTGCTGCTGCTGGTACGTCACCTATCCCTCCTGCAGCCTGCATCAACCGCACGTCCACAGGCCGTGCAGCTCTGAGTGCTGCTGCTCCTGATCCGTCTCCTGCTGCTCCTGCTCCGCCTGCTCTTTCTGCTCCTGCTCCTGCTGCTGTTGGGTGTGAGAGCGCGTGCTGCAAGAACGCAAAGCAGCACACATAGAGAGTCTCGTTTTCAAGCGGCGGCGAGTACACGCCTGCCCTGCTGCCACATACACCTTCACTCTCCGCTCATACCTACATTTTCCTGTCAACACTTAACGCTCCTGATGTAATGAGGTGACTTCTGGGTTGACCCAGCTGTCATACCTTCACGTTCTTAGAGCTACGGTCTTAATGCTACGCTCTTGATGCTATGGGGTGACTTTGGAGTCGCCTCAGCCGCCATACCTTGACTTTCCTGACGTCATCCTGGTGAATCAGCTCCAGCAGCGACCTTCCTAGAAGCTTCCCTTGCGCAATCCTCCCGTCCTCCTCACTTTCCCTCGCCTCCGCCTGCTGCGGCAACTTGACGGCCACTGACGGCCACCCGGTAGACTCTTGCCGCGTCTGCCGGTCGGCCGTCACTGGCAAATTCGCATCGCCGGCAACAGCGCGAAGGAGAGCGGCGCTGCGCACACGCGGCGAAGACGCGTCAACACGAAGGGGGAGGGAGGAAAGTGGGGAAGAGGGGGGACGGTAGGGAGGGGGGGAGCGTGAGGAGGAGGGAAGAAGGAAGACGGGGGAAAGGTAGCATGTTGGGACGAGAAAGGTCGGGAGAGTTTGCGCGCCAGTTACTTTTTAAAGCGCACACTTTCGCGATGGGAGGCGTGAGGACTTCCGTCGCGAGTCAGCAAGTAGAGCGGGTGAGCGATGAGAGCGTCGAGAGAGGAATGTAGCCATAACTGAAACTTTTCACGCAGGGCCTCTCAGGCCGTTGGACGGAAGAAAACGTTTTTCGCGCTGTGCGCGACACGGATTGCGAGATATGAGTCTACGTAGGTCGTCTTTCGCATGTACCTGCATTGCACGATGCGAAAGTCTCTCGCGGGAGAAATAAGGGCGGCAGGGACTGCTGCAAGGACGAGATTAAGGAGCAAAACTGCTGGAGTAGAGGATTCGGCGAGTGCGAGTCGACAACATTCGGGTCGCAGATTGAGACGCGCTTCGCTCGGAACGCTGTGCTTGCTGGCGTCAGTTGCGAAGCCGGCTACAGCTCCTAGCGACATGATTCGCGAAATACGTAGTTAATGTCGTGTGAACGTGGTAACGTTACCATCGGAGACGTCAGCTAGGCGTGCGACACGCACGAAGTGTCCTAGTCTGCTAGCCTGGTTGTTGCCTGAGGAAAACTGACATGCTTGGTGACTCAAAATGGAAATGCTTGTGTGAGTGTGCAAATGCCAGCAGTACCATATTTGCTTTACAATCGAATATGAAAGGTGCATTCTGGTACGCAACGGTATAGAACGGTAAATTAAGGGAACCAGTCTCAAACGTGGTTCACCGTATTAAACCACGTCATACCAGTCCTGAACGAAAAAGCATGCCCGGACCTGGAGAATTTATTTCATCCCTGTAAATCGCGAAGCAGCTAACCGAACAGGACTCTCGGTTCTCGAACACATTGCACTGATGACAAGAAGCTGACTGGTGGCGGTGGCAGGCGAATGGTTTTGTTCGGGAGCGGGTCGAACGTATTTGTCAGGGAGCGTGGGGTAGGATGCGGGGGGGAAGAGGGGCATCATTGGCAGCCTTCCCCCAAGTGTGCTGCGCTGGCAATTGTGCTTGCCAGCATTGCTTCTCCTCCGCCCTTTTGTTCCGCCGATGCCCCCACTTACGCGTGGCGCAGCGTCGCTCGCCCAGCCCAGGCTTGTCCGTCCTTCCCACAGTGCTGTACGCAATCCAAACTCGATGTCCCCTTTCCTGCACCACTGGCCACTAGTGTACGAAGAAAGCTACCCAGCAGCTCAAACGACAACGAAGCCAAGTAGGAAACTTCATCTCTAGTCTTTAAAACTGTATCCAATCTGCACTTTGCATCGAGATGTGGAACCTACCTTGATCTCTAGAACAGGACTAGGCGGTAGACTTCCAAGTGAATAAATAAAATTAGATGTTAATCTACATGGGCTGATTCATGTGTACCATTACTGCTTGCCCATGGTGGCAAGCAGAACTGCATGTTTTAACCTGAGGCTTAGCCAGCACTTGGCTCAACACCTGCTGCAGGTCTCTCATGCGTATCGGCTTCGCCAAAAACCCATCCATCCCCACAAGTGCACACTTGTCCCTCTCATGCTTCAACACGCTCGCGGTCAATGCATAAATAACAGACCGCTGCAGCGCCTGCTGATGGCAATCTGTTGTACACTGCTGCTGCTGCCCTTTTCTCACACCAGAAGCACAGAAACCAGGCTGTGCGTTCGAAGGCGATTCAAAACCCTGAAGGCTACGAATGCGAGTGGTGGCCTCAAACCCGTCCATAACTGGCATGTGGCAGTCCTGCAGGTGAGATGGGAGATAGAGGGAGAGGAGGCAGTGAGTGAGCTGTGGGGAGGAGTGACTGCCTTGTAATTCCTTGAACAAAAACAAACAAACAAACAAACAAACGGAAACAAGCAAAAAAAACACAAACTAACTAACTAACAGCAACAAAACCAGAGTGTGTGCTGATCACGAACATGGTGAGGCACTTGGTGGATGAATGATCAAGAATAGCACCATAAAAGAGCACGGACATACCATGAAGATGACGTGATAGTTGGTGGAGCGGCAGGCCTCCACGGCCTTGTGCCCATTCTCTGCCACGTCACACGAGACTCGCAGGTTCCTCAGCAGCTGCACCACCACCATGCGATTCACCGCGTTGTCCTCCACCACCAGGCACCGCAGCCCCGCGAACGGCCCTCCATCCCCGCCACTACCAGCAGCAGTAGCAGCAGCAGCACCAACACCACCAGCAACACGCGCCACACGCTTGCCTCCACTCCTTAGATCCCCGCTCGCTTTGGGACTCCCCACAGCAGCGGAGGAACATTTACTCGCGGGCAATTTCCTGGAAGAAGCCTCATCCCGTGAGCCCCCTGCCTTCACCTCCCCCACCTCATTCACTGACCCTGCTCCTGCTGCTCCTGCTCCTGCCCCTGCTCCTGCTCCTGCTCCTGCTCCTGCCCCTGCTCCTGCCCCTGCTCCTGCTCCTGCTCCTGCTCCTGCTCCTGCTCCTGCTCCTGCAGCTGCTGCTGGTTCCTCCTGTCCCCGCAACCCCCGCCCTCGGCCCTCCAGCTGGGTAAGTTTGGCGTCACTCAAGCCGCACGAGTCAAGATCAGCCACCACGGGGCCCAGCTCCGAATTCAGGTAGCTTTCAAATGGCCGCGCAGCGAGAGGGGAGCCGCCATTCTTTGCACTCGCGTCTGCTGCTGCTGCTGCTGCCTTGCTAGTTGAAGCTGCAGCGGCAGCAGCAGCAGCAGCGGCGGCAGCGGCAGCAGCGGCGGCGGCGGCAGCAGCAGCAGCAGCTGATGTTGACGGCAATCGGTTTGAGACATGGAGAGGGCGAGAGGGGCACTGCCTGGTGGGTTGCAGCGGCAGGCACACGGAGAAGGTGGAGCCGTGGCGGGGGGAGGAGGCGACGGAGATGCACCCCCCCATGAGCGCCGCGAGCGAGCGACAGATGGAGAGACCCAGGCCCGTGCCGCCGTGCTTGCGGCACGACGAGTCGTCCACCTGCCGGAATGGCGTGAACAGCCGCGCCATCGCCTCTGATGAGATGCCCACGCCCGTGTCGCTCACGTCTATTCGTACCCACACTGGCGCTGCTGCTGACGCCGCACTGCCTTCTCCTGCTGCCTTCACAACCGTCCTCCTCCTCCTCCTCCTCCTCCTGCTGCTGCTGCTGCTGCTCACTGCCCGCCTCCCTTCCCAACTGATCCCTGCGAAGCCGCTTTGCAAAGCTCAAAGAGGCTGCTGGGGACTCTTTAGCTTCCTCTGCACCCTCTGATTCCTCCCCCCTCGCCCTCTTGCCTAGAACCCCACCATCATTTGTCTCCACCTCCCGCACCTCCTCTCGCTCCCATCCACCCCCGCACACCCAACCAGCACAGCCCCCTTCCATCTTCCCTTGCTGCAGCACCGGCCGCTCCGCACTGGTGGTAACCGCAATCCCCACAGTGCCAGCATCAGTGAACTTGATGGCATTCGACAGCAAGTTGAGAACAATCTGCCGCACGCGGAACTGGTCCCCTATCACAGCCTCGGGAAGCTGCTCACACACGCTGCTCGTCACCTGCAGGCCCTTCCTGCTCGCAGCAGATCTCACCGCATCGAGCGAATCCACCACTGTTTCCCGGAGATCGAACGGGTAGGATTCGAGTGCGAGAGAGTGCGATTCAATCTTGGTGATATCGAGCACGTCTGAGATGACGTGAGTGAGGACGTTTCCCGAGGAGCAGATGACGTCCAGGTACATGCGCTGCTCGTCTGTGAGGGGGGTGCGGAGGAGCAGCTCGGCGACGCCGATGACGCCATTCATGGGGGTGCGCAGCTCATGGCTCATGTTCGCCAGGAACCGGTTCTTGGCTTCGTTTGCCGCTTCTGCCGCCTCCTTGGCCGCCTTCAGCTCCTCCTCCTTGCGCTTCATCTCCGACAGGTCGTGCCACACCGACAGCATGCATCGCTGCCCATCTACCACGATCTCTCGCACATTCAACAGCACGTCAAACGGCGTCCCGTCAGCCGCCAGGTGGCGCCACTCCATGACGACCGTCTCGCCGCGCAGCATGCGCGGCACGTTGACGGCTGCCACGTCAGCGGAACGGCGGCCATCAGCTTGGAACTCGGGCGCGCCGTTGACGGCGTCGAAGCGCGCGATAGCCTCGGCCTTGGAGGCGAAGCGCATGTGGCGCACGGCGGCGTCGTTGCAGTCCATTATGCGGAACTCGCGGGACACTATGAACATGGGATCCTGGTAGGGTGGAGCCGGGTGATCGGGAGATGGGGCGGTGGGGAGAAGTTGAAACGGGGTGACAGGAAGAGGGAGAGGTGGGGCGACGAGGAGATGGGAAGCCTGTGTGCGAAGAAGAGTTATAAAAAAAAGGAGTGATGGTACAGTGCTGGGTGCAGAGAGGCGTGAGGGAAGAGCCGCCAACGAAAGAGTGAACGGAAGAATCGAGAAAAGGAGTCAACAGAGGAGCAAGCAGCAGGGAGGGAAGGCAGGGAGGGCACTGACGAGGGACATTTCGAAGATGGTGCGGAAGACGGAGTTCTTCTGGCTGGCCTGCACCAGCTCCTTCACCCTCCCCACCACCTCCATCGCCTTCGCCACTGGATCCCTCGCCTCGCCCTCCAACCTCGCCTCCTCCCCTCTCGTCTCGTCCCCTCTACTCTCTTCCCCTCTCGCCTCCATCCCTGTCTTTTCCCCCTGTCTACCCTCGCTCCCACTTCCCTCCTCCCCTCTCCTCTCCTGCTCGCCGCTCCCCTGATCTTTCGCGGCCCCAGTCTCCCTGTCGTCAGGCCCTCCTCTTGCCCTCAACCCATCGTCTCTCAACGCGGGTGTCCCGTCCGCGTGAGATCCGCCCACGCCGTCGGAATGAGGTAGTCGACGTGCCACAACAGCGCTCTCCCTCTGCGAGCCATCATCGAGACCGTAAGGGATCCGCGGGTCGTCGCTGCGACCGGGGCTGTGCGCGGCGTCAGAGGGCTGTCGCCGCGTCTGTCGGTCGTCGCCGTGAGGGCTGTGCGGCGCGTCGCCGTCTCCTCCGCCCGCGACGCGCACGGCCATGTCGGCCGTCCGCCGCAGCTCGCGCACCAGCACGTCCTGCGCAGACCGGGGGGAGGCGGGGGGCGATAAGGGAGCGCGTGAGAGGGCAGGGAGGGTGATAGGGGAACCCGAAACATGCGCCGCAGCTCGCGCACCAGCAGGGCGCGGGGGGAAGGGAGGGCGATGGGGGGGCGCGTGAGAGGGCAGGGAAGGCGAGAGTGGGAGGAGGCGTGACGGTGGAGACAGCGAAGATGAAGAGTGAGGGAAGCGGGTGAGACAACGAGCGGGCAGCGAGCGGACAAGAAGCCACGCGCGCGGTGCTAAGTCTCACCATGCTCGCTCGCCGCGCGGAGATCTCGTGGAACGTCGCGAGAATGCACGCCTGCGCCTGCGGTCGTGCCGTCGCTCCTTCGCCGCTACCGCCGCTGCCGTCGGGGACCTCTGCAGCCGTGGATGCAGCCGGCCGTTCTGCGTGTTCCGTTCGCAGACCTGCTCTGTCGCGAGCATCGCCTTCCTTGCTGCGACAGTCGCCTGCTCTGCGAAACGCATCGCCGGCGACGACTCTCGTCACGAGCGACATCTCAAACCATGCCCATCGCGAAGCCTGCGAGCTTTTAGCGTTCGCACTCGCGACGGTCTCGTCGCAGTGTCGCTCGTCGTTGATTCGTAGTCGCACGTCGAGACGCTTCCGCTTAGAGGGTGAACAGGCTCGAGCGAATTCGGTCATGGTTGGCTGGACAGGCGACGGTTAGGATATAGAAAGCAATATGGAGGGTTAGGAGGTTAAGGACCCAAGAGCGACTCACGGTCGTGCCTGGAATCACATGGAATCAATCGTAAGATTGTGTGGGGGAGGGATTACGTGTGCGATCATGCTGGCATCGGTAATCAGAGAGAGCGAAAATCAGACAGAGAGGAGAGGAAGGGTGTGAGGGAGAGCGAGAGAGGGAGGGATGGGCGGACCTCAACGGCTCTTGCATCTTCTGCGTGTAGAAGATCGGCTATCCGCTTCCCTACAATAACTTCGGGCTTCACTCCGAGAATTCTCATCAACGCATGGCTGCACACGCATCGGACCCAGGGGGTTTCAAACGACTTTAGCGGAGAGGATATGAAACAAGGAAAGCGACACGGGACCAGCGAGAGATTCTTGAACGAAAACGAACAGGACTGATGTACCTGCAGTGCGCGATGCGGAAACCATCTTCGCAGGTGAACAGAGCCGCAGGAATAACATCTAGAAGCATCGGACCGAGAAAATGGCAGAGGTGGGGAGGCGCGTTCGAATGCATTTTCTTCTTCTGATGCTCTACGCGAGGCGTGCTGTGCGAGGTGTGCTAGCAGGGTGTGTTATCACTACTTTGACTTCTGGTCGAAAGCAACGACGGATCCGTCGATGCATATGATAGCTATTTAGGAGCCTAGCGGATTAAAAAATACTATGAGAATTCGCTCGACCTATGTTGGACTAATTGTGTAACTTTGCACCTGCATTGCTGAGCTAATGAAAAGCGCCGCGTAAGCTAGTCGACGTAAGTTCCAGAACCTGGAAACGAAAGCGCATGGTTTGTCACAGAAGCTTCCCGCCAATGACGCAAGCAAGTTTCACAAGCCTAATGATACATTTCCTTCCAAAAGTTCCAACAAGCCTGATCTAGAACAGAATCGAAGGCTTTCGGAGAACACCAACAGCCTAATCGCGTTTGGCCATAGTCTGCTCTGCACACAACAATCCCCCTTTCAACAGAAAGGTTGCTGCAAGAGACCCTGAAAAACGAGGAACCATGTGTGAAGCAGCAGTTGATAAGCCATGAACCTAGCTAACAAAATTTGGGTAGGTCTGCCATATGTTTCTGATGCCTATGGTGCGGTAGACACTGGTTGGATGTGATGTGATGTGGCGAGGTGCGGTGTCGAATAAGAACTACGCACAAGACGAGGAGATGAAGGGGAGGTGAGAGCGGGGAGGTGGGGACGTATCGGAAGGATGCAATCACGTGACTCGCAAATGTGACGTGGCGAAACAGGCACGCGAGAGGAAAGGGCACCATGCCTGTCGCGTCTTTTGGGTCTCGAAAAACGTTTTAGGAAACCCATAGATCGAGGGTAGCTCAAACAACCGTAGGAGTTTTTCAAACAGAAAGCAAGCACTGGATGGAAGAGAGGGTCACAGCGCTGCAAATCTCATCATGACATCCTACGAGTGATGTTTATGTTCATGAAGGTAAGGGTAATCCTTGGCCTCAAGGACGACACAGTTGTGGGGAGGGGAATGACATCCTTGCCGCAGAGCAATTTCCAGGATGTAGCATTGTCCGCGTATTCCGTCAAACCACGCAAGACCATCTGTTGGGATCAGATCGTGTACTGTCACGCTGATCTGTGTGACCTTGTTCAATGAAAAAACGAATAAGTAAAATACAAATAATATACGTAAAATGCTAGCCTCACTTCTGAAGAAGACAAATCTAGTAAACAGACGCAGAATAAAGGTGCACACAATTTAGAGTGAAATGAAATTGGAAAAATATAATAAAAGCAAAGCAACGGTGGAGGTGCTGGCGTGATTGACGAAGTGCTGGCAACGATGGGAATGGGAATCCTGGGACGGGAAAGACACGGACAAGAACCACCGACAATGGAAATGCTGTGAAATGGCTGGCCACGCGCGAGCTCGAAACCACAGAAATGTGTACAGTTAAGATGCAATCTATCCTAGAATCAGATTCTCTAGATTTGCACAATCCAATCGATCGCGTACGTTACACACCTACCTAGCTAACAAACCAGCAACCAGGGCCTAAGTTATCAGGGCAATTACCCTGTTTTGACTGAAATTATAAGGTTTTTTCTACAGCAACCCTGATTTTCACAAGGTAATTTTCGGACCAGCCCGTAAAACTGAAGGGTGATTTTTTGAGCCCACTCGGAATACTCAGGGATGTTTTCAAGGGGACCCGGATAGTTTTAGAACACTTATCGTCCCCGACCTGCCTCGCATCCCCTCCCTCTCCCCGTGTACAACGCATAGGCCACTTTCAGTGAATTTTCCTTAGCATTCGCTCCTGGTTTGGCCTCCTGGTGTTTGACTTCCGGTACTACGTTGAGGTGGCTATTAGCACTCCTCCACGTATAAAAATTTCTAAGTATACAGAAAGTCTCTCTCCCCCCTCTAGCGTCGCTTTTTAATGGCCAACCTTCCCAGCCTTCGTAAAACTCACAGTGAGTCTCTCACCCACTGTGAGTTTTACGATCATAGCCCCATCCCGCGAGATTCTGGTAAGGTAGGCTTTCAGGCCTTTTCTGGCTCGAACCCGGATTTGTGAAGGCTTTTTTCCCACTGGCTCGTAATTTACAGGGTCTTTTTCACAGAGCTAGCAAAAATCCTAGCAATAGCCCTGCCAGCAACATTTCCACCACTGGATGGGGGTTGTCGACGGCTGACGTGTGCGCGTGCCCCCACTCTTGCGATGCAATGGAACTGTGCCGATATCAGCTTGTATCGCCTCTGGCGTGTAAAAGCTCATCTGCTACGCATATGCAATCGCTTGAAGTAGCAAAACAAGGATTTAGGCATCATTAGATTGAGGGCCTGCCTTCTCATACGATGAGCCTTCAGCTTTCTTCTCGTTGATTTCTAGCATCAACTGACCAAGCACCTGCTGGAGGTCTTTGAGCCTTATCGGCTTGGCAAGGAAGCCATCCATCCCTACACTCACACACTTGTCCCTCTCATGCTTCAACACGCTTGCTGTCAACGCATATATGACCGACCTCTTCCTCCGATGCTGCGGTTTCTCCTGCTTTAATTCCTGCTCCCTTTCCAAACACATGCCCAATTTCCCTTTCGGTTCTCTTGCTGCTTCCTGGTTCTCGTGCTCCTCCTGATGCTGCTGCTCCTCTTGATGGTGTTGCTGCTCCTGGTGCTGATGCTGCTGCTGGTGGTTTGCATCCACTGCATCAGGCATTGATCTCTCCCCATCACCACCACCACCACCACCACGACCACCACCACCATTTTCTGCTTCTGTTTGCAGCTCGCGTATTCTTTCCGTGGCTTCAAACCCGTCCATGACTGGCATGTGACAATCCTGCCAACGACAAGGGAGATCAGCAGGTTGCAACAAACACAAGTCTTCTGTATTCCTCTGAGAGAACCAAAAAAAAAAAACAAAAACAAAAACAAAAACAAAAAAAACCAAAAAACAAACAAAACAAACAAACTAACTAACTAACTAACTAACTAAACTAAGCAAAGGAGGAGACCTGACACGACTCTCCATGACTGGAAAGCAGCAAGGCACGCACCATGAATATGATGTCGTAGCAGCACCGCGCACACGCCTGCACGGCCCTGAGCCCATCCTCAGCCACGTCGCACGCCACCTGGAGGCTCCTAAGCAAGCGCACCACCACCATGCGGTTCACCGCGTTGTCCTCCACCACCAGGCACCGCAGCCCCGCAAACCCCCCTTCCTCCCGCCCCCCTCTGCCTTCCCCTGCCCCCCCTGCTGCCTCTGACTCCCCTGCCTTCCTGCCGCCCCTCAATGCCGCTCCGTTCATCCCCCCTTTTCCCTGTGTTGCGCCTTGGGACAACAGGACTTTCACACTCCCCTTGACTCCACACGCCCGTTCCCTGCCTAGTCTAGGATTCGACGCGAACCTTGGGTTCTCCTCATCCCGCTCCTCACCCTCCTCATCACTGCTGGTGCTCTCATCCTCACCAGCCTCCTCATCCTCCTCTTCATGCATCCTTTCTCTCCCCTCCTTTGATTCTCCTTCCTCTTGTACCTTCTCCGAATTCCGCCCTTCCCTTGGTCTCTTCAACCGCACTCCACCTCTTCTTCTCCCTGCGGTCACTGCCACCACCTCGCCTGCTGCTGCTGGTGCTCCTGCTCCTGCCACTCCTTCTGCTGCTCCCCCTGATGCTGCTGCTACTACTTCTCCTGAAGATGCTTCTCCAGCCGCTAACACTGTTGGCGCATCCAAACTACATCCCCATTCCATCGCGGACCCTCCTCCCACCCTATTGCCCCGTGTTTCCATATCCCTCGCACTTCCCTCTCCTCTCATGTCCATCCCTGCTCCCACCTCCAAAGCTCCTTCAACCCTCTTCTCATCCTCTTCCACTTCACGCCCTCCCCTCTCAGTCCTCCTGTCAACGATCCCTCCCTCTGAACTCCCCAAGATTTCCCCAGGGGCATATCCCCGCCCCTTGTCCCCTTCTCCACCCCACCACCTCCCCCTCCCTTCCTCAGTCGCTGTGCCTTCTCCCCTATCTTCCAGAATCCGAAGGCCGTCTCTTGCACTTGCAAAACCTTCCCCACTACCCAACTGCCCCCGTTCTCCGCCCATCCGCTCTTCCTCTCCCTGCATTCCCCCCGGTTGCCCACTTTCCTTCTCCAACTGCCGCTGCCGCTGCTGCTGCTGCTGCTGCTGCTGCTCCTGCTGTTGCCCCATCTCCTCCTCCACTTGCTGCTGCTGTTGCACGTGCCAGAAGGGAGGCAGGCAAGATAGGGGGCTTGGGTACCGAACCACAGGCGGAGGCAAGGGGGAGGTTTGGCGACGAGGCGAGGGAGAGGCTCTGTGATGAGGCAGGGCAGAGGCTTGGTGAAGAGGCGAGGCTGAGGCTTGGTGGAGCGGTGAGGGGGTGGTTCGGAAATGCCTTAAGGCCTCATCCAATTCATCCCCTTCCTCTCGCTCCCTTCCTACCCCTCCCTCCCTCACCCCGCTCCCCCTCCCTTCCCCCATCCCTCCCCCTGCAACCTCACTCTGTTGTGGCCACGGCACTGCTCCTCCTGCTTCCGTTTCACTGATTCCTGCTACAGCTGCAGCAGCGGCTGCTGCTGCCTCTGCTGCTGCCACTGACGCTGCAGTAACCCCATTCCTTCCACCCGTCTTCTGCACTTGCCCACGCCCTAACTCCCCATCTCCCACCCCCTGCGTATCCCGCCCCAGCCCTTCCTCCCACGCCCCACACCACATGGCACCTCCCCTCTCCTCCCTCCTCACATGCACGTCCCACGTGCGGGAGCGGATGAAGGGCAGGTGGAGGGAGAAGGTGGAGCCGTGGCGGGGGGAGGAGGCGACGGAGATGCACCCCCCCATGAGCGCCGCGAGCGAGCGACAGATGGAGAGACCCAGGCCCGTGCCGCCGTGCTTGCGGCACGACGAGTCGTCCACCTGCCGGAACGCTGTGAACAGCCGCGCCCTTGCCTCTGATGAGATGCCCACGCCCGTGTCTGACACATCTATCCGCACCCACACCTTCTCCTCTGCCGCTGTTTCTAACGCACCTGCTTCTATCAGGTCTGCTTCTATTGTGTCTGCATCTACTGCAGCTGCTTCAATTGCAGCTGCTTCTATCGTGTCCGCTTCTTCTGCACATGAAGTGATCGAGCCTGCCCCAACCACGTTGTCTCCTATCTCTCCACCACTCGTGACGGCTTCCTGAGGCAACTCCACCGAGCTACCAGCACCAGCACCAGCACTGCCAACAGTAGCACCAGCAGCTGCACAGGCAGCACTGAACCCCGGAGAATCAGCAGCAGCAGCAGTATCAGCATCAACAATAGCATGGGTGGAAGCGCGGCCTTCCACTAACACTGAAACATCATGACAGAACAGGCATGGGTGCACATGACAGCATCAGCATCAGAACCAGCACCTGCTGCAGCAGCAGCAGCAGCAGCAGCAGCAGCAGCAGCATGTGACTTTTGAATAGACACAAAAGTCACCTGGACAGCAAAGGCATGGGTGCGCACGACAGCATCAGCATCAAAACCAGCAGCAGCAGCAGCTGCATAAGCAGAATAACCACCAGCAGCAGCAAACACAAACACGAGGTGGGGGATGAAGGAGAGACAATGACACAAGGTGGGAGAAGGGGAGGGACGCTGACAGGAGGTGGCGAAAGAGACGTACCAGTTTGGTCTGAAGGCGCCTGCTCCCCTTCCCCACGCTCCTCCCTTTCAAGCCTATCCATTGGTGCCTCGGCGCCGCTCTCATGCCCTTGCACCCCACCCCCATGGCCATGCGCGTCGTCTAGAATGCGCTTGCCCAGCTGCCCCTGCTGCGACACCCCTTGGCTCGCGCTCTTGTCTGGTGGGAAAAGGACAAGAGAGCAAGGTGCGCAGGAGCATAAAGCAGAGTTTGTGGTAGCAAAAGGAAGAAATAGCTTAAACAAAACCTTTGAAGAGGTATTTTCAGCAGTGTTGTTGCGCTTACCTTGTGACGGCGGCGGGTCACAGAGAGAGACTGTCACCCTCACCTCGCCCCTGCCAGAGAGCGGGAGGGATGAGATGGGCAGGGCATAAAGGAGAGAATAGATGATAATCATGCGATGCACTCAATGACGCGCAGAGAGTCAGAGACCTGCGGAGGAGATTTATTAGTCAATTAGTCAACAAAAAAACGTACTCAGTGACTCGCGGAGAGGCTTAATGACCCACTGCTGCACTCGCACGAGCACACACAGCCACACAGCCTCTTGCCAACACTTTTCCCTGCAGCACACCTGTCAGTGAACTCTATGGCATTAAAAAGCAGGTTGAGGAGGATCTGGCGCACACTCACACCTATCCACACTCCCTCAAACCGTGCACCACACCCATCAACCACACGCCACCGACCTGTCAGTGAACTTGATGGCGTTGGAGAGCAGGTTGAGCAGTATCTGTCGCACGCGGAACTGATCCCCAATCACCATCACCGGCAGCTGCTCGCACACACTCACATGCAACCCCAGTCCCTTGCTGTTTGCCGCCACGCGAATCGCACTCAACGCCTGCTCTATCGTCGAGTGCAGATCAAACGGGTATGCATCCACCACCAGAGAATGCGTCTCGATTTTTGTAATATCGAGCACATCGGATATGATATGCATGAGGGCGTTTCCCGAGGAGCAGATGACGTCCAGGTACATGCGCTGCTCGTCTGTGAGGGGCGTGCGGAGGAGCAGCTCGGCGACGCCGATGACGCCATTCATGGGGGTGCGCAGCTCATGGCTCATGTTCGCCAGGAACCGGTTCTTGGCTTCGTTTGCCGCTTCTGCCGCCTCCTTGGCCGCCTTCAGCTCCTCCTCCTTGCGCTTCATCTCCGACAGGTCGTGCCAGATGGACAGCAGGTGCTTCTCCCCATCAATCACTATCTCCTGTGAGGGTGTTTGTAACAGTGGAAGAAGGTAGAGACGTTTACAAGATAGGTAACAAAAATTGCAGTCACAAAAAAAAAGAAGTTAATCTAATTCTTGTTATAGAATAAAAAACACAACTGAGAGGAAAAAAAAGGAGACGGAAAAGGAAAGAAGAAGAACATGTCATGAAGGGCTCGGGCAACACACACATGCAATAAAGGGCACCATAAACGGCACCATAAAGGGCACCATAAAGGGCTCGCCATCGGAGGCCAGCGTCTGCCACTCAAAGATGACCACCTCGCCTCGCAGCATGCGCACATGGTTCTCCATCTGCTCGTCCATGGAGCGCCGGCCGTCCGGTCTGGAACTCGGGCAACACACACATGCACTCACTCACACACACTCACCCTGACAGTTACAAGCACCATGAAGGGCTCTCCATCGGAGGCCAGCGTCTGCCACTCAAAGATGACCACCTCGCCTCGCAGCATGCGCGCATGGTTCTCCATCTGCACGTCCACGGACCGCCGGCCGTCGGGCTGGAACTCGGGCGAGAGCTTCATGAGGTCAAAGCGCTGCAGCATCTCCTCTCGGTCGCGGTACTTCATGTATCGCACCGCCGCCTCGTTGCAGTCCACCAGCTTGAACTCCTGCGATACTGTGAACACCGGGTCCTGGTGGGAGTGGAGGGAACGGATTTGGGTTTGAAATTCAGAATGTGACGTGAAATCACATCCAGAAATGTGATGGGTTTGAAATCGGGTTAAGGAAGGTGGTACTTCGTGTAGAACAAAAGCGCCTCATTTCAGCCCACCAGCTTGAACTCCTGTGATACCGTGAACATCAGGTCCCGGTGGAGGGAAACGGGGTAACGGTTGCCGGAATGGGGGAGGGTTCGGGTTTCGGGTTTGAGAATTGACATTGCCTTGAGCCCCCAGTCAGCTGATGGCCAGAGACGTGGATCGACTTCGCCCAGCAGCTGACGTTGGCCGCTTGAAATCCCTAAATCCCCTGAGACGTACTCAAGTGAAAGCTCGCCAGCAGAAGCTCACCAGGGACATTTCGAAGATGGCCTGGAATCGGGAGTTCTTGCGGCTGTGAACCAACAGCGTTTTGACCTGGTCGATCAGAGCTGACATCTCCCTCACCACTCCACTCGTCGCCGCGTCATCATCCTTCCACCCGCCTACCTCCCCTTTCCCTTTGTCCTCTTTCATGTCTTCGCCTCCCTCCTCACTCCCCTCTCTCCCCTGTCTTCCCCCGCGTCCATCTGTCTCTCCCCCTTTTCCATCACCCTCCTCCCCCCTGCGCGTTCCTTCCGCCGCTGCGCCACCACCTTCCCCCTCCCCCACAGGGACCTCTGTTCCCCCGCCTCTTCCACTCTCGCAGCTTGCTGCCGTCTCGATTCCACCGGTGTGCCCTGCTGCTCCTCCTGTTTCTCCCCCTGCTGCGACTGCCCTGTCTCTTACACTTCCAGACTCGCTTTTTGCATCCGCTCCCTTGAAATTCTCTCCCAGCTCCGCTAACGCGCCTTCCCCCGAACCTTCTCCTGTGCCTTCCCGCGTCGCGCCTCCCGGCGCGCCATCCCCTTGGTCCGCCTCAGCGCCCTTCCGAAGAGGCGGCGCGCTCTTAGCGAGCTGCACGCACTCCTGCAGCTGACGAACTATGTACTCCGCGCTCCCGCGCCGCGCCGACACGTCGTAGAACACGCATAGAAGCAGCGGATCGCGGTTCGCTCCTGCATTTGGAAACCCTTGATTTGAGACCTCTTGGTCCCGTCCATCCTGACAGTGCTCTATACAGCGTCGATCGTGCGACACGTGTCTGTTGTCTATGGTTTGACGGTTAGAATCTAGGCTAGTTAAAGGGTTAGCGAGGGATACTGCGACTTCGAACCATCTGCAGCCGTCAGCGGTTCCCGAGATTCGTCGCCGGCTTGACGCGTCGCTTTCGTCAACGCTTGGCAACAGTCGCACGTCCAGTCGTTTGTCGCAGGGCCCTTGGGGTTTGGAGCTGACGTAATTAGCAAGGAGCGCCTGCAGCGACGGGATTTCGTACGATGCGGAGAGCGGGGAGCGAGGGGAGAAAATACACGATTTTGTTGCACTGGAAACGTAACGGAAATTTAACCAAAAAAAAAAAAAAGGGGGGGGGGACGGACACAGCTCTTTCCGACGCAAACTACTAGCGCACTTACAGATAGCAGGAGGCCAAATAGACCTACCTCGAGTGCCTCCGCGTCATCCGCGTGAACAAGCTCCGTGATTGGCCTCCTTAATACGTCCTCGGATGAGTTAAGACCTAAGAAATGCACTAACGCGGAGCTGCACAGCGCCACGCGGAATCCGCCATCCGCGGTAAGAAGCACCGCGATTATTACTTCGTCAAGAAGAGAGGCGACGAGCGGGGAAAATTGCTCGGTTGGCGAAGAGAACATGTCTGAACCGAAGCTAAGGAGACAATCGAGCGAGTCAGAGCACATGGTCATAATTGGAAAAGGTTACGAACGAACAACAAGCTGACGCGAGATTCCTGAAGAAAGGTGAACACGAGGACGAAGCATGCCGAGTCGCTGTTTACGTATATCAACACACGCTTTGCAGCACGTGCGACGCGACACGCTAAGTTCAATCCCAGCAGTACGTTCCTGCGAGGCCGTAAATGTAGAAAGCTTTGCGTGGAAGAAGCTCAACGAGGAGGACATGTCTAGCAATCTCTGGCCAAGTGAAGAAATCATAAGCTCTTTTTTCCTATCTCAATCCAGCTTATGATTTTTTCTCATGAGGTGCTGCAGAAGCAGCAGAAGCAGAAGCAGCAGCAGCGGTCGTCCCAGAGAAGAGAGACAGGAATTTTGAACGACCGCAGGGGCGGAGCATCTCAAAACAGCTGCAGCAATCCGTGTTCCCTCGAACCTGCCGAAGGGTGTGCCCGCTGGGCGGGTCCGGGCGAGACGTTGACGGAAATTCTGGCGATGACGACAACGGCAGGCATCTGCTTTTTGGTGAAAGAGTGCGGCGGACGAACGGATTGGGTTCAGGACTTCTTTGGCTCTATCTCGAGATAATTGTTGGCGCTTTATTGGCTGGCTAGGGTGACAGGACAGAAATGTCAGAAGGGTGTCTGTTTCAAAGGTCAGTCAAGGGCGATGGTTTGTGGTTTTCAGCGTTTCGGCTAGGTACAAATGGGATCACTTCCCACGCGCCAAAGAAAAAGATCGGATTTGAAATCCTTCACTTTTGTCGTCTTCCTGGCACGCTTGCGGTGTGTGCAACAGCTGCTGGCAAGGAATATGCTTTCTAGTTTCCTGCCCGTATGTTGGAAGCTGGACTAATCGCCCTGATAACCTCTAGCGGGTATGCCATCGATCAAACCAAGCAACATACCTTAGGGCGCGTCACGTTTAGATGAACGGCCATTTTTTCATAGTTTGGTCATACTAGTGTTGAGCTCAGATTATCGAAGTGAAAGCCCCGCCCTCGCTTGGGCGGAGGCGTTTTCTGCTACGTCATGGTGAATTCGACGAAAGCGGTCGTCGAATTGGCTCTCAAGTTTAGACGATCAGCGTGCCCTTTGAAACGATGGGTGGTTTTCGAGAAAACTGTCCTCTGGTCCGCCAGCCCATCGACGAGCTCTGGTCGACGGTATGGCGTTCGACGGGCTCGTCCTCTGATCTGCTCATGAGTCGCGCGATCGCTGACGGACGGGTTGTTTTCCGAGGAGCTGCGTTCTCTGATCGAATGGTGCTGTTCGGCAAGTCTCGTCTCGGCGAACTGGTCGGCCGAATTCGCGCGACTGCGGAACTCCGCGAAGGCATGCGAAATTCGCTTAAATGGTTCTTAGCGAAATTCAACCTGCGGAACGGAATCACGTGCTCGACGGTAGACATCTGGAGAAAACGTCGGAACGTTTTCTACCTGGCACCTGCCCAATGTGCCTGACGGTGAAACCGTCAACCTGCACCTACTTGGTAGGTGCGCACACATGCACAGATATTCACCTGCGAGTGCTGCGCTGGCAGGCCGCCCTGTTGCAGCGCTGGCACGTCGCCCTTCTAATACGATGGCAGGCCGCCCTGTTTCAGCGTTGGCGAATCGCTCTGATGCAGTGCTGGCAATTTGCCTTGCAAAATGCTTGCTAGGGGTTTCAATAACATTCTAGTCATATCGACTTGCATGCTCATCTTGTACTCTAATTCTGAATTCTCTGTGTTCCTTTCAATTTCCTTTAGTGGAACTTTTGCCAAAATTTTCCATGAACATAGCAAGTAGTAAGAACTCTACTAGAATGGTACGATCACCCACACAACCCCGTGCCCTCCTTCGTAGTCCACTCCCGTTGTAGGGTGACTCCCCGCACAGATGACAGTACCTGAAAGCGTAATATACATTGAGCATGTCTAGCGAAGCCCTTGCTACACGTGACCTGACGCACTCAACATAGTACAGTACGTTTGCGGGGCGAATTAGTCAGGGTTACAGGCGTTTGCTAAGAAAAATCCAGGGTTACAGGCTAAGAAAAAGCTTGTTCTTCCACTTGATATGGTTCACGAGCCGCGAGATGTATTTCCGATGGCTGGCATTATATGCATCACACGTTGAGCTGTCAATTTCGAAATTGTACACATTTTTTAACAGTTGTGCGTCAATTCTCGCAAATCACTGTTTGTATATGTGTTACTGGTAAGGTAAAGATAAAGGTACAGGAGGGGGGGGAGCCCCCTTTGGGTTACCCCCGGCTGTCGATCGTAATCCGCCTACCCACTTGTTTACACGCCTCGCTGGGTATTGAGGTAAGGATATATCCACTCCAAGATGAGCAGTGCGAAACCCCGTTCTAGGGGGCTCGCAGAACTCGCCCGCACTGGGGTTTGACCCCGCGACCTCATCCTTCGGAAGTCCCATCTTACTTGACAAAAACGGGTAACTCATATGGAAAAAACGGAAAAAAAAAAAAAAAAGAAACCAACAACAACAAAAAACAAACAAACAAACAAACAAAAACAAAAACAAAAACTAGAACAAGAACAAAACGAAAACTGTACCAGTTCATCGAAACGTGACGCGCTCTTAGTGCGGAGAATAGGCGATTGTGGGAGAGCCTAGGCGCAGAGTTGCACGATCAGAGAGTGAAGTGCGAGGTTTGCGTATACGGACTTGCTAGAAACAGGATATTGGCATTCGGAGAACAATATGCCTGGTATGCAACAATAGGCTTGGTATCCAGTAACGAAAGGAAAGTATTGATTAATTGATATCTTACAACAGATACAACATGAACCTTATAAAAATCATAGTGACATGTGCGAGAACGTTCTACGAGAACGTTGTTCATGAAGAACGTTGTTCAAGGAGAACGTGCAAGCACCTACTCTAGTATGCGGTTCCAGGTTGGCACCGCCAGGTGAAAATGCCATCAGGTGAAAATACCGTCAGGTGCATTTTCTACCTGCCCAGGAGTAGTTGCGCAGGTGCTCGCAACAGACAGTTGCACATACTCGTTTGTGCAATGTCGTCACTTCCCTCCAATTCGGTTCAGTGTTGAACAGTGCATACCGAAGTGCACTTTTGGATTGTACTCGGCGAATACCGCAACACCAGTATGCATGCGGTATGCGAAGTCTCGCTACTCCGCATAGGGCTGCTACACGCAAAACCAGGCGCGTGCAGGGCGCCTTAAAGCTCAAGGCCCAAATTGCGGGCCGCGCTGGGCAAGATTACTAATCTTGCTGAGCGGCTGTTTGGGTGCTGTGAGCTGGCGAATTTCGGGTTACACTAGGTACGAATGAATCTGATTGGTCGAGACCAAAGTCACCGCGCAAACTTCATGTTTCAGTATTTCTCAATTTGGGACTATCGGACCCAAACAGAATGTTTGGCCCAGAGTTTGCTGACTCAGCAAGTTTTGCGAGAGCTTGACGAAAAAAGCGAACCCCACTTTCTCGACTTTCTGTTCACCTCCCAAACCACCAGCCCAAACCCTTGCGCAAGATTACTAATCATGCGCAATTTGGGCCTTGAGCTTTAAGACTTAGCATCAGTGTAAAGCCTGCATTAGTATACAACCTTAGCATCTCCAACATTTGTCGATTCCAATGCTTGCTCATACACATCTTGACAACAGTAAAGGAATCTATTGGTAGTATTTTATACTAACGTGATGCACAAGTAATGAGGGGTGAAACAAGTTGGAATGGAAGGTGTGGAGAGGGAGGAACAACACAATAAACAAAACATAACTTTAACGATGGTGATTCACATCCAACTTACTGCAAAAAAAAAACCTAGTGTTCACAACTCACAGCTAAGGGCGTGTGTCTTTTGCCCGAACCATGTGGTCCGGACGGCATGCCAATAGGGTATCCCGCTGACGGTCCGGACCGTCGGAGCTTGTCATCGTATTGGAGTACATGCGAGCATGGGCGAAAACATTCCCATGTGGTCCGGACCGTTGGTCCGGAAAAAGACACACGCTCTAAAGGCCCTTGAGAAGGCTCTTGTGATAATGAAGTGATACAACGAAAGAAAAGTATAAGATGGGGAGGGGGGAAGAGGGAAGGAAGAAAGGGGTTGAGCATCCTTCACTTTTTCTCTTGCCTCGTCAGTGAGCGAGGAGACCACGCCCGGGTACACGCGCCCTTGCTGCACACGCGGCAGCCCCCGCGTTGCTAGTGTTCGCTTCTCCGACACCACTAGGCGGGTGCGGGCTTCGTCCAGCTCGAGCACCCTCACCCCCACCATGATGCCTACAAGGGCTCGGGTTACATCGACTACTGCTCCTTAGGGGAAAGAGGGTATGGGGGAGGGGGGATGGGAGAGAGGGGATGGGAGGGTTCAAGCTCGCTGCTTTGCTGGCCTCCACGCTTTTCTCACCCCACCGGGCCCACCACCAGGCGCATGCTGTTAACGGGAATGGAGTGTTGGCCCCGCCCTCGCTTGGGCAACGCCGACGACTTGGTCGGATGTACGGGAGTAGCAGCCGACCGTTCACAGTGGGAGAGCTGCTCGACAAGCGACGTCGAGCTGCAGGGGACCGCTGTGGTGTTGCTGTCGACCAGGGAGCTCGACAGCTGCAACTGACTGGCCTGGGCGACGGGTGGGCCATCCGGGAGGTCGATGGATCGGTCCGTCGACCTGCAGCTCGACGGGGTGGTCTTCGGAGCATCCCGTCGACCTACAGTTCGACGGGGAGGTCTGCGGAGCATCCCGTCGAACTGCAGTTCGACCGGGAGGTCGACGGAGCAGTTCTGGTCGACGGAAGGGGTCCGTCGACCAGGGGGTCGCTCGGAGGGAGTTGTGGTCGACCAGAGGCACCTGGTGGTCGACCAGAGGCAGTGGTGGTCGACCGGAAGCACCTGGTGGTGTCCAGGTCGACCGGGTAACCTGCTCGACGAGTTCTGCGGAGGCACGCGAACGTCGTCGAGGTCGCGATGGCGAAGGCGACTGCGGGCTGGTATCCCGAAGTCGATGTGGCTCGTCAGTCGCAGACAATAGCCGACGGATGCACAACGAAGCAAGTCGGGCCAATCGTCTGCGCGCACCTGTGAGCGTGCGCACTGCTGTCTTCTACGGAGCAACGCTGGACAGCCGCACTGCTGCAGCGTTGGCACGTCGTCGACCTGCAATGTTGGCAGGTCGCCCTTCTGCAGTGCTGGCGCGGCTCCTCTACGCAACGCTGGCAGGCGGTCGACCATGCAGTGCTGGCGGTCGACCAGGCTAGCTGCAGAGTTGCTAGGTGCCTGATGTAGTCATTCTGTCATTGCTTGTTGTAATCATTTTTTTTCTGTATTCTCAATCTTTGCTAGTGGAAACTCTTGCCAATTTCTCCCGTGAATGTGCAAGTGCTAAGGAACCAAGCAAAGCTACGATCACTCCTAGTAGTTCGTGCCAACCCCGTAGTCTAGCTCACTACCGTTGTAGAGTATATCTCCGCACATGCGTGTGTGCGAGCCTCATGAAGCTCGAAAATTCATACAGGGTCATCATGGGCACGCCATGCTGCTCATGTTGTCGGTAATTAGCCCCGCCATGCAGTCGGATGCGAGAGAGGTGTAGCCTGCCTGCGAACTTTGTGGGAAGTTTGCGCGGGGCATCGACCTCGTTAACAACTGCGGTTGGTGTCAACCTGGGCAGTCGACAAGCACGCAACGAGTTACCTGGTCGACGAGGTTCTGCGGAAGTGTGCGATCATCGTCCAGGTTGTTGTGGCGAAGTCGACCAACGCGATCATCGTTGAAGTTGTTGTTCGGGAAAGGGAGGAACAGGGGGCCAAGAGAGACAGTGGAAGGAGTAGCATAGCGTGCCTTAATCGCAGTCAGAAACTCCTAAGCCGTGCGAACCTGTGCAAAATGGGTCTCCTCGGACTCGGGTTGGAGGCTGCTGAGGGCGATGCAGGCCGCGGCGTCGCTCGATCGCCAGGCAGTCAGGTCAGCACGCTGACGCGCAGCACGCTCTCTGTCCGCAGTGGTCGCGTCAGGTCCTAGGGTAGCAGGAGCAGGGGGCGCGGGGAGGTCACCGGATGTGTGCGCCCACAGGGACTCATCTGCCTGAACCTGACTCTCTAGGAGACGCTGCGCACGCTGGAGCCAGACAGAGAACTCGAGGGGCCTACCCTCGGCGTCAAAGCGAAGGACCCTAGGAGTCGCCATAGCGAAAGCAGAAGCGACGAGACCGGTAGGGCGCAATGGCAGGCGCAAAGGGAAGACGTGGTAAGCGCAAGAACGCAAGCGTGCGGTAGGCTCAAAGGGCAGGCGCGGCGGGCAGGTAGGGGTAGTGACGGCGGGCGGCGAGTGCAGGCCCGCGGCGGGCGCAAAACGCAGGCGCGACGGGCGCAAAGAGAGGGCCCGCGACGGGCCTAACGAGCAGGCGCGGCGGCGGGCTAACGAGCAGGCGCGACGGGCGCAAAGAGAGGGCCCGCGACGGGCCTAACGAGCAGGCGCGGTGGCGGGCTAACAAGCAGGCGCGACGGCGCAAAGGGAGGGCCCGCGACGGGCCTAACGAGCAGGCGCGGCGGTGGGCTAACGAGCAGGCGCAGCGGCGCGAAGGGAGGGCCTGCGGCGGGCCCAACGAGCAGGCGCGGCAGCGGGCTTACGAGCAGGCGCGGATATAAGGGAAGCGAAATGCCCAATATAGGCTGATTTAGGTAAAAAAGGCTGAGATTTCAGACCTTCTTTAGAAATGAGGCTGATTTTCCAGCAATTTGTTGAAGAGAAACAGGAAATTTTATTAGCTTTGTAGTGTAAACTTGCACAAAATGGCTAATTTGTCTGATTTTCAGCAAAATGTTTTGTACCAATTCTGATTTTCCAGCCTAAGCCAAAACAAATCTGAGGCCCTGCATATAACTACACTACAGCTAGAACTACATGCAGTTGTACGGAAATATGTATAAAATATATTCTGACAAATTCGTCTGAAAGTTCAGGCACGCCCTCAACATCCGTCTCAAGATTCAGACGAAAAAAAAAAATAGCCCGTCTGAACGCCAGTCGAAACGATTTTTTATATTAGTTATTTCAAACGGGCCTAGATACTAGCAAGAGCCCTAGCTAAAACGTGTGGATAAATACTCTTTTTTTTTTTTTCTAAAAAGTAAATTGGTGAAAATTAGCGCGCGCAAGGTGTGCCCGAAACAAAGAGCACGGCCTGTTGCAGAGCGAGACTTTTTTCTCCGGTAACAAAGGGCGCATTACTACTCTGACGTTCAATTCTCGACCCTGAACAATCAGAGTTGATTTTTTTTCAACCTTGAGCAATTATTCTGAAAAATGTGCACTCATAATAGAGGGGAATTTTTTTCCCCCGAATCAGGAAGGCCTAATAATCAGGGTCTTCTTTATCAGAAAATTCTTGTCTGATTGTCTGAGTTTCAGACCTACTTTTATATTTTCATCTGATGGCCTAGACAGTGTGATTTTTTTCATCTGAAAGTAATATGAATTTTTTTTCGTCTGATTTTTCATAAACGATTTTAAGATTTCGTCTGTATGTGCACATAGCGAATTTTTCTCCTCTGACGTGAAGTGAACAGATGGCGCAATCTAAGCCGTCGATGTAGAATTTGGAATTCGGACCGTTGGATGAAGTATACAGCCGTCTAGGTTCAAGTGCATTCACTGGCTTATTGGGCATCTCGCTTCCCTTATAGAAGGGACAAACAGATCGTCTGAAACTTCAGACCCTTAAGAGTATTTCGTCTGAAAAGCCAGACATCATCATTTTTTTCGTCTGACGTTCAGACGGGCTCGTATTCTAAAGTTGTCCCTGCTAGTAATATGAAACGTCAGCCCTGCGAGCACGTAACACCACTGGATCCAGACCGGTGGAGAGCTAAGGAAAAATATGGGTATGGTTTAGCTAAATAAATAAACCTGTAAGTAGATTGGCAGAATCAAGGAATGCACGGAGCATTGCATACTTGGAATGCATATGTCAATGCTAAATGAGTCCATTTTGTGCTTCTACAATACATTCTGACTAGTACCAGCATTCATGGCTTTTGCATTGCTATTGAAAATGTGACATTACTGGCTGGCTGGACACCAAAATCTGGATAATGAGAGAAGGAACCAAGAGGAATGGAAGGTGTGCAGGAAAAGAGGGAGGAATAATACTCTACACAAAGAACAGCTTCAATCATGGTGATTCTCACCCGCTGCCTCTATACCCAGTGCCCACATTCAGAGGTCATAGCTACGGCTCATGACTAAAATACCAGTCCCATGACTGTGCTAAAACGAAAGAACAGCTTAGGGCCGTATAGTTTCAACAGCAGTACTGTAACGAAGGAGTGTAAGGCCGTAGAGGTCTTCAGCAGAACTCAAACAAGAACAGGCGATTGGCAACGACCACAAGGCGTACTATCAGTGGACGTACAGTAACTATATCAACAATCTGGCCGTCCACTTATGCGTCGCCACGATTATTCCCTTTACTGCGTCGTGATAACTTATTCGGTGCGTGAATTGCGCTTAGCAGCAAACCGCGCGGCTGACTTTTCCCGCTGCGTGCCAGCCCACCTGTCCGGCCAAGCCGCACGGCCCGGTCAGCTGACTGCACGACCCGTTACACGAGCCGACAATGCCGCAAGGCGTCCACTCCATGGCAGGTGAGCGCGGATCGGCCGTCGTGCACAGATCACGCACGGATGCAGAGGCGGCCTCTGGCGTGCTGACGTTTATTAATCTTGACGGCGACGAGAGATCGCCTGCTATACTCGCAGCAGTCGCCTGCGACTCGCAAAGGCGAGACCTTTCGCACGACGACTTCCAGGCGTCAAGCAGCGACTCCAACGCCGATGCTGCCGGCGCGGCTTTATTCGTGGAGGGGGTGTAGGAGGGAATTGAGGAGGCGGAGCGACACGAAGACGAAGACACCGTGTCTGTCGGATTGTGTGGTGGTTCTGAAGCCTTTCTTGGACGAGTTGTCGAGGATAGCGGGACATTCGTGTCCAGAGTGGCCATGGGGTATCGCGCGCTACACTCCGTAGATGCGGTTCTCTTCGCCTCTGCTCCCTCGGCGGAATCCTTACTACACTTTGTAGTGCTTCGAAGCAACTCCTCACAAGCCAAGCTCCCATATCTAACGGCGTAGTCCAATGGAGTTAATCCACTCGCGTCCAAGGCGGAAGAATCTGCGCCTTTTTCCAGCAAAATCTCCGCTACAACTGAATCGACGGCTGCAGCGGCAAAGTGCAGAGGGGTCATCTGGAGGCAATCCCGAGAATTGACGTTTCCGCCGCGCTGAATCAGCACGCGAAGGAGCTCTGCTCGGCCTTGCGCGGCGGCGTAGTGCAGCACGTTGCGGCCGTGGCGGTCTGAGGAGTGGAGGAAACGTAGCGGTGTGTTGACAATTAAAGCCTTCGTGATGTCTTCGTGACCGAGAATCACGGCCCATTGGAGCGGCGTGCGACCGAAACCGTCGCGTCCTGCCGAGTCCCATCCATCGCGAAGGAGTTTCCGTGTCTGCTTCAAGTCGCCTGAGAGCACTGCAAGGTGCAATTCTGAGGGCGAAACTGAAGCCATTTGCGAATACTACTGGAAACTGATCCTTAGCTACACAATTTCAGGAACCTTGAAGCTCTAACACCATCCGACTATCTGCTAAAGAGCTCATGAATGCTTGCCATTACGTATGTGCACTGGTAGACAAAATTTCAAGAGCAGCCCTACCAATAATAATCTAGGTTAGTATTGCTCATCCTCTCGTCCCTACATCTTTCTCCCGTCCCGTCCTTCGCCCTGGGTTTCTGCATCCTTTCCTTTCCACCGCAAACACGGCACAGCTCCTGCTCCCTCCCTCTTTCCTCCCTCCCCCCCTTCCCCCTTTCGGGGGCTTCTTCCTTCCTGCACTGGCTTCTGTTCCGTTCCGTTCCTTGAGGGGGGTTGTCGTGGCTGGGCACGGTAATTGGCGGAGGGGCTGACGCGGCATGCGGAAATCCCAGCGGAACAGCATTATTGTCCCGCCAGCGACGCGGAGTGGTTGAACCATGTCCAGAGATCCGTCCCGATTCGCTTGTAGATATTGCCGAAAATGGGGGGCGCGCGCAACGCAACCGCGAGCCCTTGGTTTCGTTCTGGTCCAGGTCGGGGAGAAAGTGGTGGCGGGTGCATTTGACGTGACCTGTACCTGACGTGACGCTGGCGGGGGAGGAGAGGGGGAGGGAACTCAGGGGACTGGCGCGGGCAAGTTGCGGAGTGCCATGCCTATTCCGCAGCCTTCGACAACTGGGGGAAAGCAGTGTCTCGCTCGGTTCTCGAACCTGCTCTTCTGCCAGTCAGAAACCAGCAAAAACTCCTGCCTTGTGGCGAACCGCGAGACTTTAGGGCAGGTGAAAATGGAGGAGCCACGCTGCCCCTGCAAAGCCGTGCACCACAATCCGTGCCAGGCTTGCGTGACAAACTCGGGGTTGAAAGTCACACGCGGTCGGAAAAGTTGAATGCCCCACAGGCCATGTCAGCAGGCGCGGGGAGCGGCGTGGCCGCAAACGCCGATGACATGCTAGCGACGCGACGAGAGGCAATCCAACGTTTATGCTGTTGTGGCAGCTCCACGGAACGAACGGATCTCAACGATTCTTCGAGACAAAACCCTGAAGTGTGATTGGCTACGTATAAGCCCGCCCTCAGTGCTTCTAACGCGTTAAGAGATCACTCCCCGTCATTACATACACGCCTAATATTAACCAGTAGTTCTGAAAGAATCAGAAATAGAAGCCTTGTTCAGTACCAAATAGATCATCAAACAAATCAGAGTCTGGTTGTGGTGTCACTTCACCAACATCTGAGCCTTGTACACCACCACCACCCCTTGTAGACCTTTGCAGGTTAGCTTGTGTCCCCTCCTGTTCTGCTGTCTCACTCACATCACCAATTCTACTCCCCTCTCTCTCACACTCCCCTGAACCCTCATTCCCTACTCGCTCACCCCCCAGTGCTGAGGCTGCCACAGCAGCAAGCGACCTGCCCAGAGATGCCAGCTCAGCGCTGCCTCTGATCGACAAATGGCGTGCTGACAGCTGGCGTGACAATGGCTGGATAGGCCCCACAGCAGGTGTGGGCGCACCAGGAGTGGCTGAAGCAGGAGTGGCAGAAGCAGGAATGGCTGTGGCAGGAGTGGCAGAAGCAGGAATGGCTGTGGCAGGAGTGGCAGAAGCAGGAATGGCTGTGGCAGGAGTGGCTGAAACAGGTGTGGGCGCACCAGAAGTGGCTGAAGTGGGATTGGCTGTAGCAGGAGTGGTTGTGGCATGAGTGGCTGAAGCAGGAGCGGCTGTAGCAGGAATTGCTGTAGCAAGAGAGGCTGTACCACTGGCAGCAACAGGAGAGGCCAGGGGATGGCTGGGCACAGGAGGACGGGCCTGATGGGAAGGTGCATGGGTGCGCACTTGCTGCACGCGCAAAGATGCAGGCCTGTTAGCTGAGGAGTCAGGGATGTTTTGAGTCGACTCAAAAGGTGCATGTGTGCGTGATTGCTGCAAGCGCACAGATGCAGGCCCGGCAGCTGGTGCGGCAGCAGGCTGGGCAGGTGCAGCAGCAGCGGCAGCAGCAGCAGCAGGGGGGGTGGTAACAGCAGGAAGTGCGGTGGCAGCAGCAGGGGGTGTGGCAGCTGAAGGGTGTGCAGGGATCCGTTGTGAATGAATGGCAGTGGGGATGCTCACACGAGGCGGAGCATGTGAGACACATGGAACAGGTAGAGCAGATGATGGGGAAGGGGCGATTGGGTTGCCATGTGCAGGGCCAAGGGTTGACGCAGGGGCGGCAGGAGGAAGAGCAGGAGCGGCAATAAGAGGAGGAGCAGGAGAGGCAGCACAGGCAGAAGCAGGAGAGGCAGCAATGGCAGCATGAATGACAGCAGCAGCAGGTCCAGGCGCAAGAGGCTGCATTTGGTGTGGGAGTGGGGGAACACGGTGAGCTGCCCTGCCTGCTGTCTCTCCCACACCAGGTGCCTGACCTTGTCCCATACCCATACCCGCCCACGGCTTCACATCACCACCAGCCGCACAGGCACCCTCAACAAGGGCATCATCAGCAGCATCTGTCAGGTCGATAACCCCTTCCCCTCGGCCCTCCACAGCCCGTGCTCGCTCCACTTCTCGTGCTGCTGCAGCCATTGACACTGTAGCAGCAGCTTGAAGGGCTACGGCAGCCGTAGGGACTGTAGCAGAAGGTGCTGCTGCAGCGGCTGATGGCACTATCACAGCAGGCGAGGGGGCTGTGGCAGCACGTGAAGGCGCTATAGCAGCACCTAACGCCACTGTAGCAGCAGCAGTGGTGTGTAGGAGCAGGGCAGCAGGTGCAGCAGCATCGAGCCGGCGTCGCTTGGAGGGAGGGGAGGCCGGGGAGGGTGAGAAGCCTGCACCCTGGGGTAGAAGCTGCCAGGAACCATCCGGAAAGAGCAGCACATCGGTTTGATCGGTGCTGGCTGTTGTCTCTGATAGAACCTGGTTGGGGGGAGAGAGAGGGAGGAAAGATATTCGACAGTGCATGAACGGTTGCTTGTGGAGGGGCGTGGAGGCTGTGATGGGTGCAGGTTGTGATGGGTGCAGGTTGTGATGGGAGCTGCCAGGAGCCATGTGGGGAGAGGAGCATATTAGAGTGGTTGGTGCTACCTGTGGTGTTCTATAGCATGGCATGAGTTGATGCCCACACATGTGCTGACACTTAAAGCCACGTGTTATGCGAGGAGAAGATTACCTGCATGTGTGATAAGTCGATTTTTGAGTCGACTCAAAATGCCACGTGTTATGCAAATGCGAGGAGAGGATTACCTGCACCATACGATTGTCGATACAGAGTGACGTGGCGCTGATGTCAGCACCGCACGTGGGGCACTTCCACATGGGCTTGCGCTCGTTGATTGCCATCACACTGCTGTAGTCGCAGCACTGTATAAAGGGGATGGGGGAAAAAGGCATAAAAAGGCGATATTGTTCACAACTGCTGGACGGAGAATAAGCAGGAGACAGAGACAGGACCGGGAGAGGGGATGAAATATCAAATTGAATAATGCTACACAAGCCCCTGCGCACATTACATGTCCTGTGCGTGTCCTGTGCGTGTCCTGTGCGTGTCCTGTGCGTGTCCTGTGCATGTCCTGTGCGTGTCCTGTGCATGTCCTGTGCGTGTCCTGTGCATGTCCTGTGCGTGTCCTGTGCATGTCCTGTGCGTGTCCTGTGCATGTCCTGTGCGTGTCCTGTGCATGTCCTGTGCGTGTCCTGTGCGTGTCCTGTGCGTGTCCTGTGCATGTCCTGTGCATGTCCTGTGCGTGTCCTGTGCGTGTCCTGTGCGTGTCCTGTGCGTGTCCTGTGCGTGTCCTGTGCGTGTCCTGTGCGTGTCCTGTGCGTGTCCTGTGCGTGTCCTGTGCGTGTCCTGTGCGTGTCCTGTGCGTGTCCTGTGCGTGTCCTGTGCGTGTCCTGTGCGTGTCCTGTGCGTGTCCTGTGCATGTCCTGTGCGTGTCCTGTGCATGTCCTGTGCGTGTCCTGTGCATGTCCTGTGCGTGTCCTGTGCATGTCCTGTGCGTGTCCTGTGCGTGTCCTGTGCGTGTCCTGTGCGTGTCCTGTGCGTGTCCTGTGCGTGTCCTGTGCGTGTCCTGTGCGTGTCCTGTGCGTGTCCTGTGCGTGTCCTGTGCGTGTCCTGTGCGTGTCCTGTGCGTGTCCTGTGCGTGTCCTGTGCATGTCCTGTGCGTGTCCTGTGCGTGTCCTGTGCGTGTCCTGTGCGTGTCCTGTGCGTGTCCTGTGCGTGTCCTGTGCGTGTCCTGTGCGTGTCCTGTGCGTGTCCTGTGCGTGTCCTGTGCATGTCCTGTGCGTGTCCTGTGCATGTCCTGTGCGTGATCACATTACATCAGTGTCACAATTGCCACAAGGAAGAGAGCTTAGCTTCGAGTCGACTCGCAAGCTGCAAGTCCAGCGGATAGCACAGGGCAGGAATCTCACCTGAGGGTGGGAGCACGCTCGATCCCGCACAGGCACTTTCATTCGGGACCAGCTGCAGGTTGCAACGAGGGGAGGCGGTAGGTCAAGCAAGGCAACAGAGGTTGGGATGGGAGTGGAGTGGTTGGGATGGGATAAGTTGGGCAAGGTCAGGTGGCATGTGATCTACCCAAGGTCTGCAGGTTGCAACGAGGGGAGGCGGTAGGTCAAGCAAGGCAACAGAGGTTGGGATGGGAGTGGAGTGGTTGGGATGGGATAAGTTGGGCAAGGTCAGGTGGCATGTGATCTACCCAAGGTCTGCAGGATGCAACGAGGGGAGGCGGTAGATCCAAGGCAACAGAGGTTGGGATGAGAAAGGTTGGGACGTGAAGAATTAGGCAATGAAAGTTGGCATGTGATCTACCCAATATCGAGCCTCTGTGTACCAATCAGCACACCACTTGACGATTACCGGATGGTACACGTGGCATTACCTGATTGGACACAAGAGTGACACTCGAACTGGTCCCTCCAGCAACTCCTCCTCCTCCTCCTCCTCCTGCTGCTGCCCTTGCTGCTGCCCTTGCTGCTGCCCGTGCTGCTCTCCTCGCTCGCTCCCACCACTTCCCTGCCGCTCGGCTGTCAAACCGTTTGAGATCTCTCCAGAGGGGTCTGTGGACGAGAGGGTAGTAAGGGTGCTGGCAGTGGCAGCTTGTGCGAGGCTGGTTGCAGTGGATTGAGCGGTATGGGGCGGTTGAGTGGGGCGGGGAGGATTTGGTTTCAGTTGTGATGGGTGAGGCTTGAGCAAGGAGGGTGGAGGCAGGGGGGCGGGTGCCATCACAGCCACCACAAAAATGTAGGGCACTGGGTGGGAAAGGAGGAGAGAGGGGGGCGGGAAGGAATGATATGGGAGGGAGTGACAGGGAGGGGGAATAGTGAGCGGAGGAAACAGTGGGAATGAGCGAGAATGGCGAGCATGGGATGTACGTGTTGTTGCAAGCAATAATACAGAATCCTGCTCAGCAAAAACCAGGGCTCGAAAGGGGCATGAGTGCAGTGCAACCAAGCATCACAAGCCCTGCTTACCCGAGAGGCGGCCCATGAGGTTTAAGATGTTCACCCCGAGCCTCAGAAGCTTGATGACGTCAGATGGTACCAATGGGGAACGGTCCTGCAAAGGAAGGTTGCAGAGAGAGCAGGCAGTAGGTCATGATGGCAGTAGGTCATGATGGCAGTAGGTCATGATGGCAGTAGGTCATGATGGCAGTAGGTCATGATGGCAGTAGGTCATGATGGCAGTAGGTCATGATGGCAGTAGGTCATGATGGCAGTAGGTCATGATGGCAGTAGGTCATGATGGCAGTAGGTCATGATGGCAGTAGGTCATGATGGCAGTAGGTCATGATGGCAGTAGGTCATGATGGCAGTAGGTCATGATGGCAGTAGGTCATGATGGCAGTAGGTCATGATGGCAGTAGGTCATGATGGCAGTAGGTCATGATGGCAGTAGGTCATGATGGCAGTAGGTCATGATGGCAGTAGGTCATGATGGCAGTAGGTCATGATGGCAGTAGGTCATGATGGCAGTAGGTCATGATGGCAGTAGGTCATGATGGCAGTAGGTCATGATGGCAGTAGGTCATGATGGCAGTAGGTCATGATGGCAGTAGGTCATGATGGCAGTAGGTCATGATGGCAGTAGGTCATGATGGCAGTAGGTCATGATGGCAGTAGGTCATGATGGCAGTAGGTCATGATGGCAGTAGGTCATGATGGCAGTAGGTCATGATGGCAGTAGGTCATGATGGCAGTAGGTCATGATGGCAGTAGGTCATGATGGCAGTAGGTCATGATGGCAGTAGGTCATGATGGCAGTAGGTCATGATGGCAGTAGGTCATGATGGCAGTAGGTCATGATGGCAGTAGGTCATGATGGCAGTAGGTCATGATGGCAGTAGGTCATGATGGCAGTAGGTCATGATGGCAGTAGGTCATGATGGCAGTAGGTCATGATGGCAGTAGGTCATGATGGCAGTAGGTCATGATGGCAGTGGGTCAGGCAGCAGAAGTTGGGATGGGAGTGGTCTGGTAAGATGCGAGTGCGTGGGATGGAAAAGGGTGAAAATGGGGTAGTCGGATGGGAGTAGGTGGGACGGCAGTAGGTGGGACCGGAAAGGAGAACGGTCCTGTCCGTGCCAGTGAAAACGAAAGGCAGCAAGGTAGAAAGGAGACAGCAGAGCAACAAGCCTCCGGATCATAGGGATGTGAGAGAAGGGGAGATGGCGGAGAGGGGGAGATGGCGGAGAGGGGAAAAGAAGGCAAAGATGACAGGTGAGTACAGAAGAACAAAGTCACAAGTAATCGTGGCTCTTGAGAAACTGCTGGGTGGTGCTGCAGGTGTGGTCGAGGGTTCAATTCCGGCTGTCTGCACATTACCTGGTCTATGGCTGTTCTGTTGGGCACCTCCTTGGCGTTTAACATGATGCTGCTCGTGATAACATGCCGTGCCATCACCCATGCAACCATGCATGACATGCCGTACCATCACCCATGCAACCATGCATACAGTACGCCAAAATCCAGTAAGAAAAGCCCATTATGTAAACGGGAGTCACACCATTGTGCATACGTGCATGGATCACACCATCATCCATCACATCACCACACAGCAAGAGTGGACAAGAGTGATAAGGTAGGATGAGGCACCGACTGTGTGCAGGAACAGCACAGCAGCAGAATAGTTGAATAAACCATGTGCCGGAATGGATACACATGGTATGGCATAGGCTGCTCAGTGGACCTATGGCATAGGTTGCTCACGTGGAATTGGTCCACTGACCTGGCTTGAGGCGGCGAGACGAGGGTGGCAGAAGAGTTGACAAAGTCTGCTCTAATGGAGAAGAAGCGCTGACGGGATGGGAGGGTGTGAAGGGGGGGTTGGGATGGAAAGCGTGAGTGTTTTTTTTTTTTTTTTGAAGGATGCAATGCACTATGGAAAGCGTGAGTGTGTGAATGGGTGCATGGTTAAACTGGCGCGATGGGTGCTAATTGGTGGCAGCCGAGTTGACAAAGTCTGCTCGGATGGAGAAGAAGCGCTGATGGACGGGTGGGATGGGAGATGGGAGGGTGGGCGGGTGCCATGGATGGTTGGGATGGGAGGGATGGGAGAGATTCGGAAGGGATGGGAGGTATGTTTGGGGTGGGTGGCATGGGAGGATGGGTGGATGCATGGACGGGTGGCATTGGTGAGATCGGTGGGATGGAGGCGGATGGGCGGATACACTAATGCATTACTGCAAGGTGACTTTGGAGTTGACTCAAAAGTCACTTTGTGGGATGGAGGCGGATGGGTGAGCACGTTACTTGACAGACACGATAATCATTCACTAGTGCATTGCTTGGAGCGGAAAGGTTCATTGAATCTGACCAGTTTCTGCTGCGGCTTGGGATGGTGCGAGACGAGGAAGTCGTGAGTGAGAACATGGAAGCCTGGCTGACGTGGGGGGATCATGGAGGGTGGGGATGGAGGGGAGGAGAACAGCATGCGTTTGGGATTCAGGGGGTTTTTGAGGCGCCTCAAAAATCGTCTCAGTTCAGGAGGAGATTGGCATGCATTTGAGAATTCTCAAAATGGAGGGGAGGAGATAGATTGGCGTGCATTTGGGATTCAGGGGGGTTTTGAGGCGCCTCAAAAATCGTCTCAGTTAAGGAGGAGATAGATTGGCATGCATTTGAGAATTCTCAAAATGGAGGGGAGGAGATAGGGGCGAAGAGGAAGGTGGGCGAAGAGGAAGGTGGGCGAAGTGGAAGGTGGGAGTGAGAGCATGGGCGGGGTTGTTGCGGGGGGGGGAGAGGGGGTGATATGAATGAGGAAGTGGAGAAAGGGGCAGGCAGGCATATGTTGGGTGGTTAAGGTGGGGTAAATGGGGATAGGAGGGGGGAAGGGGGGAAAGAAAAGAAAGAAGGGGTGAAAGTGAAGATGCTGAAAAGATATTCTCTAAGGTGGGCAGAGGCACTCACCTGTACGGTGAGTGCTGTGCAGACTTCAACTAGCTTCATTGTAGGGAGGAATCTACAGGCGCTCACATGCATGCACACACATAGCATACAAACACACTCACACACATACATGCACGCACTCGCGACGCATACGCACACTCATGCACACACACACAACAGACAAACGCGCATGCACGCACACACACACATGCACACACACACACACACACACACACACACTCACACTCACACACGCACACACACACACCCACCCACCCACACACACACACATGTATCACACATGGGCACCTATAAGAATATAAAAGGGCCGGTTTCATTCCCAAACAAACCGAGGGAGACACACAGTCACATGCCTTGCAGGTACTAGATGGAAGTACCATGCAGGCATGGGTAGTACAGGTACGGGTAGTACAGGTACGGGCAGTGCAGGTACGGGTAGTACAGGTACGGGTAGTACAGGTACGGGCAGTGCAGGTACGGGCAGTACAGGTACGGGTAGTACAGGTATGGGTAGTACGGAGCTACTAGGAAGGGCAGGTACTACCAGGTAAGTAGGGTGGTATATTACCAGCTCAGTGTACGCACCTACAAGCTCAGTGTACGCACCACTTGACCACGAGCTCGAGCAGAAGGTCAGTGGAGAGCGGCAGGGCACCACCTGTGCTTGCACTCCCCTTCCCACTAATGTTTGTTACATGCCCCTTATATGCCCGTTACATAAAGGAACAGCACACGCACCGCTTGACAACGAGCTCCAGCAGAAGATGGGTGGAGAGCGGCAGGGCACCACCCGTGCTTGCACTCCCCTTCCCACTCTCCCTCCCACCACCAACACCCTCCGCCGCACCAAAATCCCCCCCTGCTCTACCTTCTCCTTCTCTTCCTATCCCCTCAAGTCCCCTGCCCCCACCACCCCGTTCTCTCTCCTGTACATTCCCTGGCGCCTCCCTTTGTCTTCCCCTTCCCCCTCTCTCTCCATCCTCCCTCGAGCCCTCCTCCGCCCACCCTGCCACGTCATGCATCACCTCCCCCGGATCTACCTCCCTGCCAAGCGCCCTCTGCTCCTCGGCTGCCACGTCAGCATGGGGCAGACCTGGAGATTCGTCCAGCCAATCGGAGAGAGAGGCGGGGCGAGCGGCGAGAGAGGAGGAAAAAGGCTTCAGAGCCTGCAGAGGGACGAATGGGAGTGTGAGACAATCTTTTTTTGTGCCAAAGAAGGAGATAAAATCCCCCTCCCAATGCCTGCAGGTTAGGGTATGGGACGTGCACAAATAGCTTCTAGAGCTTGTAGGCTATAGCGAGTATAAATACGCTGTGTGTTGCCGTAGTTACTGGCGTATACGATGGATGGGGGAGGCTTATAAAACTTACAATATCAGAGAAACCACGAATGCTTGCTTGCTGGTCTTCTGAGAACCACTCAGCCGCTACTGCTGCCTGGCACAGATGGAGCGGGGATGGTAGAGAGAGAGGAGAGATTGGGCGGTGGGGGAGGAAAGCGCTTTTCAGAATTCTCAAACCACCCAGCCGCTACTGCTGCCTGGCACAGATGGAGAGGGGATGGCAGAGAGAGAGGAGAGATAAGGCGGTGGGGGGGGGGGAGGGGGGGGGAGGGGGGGGGAGGTGGGGGGGGAGCGCTTTTGAGAATTCTTTAAACCAACCAGATTTTACTGCATGTTTGTACCCTACCTGAATCGATACAAAGGCACGTTCGTGGATGGATAGACAAGCCAGTGGGGTGGGGGGGAGCATGGAAGAAGGAGGAGGATGATGATGATGATGATGATGATGATGATGATGATGATGATGATGATGATGATGATGATGATGATGATGATGATGATGATGATGATGATGATGATGATGATGATGATGATGATGATGATGATGATGGGTGGAAAGTTTACATTGACAGAGAAACAGAAGGCAGAGGGGGGTTACGTTGACAGAGAGCAGCAAGACGGTGACAGCGGGGTGAAGAGATGGGGCAGTGTGGAGGGAACAGGGAAATCTACCTTGACAGAGAGACAGGAGGGACAGGAAGGACAGAAAGGGTTACCTTACCTTGACAGAGAGACAGGAGGGACAGGAAGGACAGAAAGGGTTACCTTACCTTGACAGAGAGCAGCAGGATGGTGACAGCGGGGCAAAAGGGCGGAGACAGAGTTGAGGAGACAGAGTTGAGGAGAGGGGAAAGGCTACCTTGGCAGAGAGACGGGGGGGCAGGAGGGGATACCTTGACAGATAGGAGCAGGACGGTGACAGCAGGGCGAAGAGATGGGACGCTGTTGAGGAGACAGGCCTGCAGTGGAGTGGAGGAAGGGCAGGGAGCGGTACCGGTACTTGAGAATTCTCAAAAATCGCTCAGAAGAGATGGAACTTTGTTGAGGAGACAGGCATGCAGTGGAGTGGAGGAAGGGCAGGGAGCGATGCTGATGAGCCATCATGATGGCAATTGTGACAGTTAGTGACATTCACGGAGTGGTTGCAGTGTGGTGTGGTGTTCATTCATAGGTATGACAGTGCATCTGAAGGTATGTATGACAATGTTGCTCAGCTTAGCATCCACGGCGCCAGTACAGTGCACGGCGCCAGTACAGTCACAGTGCATGGCAGCGAGTGCAAAAGCACCGACTCACCATCTTCACTGCTTTGATCAGCTCGCCCTCCTTGCCTTCCGGTCGCTGCTCCGTTGCCAGTGCCACGTCCAAGGTCCTTGGGGGGGTGCAGATGGTATGAACAAATGAGAGGAGAATATCGAAAGGATGGGTGGGAGAGTAGGCATCCCTGTATCTGTCGCCTAACCGAGTGAGGCCTACCTACACGCCATATTCACCTGGACACGTCAAGCAGCGTCTTGCTCAGAGTGCTTGACGCCTCTCGACCTCCTGGCGTTTTCCATAGCGCCGTCACCGCAGCAGCTGCTGCTGCTGTCGCATCTGCCGCTGCCGTCGGATCCTGCTGGATTTGCTTCCGAAGCAGAGCCTGCTGCTGCTGCGACTGCCATGCGACAGCTCGTCGCAGCAGCGTGTGCAGATGCGACACGCGTGCGACGAGACGCGACGACGACGTGCGAGTGAGATCGATCACGGTGGCTCCCGGGGGAGTCGCCTTGGACGGTGGATTCCCGGCTGGTGGCGGAGTCGCGGCCGGTGGCGGAGTCGCGGCGGGTGGCGGAGTCGTGGCGGGTGGCGGAGTCGCAGCGGGTGGCGGAGTCGCGGCGGATGGCGGAGGCGCAGTGCATGGCGGAGCCGCAGCGGATGGGAGACGGGCGGAGGCATTGGGAACAGCAGTAAAAGCCGCAGGTGGACGAGCGATGTTGGAAACTGTGGGATGAGCTGACATTGAATTAACTCTCAATTCTGGGCTCTGGGGTGATCAGGGAGCCTGACACGAAAAGTCTAACGAACTTGACATTCTTGGTACAGTAATAGGCATTTACTCTAGACTGAGTTCACTCTAGGCTCATAAATGGATCATGAAAGGATCATAATGAAGAGCATGGAACTCGGGCACAGGGCAAGAACGAAGTTGATCACAGATCTCGAGGGTCGAAACAAACGCTACAGATAGCGCTATCCAATTGATAAGAGTTGGATAAGTATTCAAGTTCCCAAACCTCTGCACTCAATTAGACCGTGCAGCTATATATGTAAGTTACAAAAAAAAACAGCATTTATTTGCATCTCTTATTCCCAAAGCCCTCAGAGATCAACTTTATTCCATGTTCTATCCCTCTCGATCATTGGCAACGCCAAATCCATCTTCCTTCATCTTGCACGATGCCTGGTGCAGCAGCATGTTTGTTTCGAGCGTTGTCACTCGCTCCTGCAGTGCTTGCACGTACGCGACAGCATTATCAAGCATGGTGGCCGTGTCCCCATGCCCGCGCACCACCATCCGCAGCTTCTGCAGCCCCTCGCTGATCCTCTCCCGCCTCTGCCTCTCCGCCATGCTCCGCGCCTTGATGCGCCCGCCCGCCACCTGCCGGTCCTTGCGCCCGCGGCTGCGAGGCATCCAGTCGTCCATGTCACTCCCCCCCACAGCACCATACCTCGGAGAGAGGAATGGTGTCCCAATTCCAAGAGGCATGGCATATGGCGAGTCTCTGTTGCCAGGTGTGCTCGCTTTTATTTGGTTAAACGGACTGCCGAGAGATGTCGGGGAACCATAACCAACAGGTTCTAGAGTACTAGGGAGCGTCAGAGGAGGAGGTCGCAGCCCTGCCCCGTGCTTCATCTGAGCCACATTGTCCGGATACAGAGCACCTGCTGTCGGTTCAGGCGCATGATTCTCCTCTGCCTCTCTCGTTCGTGTCCGCATGGCCAGAGCTGTCGCCGCCGCAGCAGCAGCCGCTGCATCCTCGCTGTCAATACTGCTGGTGCTGAGCCTGTCGTCCTCATCATCGCCTTCATCCTCGTTATTGCGCACCTCATCAACAGGCGGAGGCTTCTCGTGAACATGCCCAAACCCTGGAGCGTGGCTGAGCACAGGAGTCAGGGGCGGAGAGAGGTGGGACGACGGCTGCGGAAATGCATCCACCAAAGCTCCGTCCACACCTGCGCAAGCAGCATTGTCCTTCGACACTCCTCCTGTGCATGCAGTCGCAACAGATTCAGAGCATAGTGAGGACATAACAGTGTCCAGATGCCCGTCAATGTCGGGCAGGTCCGCAAGAAATGCGTCCAGAAGGCTCCTGCCCGTGCCACCTCGTTGTGGCTTCCCTGGGGCATTCGGGACCTCGTCCTTGGCGCTCCACGCGTCGTGTTCTTCCTCCACGCGCGTCGTTCCTTGCGCAAAACCTTGGGCCAGAGCTCGTTTCTCTCCTTGCTGGGTGAGTCCCGGCAGCGATGCCGACTTGATCCTCGCTCCGCGTCCCCCCAGCGCAGACATCTTCCCGTGTGCCGCCGCGCTGGCCTGGCTCGCACTGCCAGTGCTATTCCGCGTCGCCGCAACCACCCTCGGAGCCTCAGTCGACGGCGGCGCCTCTGTCCCCTCAGGAGCCTCTGCCGCATTGACGCTCCCGCCGTGCGCGTTCGCGGTCGCCGCCAAGGGGGTCTTTCCGCACGCCGCCTTCCGCCTTTTGGGGGACGGCGTGTTGGGCGCGGATTCGTCGTCCGCGGAGACCTCGGAGGAGCACTGGTCGAGTGACGCGAGCGCCGTCAGCAGTGCCGACAGGATCTTGGCGTTCTGCTGCGCCTTGCGCCGCTGCTGCTGCTGCAGTTTCTGCTTCTTCACGTTGCTGCTGCCGCACGGCGGAGGGCGCTCCGGCGCGCGACGCTTGAGCGACGAGGAGTCGGCGTTGTTCCGTCGCAGCAGCTCCGCGGCCTCTCGCTTTATATTGTCCGAAATTTGCGTCACCGTCGCCGCGTTCGCATCTTTCGCGTTGCCAATGCAAACCACGCTATCATTCGTTCGACCTTTGACAGCCGCATCGTCGCGCCGCTCGCCTCCGCTTTCGTCCGCCGCTCCTCTGACCGCGTCTCCCGCGGCCTCCGCGCATGCATTGGTTGGCAAAGGTTCTACCGCCAGAAAAGGCGGGATCGATGAGTCCCAGAAGCTGTTGGGAAGAGCGAGAAACGAGCTGATTGCGGCGTGAATGTCGCCGTCGTCGACGGCGCCATCCTCGCTGTCGAGCTTCGCGGCGAACGGCAATGCAGCATTTGCGACGTGTGGAGCGCGGACGTATTCGTCAGTGTCGTCGGGTATGAGATGCGCTGCTGATGCCATAACGATTGGCGGAACGGTAAACACAGCTGGGCGCGACGCGCATTTGTTTCCAGGCAGCACAGAGAGGAGAGATTTTGTGCTGGGTGGTGGGACCTGAGGGGCTGAATAAACTTCTTGCATAAATGCGTCCCCATTTCCAGTTCATGGTTTGGATTGCATTGCAGGGTTGCGTTGCTTCAGGTCGGGACTCAGGAGGGAAGGTCGGTCGCGCATCCCACACTCCAGATGTACTTTCGCAGCAAGAATGGATCTGATGTATGCGTGGCAGTGTGTGGTTGGCCGCGATGGATGCTGCGACCAAGATTGGCTTTTCGCTGAAGCAAGGAGGGCAGGAGGTTGGATGACGGGGCAATAGGCAAGCAGGGAGTGCGAGACACTCACTGCAGCACACTCCACAAGTGATACAGTTCCTAATACTGGAAACTGGGCAGCTTACGCAGTAAAAGTGAAGAAAAGGTGACCAGAAAACTGTGGCCAATTGCGGCACAGCAAGATGCTATTGCTATACGTAAATGATAAACGTCAAATGCTAAGAAAGTATGTATTGTGATTTGCTAGTCTATTCGCTTCCAGCCCGTGATGCTGAAGCCTATCACAACAGAATATCGACCTGATGAGCGACATGGCCCATCACCTGTCACCTGGAGTATGGCAATACTGTACACTTAGCCTTATCCTCAGGTTCTGCGCATCAAAGACAGGGGGGGCACAACGGGGGGCACGCGGAAAAGAGGCCAGGCGAATCAAGAGTTACGGGGAGCTTTCGGCGATTTGTTGACGACGCACAGCTTCTCTCCGCCTCATTTTTCGCGAACCATTTTGGTGCGAACCATCTTGGTGCATCGGATTCGCAACCCTCCCAGCAGAAGGGTATGACAGATGAAACACCTCTCGCTCATTGGGTTCTGAAAGGGTTCGACCTAGCAACCATGTCGGTGAGTGCAGGTTCCACCAACGTTTAGGAGACTCGGATCTGGCGCGGAGGTGTGTTCCAGTTCTCGTGTTAGCAACCTATTCAGATTTAACTACTTCCGTCCGTGTGCAGGTTACACGAAAAGCTGTCTTAAAACCGGGGTTCCAAGAGTTTCGAAGTTAGGAAGGTTGCTTGGGGCAAGGGATGTGAGTGGCGGGCGAACCAGGGTGGTGTCGAGATTTGTGGACGCGGATCGCAGAGCTCGAGTACCTCGCGTGTGTAACTAGATCTTGAATGCAACGTACGAAATATTTCGTAACAGTTTCGGACGGGCTTCAAATCTTTGTGCGAAATCGTCACTGCTCTCGCTCTCGCTAGTACAGTAAATTCGTGTGACGAAATTTGTCCCGACAAATTGCGAAGTGGGTCACTTCCAACTGGGTCACACCCAACCGAAGTTAGGAAGGTTGAGGCAGTTGAGGCCTGTTTGGGACTCCGGTTTATAACGTTCCCCACACCCGTCCATCATAGGACCTTCGGCTCCGACGAGAAAGCTTAGGTATTCGATGGATTGTAGACGTAAGAACCGCTTTGACAGACTCATGTCGAATGATTGCACCATGCCAGAACCCACGTTTGCAAGTCAGTTCAGAAAGAATAATGTTTTTTTTTTAAGATGGTACATATATACATTCAAAATACAACCACACTATGACACACGGAAACGTATCCAGCTTTATTCGTTAGTCACCTAACATTATGTGTAAATCCTATCCGAAATCCATATGAAAGTGTGCTTACAACAGCTCAGCTGATTCGCCAGGTGAGGCCAAGGCGCAATCGGTCTGCCCAGGGTGTTTGCACGACGCCTTGTGCAGCAGCAGAGTGGTCTCCAACGCGCTCACTCTCCGCTGCAATGCGTCCACGTAAGCAACAGCATTGTCAAGCATGGTGGCTGTGTCCCCATGCCCGCGCACCACCATCCGCAGCTTCTGCAGCCCCTCGCTGATCCTCTCCCGCCTCTGCCTCTCCGCCATGCTCCGCGCCTTGATGCGCCCGCCCGCCACCTGCCGGTCCTTGCGCCCGCGGCTGCGAGGCATCCAGTCGTCCACGTCATCTGCCGCTCCATTGGCGCCCCCGCATGCGGGACTTCCGCCAAAACCCGCCATGTCATCATCTGAATTGTCATTCTGCATGCACGCTGCTGCTTCACGCGCGGACATAGCTAGTGGCGCATGCGCAGCGGAAGGCGCAGAGGGAGCCGCGCCATTGGCGGTGGGCAGGCGAATGGGCATCTGCAGCGGACCGTGATGGGCGAGGGTCCTGCCGACCTGGGCGGCATGGCTAAGCACTGGCAGCGCAGCCGCAGGAGGCGCGGGAGCGGCAAAAGCAGCGGGCGCGGGGCACGGTTCACTGCGGAGGATGGCCGCGCCAAGCGCGCGGCGCAACTGGCGGGAAACCTCCGCCTCACTTCCGTCCACGGCTGCGGTAGGGGCAACGGGCGCTGCGGAAGACACCACCTCGCTCTCCGCGGCCTTCCGCTTCCGCGAACCTGCTGCCAGCGGCGGCGGCGGCGGCGGCGGCGGCGGCTTCCGCGGCGGAGCTGTCCACACTACTGGTGCTGCTGCTGCGCATAAGAACCCTCTCCGCGTCGCAGTTGTTACCTGCGGCCCGCACCTGCCCCACGGCTGCGCTGCTGCTCCCCGTCTGACCCGCCGCCGGCTGCGCCGCGTCGGCTGCCGGCCCGTCAAGTGAGGCGATAATCGCGTCGAGGTGCATGTCGACCTGCGGCAGCTGACCGAGAAACGAATCGAGAAGCGCGGACGACGGGTTACCACTGCTTGCTGGGCTGCTGTTGCTCAGACTGTCCAATTGCGGCAGCCGGCGGGATGCTGCGACATCGCCGGGAGCCTGCTTGGCGCGCTTTGCGGGCGAGGGGGCAAGGGATTCAGATTCAGGCGAGGACGGCTCGTCGGTGTCGTCTGATTCGGCGAGGGCCTCCATGATTGCCGCGAGCAGCTGCTTTTGAGTCGCGCGCTGCGCCGCCTTTCTCGCCTTCGCCTTCCCGCTCTTCCCGCCGCTCTTCCCGGCGGGCTTACCACGAGACTTCGCGGCTACTGGAGCCTCGGGATTGGAGGCCGCGGCTTTGTCGTCGCAGGGGGGCCAGGAGAAGGCTGGATCGGGGAGATTGAGAAACGAGTCGACTGCCGCGTCAATGTCGCTAGCGTCGGCGCACGCGGGCATGTCTAGGTCGAACAGGTGCTCGAAAGGCGACTGGTCAATATCTGCGAGTGCCATCGTCGGGAGCTGCGAGTTTTGTGTGTAGGTGATTGATCAGAGCGATTGTGATCGTGGGAGGTCTCGAAGGACAATTGTGTATGCTAGATTGCGCGGCTTGAGTATTGGTGGAGGTACGAAATTGAAGCTGGAAGGCCCGCAATTTATAGGAAGCGAGTGAGTCCTCACAAAGCAAGCCATAAAAGGATGTCCCTGGATGTCCCTCGCTGGAGAATGCGGGTGGGGGTCTCGTTCGCCGTGCTGGATGCCTCTGGGCCTTGGCGGCAAGCATTGATGCTCCAAGCACGGCCCCTTGCCCCCTCGAGTTTCGCCTGCCAGGCCTGCCGCTGCCTGCGAAAGCGAACGAAAACCCCCAAAATTTCCCGCAAGTCTCCCCAGCAGTCCCGCAGGGGCTCCCTAGTGGGCTTGTTGCGAACGCGTCTGGTTACGACTCTGCTTTCGCTTGGACGTAATCTTCGCAGGTTGGGTGGTTTGGCGAGCCAGTTCGGTGTCCAGCATGAACTGACGCTGACATCATATCAGTCTGTCTACGAATTGCTGTCACGTGCTGCATCAAATCATACGCGCCTGATTCGCCTTGTTGGCCTCGTGGTCGACAATCTTGTTTACACTGTAGCCTGCCGAGACTGATCAACAGTAACCATGTCGTCGCTGGTTCATTTTGCCCCCAATTACGATTGCGGGACGCTGGGCCGTTCTTTTTCTGGAGAAATCAAAGCCAGCTCATGGTGACCTCGTGCCCAGGTCACAGGAGGACCCAGGTGCTTTGAACGAGAGCCACAAATGTGCCTCCCTCCTTGATTCTGACACCCCATTGCGAATTGGGGCTGGCAAATCGGATCCTCATTGCTTGCAATGCCAGCGCCCAGCGCCTGCCATACTTTTGCCTGAAAGCTGGAAATTTACAACCAGGCAAAACACCTGAACATGCCCCTCCTGTCGAACCTGAAATTCAATGACTCCGGTAAAGGATGTTCTGCAATAGCGTTAATTTGAAGTACGAGGGGCATCAGTCGAGCGACTGTGAGGAACATTACTGAATAATTTCAGTTACCTGTGGATGTTTGCATGCTTTTAGTGTAAACGAGAAAACTAATGATACAAATTGAATACCACCCTCTTATTCAGAGGCTATGACAAATTCTCAGGGTAACAAAAAAATGTGGAAGCATGCATGCTTACATAACAAATAGTCATACAAAACAAAGACCACCCTTGTTAGAGTTGCAGTTCATATATATATGTAAATAAATATATATGTGCATACACTACAGCTAGTATAATATCACATTTAGATCTCTATTTTTGGTGGTATACCCCCCTTTGCCACCTTCCCTTGCACTATATAGTGTACTATGTTTTCATGGTGAACCCCCTTCCCTCTCGTAAACCTTTCACGCTACTCTTGCAAGCCTTACCTTACCATGGCTCCTACACTACTTTAGTTGCTTCAAAATTACAATTGCCAGGGTGCAAAACCAGTACCGTAGCTGGCCTGGCCCCTAATTTATCGTCTGCTGCATGCTTCCATATTTTACATAAAAGGCTAAGGAAATTGCTACGATCAGAGAATGATCGCTAACCAGGATCTACTCGGGAAGGTTCGCAGACAGGAAAAGGTTGGTTGGTGGGCCCGTGATCTCAATAGCAGAGTGAATGTAAATGCTTGAGATAATTAAGCATGCAAATACAGCGAGTATAAATATGAGTACAGGGAAGACGAAACGACCTAGCTAGTCATGTACTCTAAAGGGGTACATTCCCTTATTCAAATACATTCAACCGTGCGGCGCGTACAGTTTCGTAACTGTTCCCGCCAAGAACATCCTGCCTGCAGCTGTCCGATGCCGTCTGCTTCCGACGGTCCAGATGCGTCCCAACTGTCTGACACTTCGAGTCAAACTCCAACTGTCTGACGGTTCGCTTTCTTGCTTCGATACTGCGTACTTCTCTTTGCTGCGGTGAGGAGTGCTCAGTAACAATTACATGTTACTATTCGTAACACCCCCCTTCACTCCTGGCCGTAGCTCGATTTGACCTGTTTGACCACGCCGCTGAGTTCGGAGCAGTGCTGATACTGCTGGCGTGGCAGTCGCTTCGTCAGGAAGTCTGCTGCCATGTCACCGGTCGGGCAATAGGTCAAGTTGACCTTGCCTTTGTCCACTTCGTCCTTCACGAAGAAATATCGCAGCGCAATGTGCTTGGTGCGATTGACGAAACCGGGTTTGTTCGCGATGCGAATCGCGCTCTGGTTGTCGCAGTGAAGTCGAAAGGTTGGCGAAGTTGGAATTTTCGCCTCCTGCAGGAGTTCCTGTAGGTAGAGGCCTTCGCGAACTGCTGCGGTTGCTGCGATGAATTCTGCTTCGGCTGACGACAGGGCAACCAGCTCCTGTTTCTGTGAGTTCCAGGAGATTGGCCCCGTTGGTTCGAGTCGGAACAGGAAGCCGGTCCTGGACCGTCGATTGTCGGGGTCTGCTGCGTGATCGGCGTCCACGTAGCCGATGAGGTTGAAAGATGGAGTTGGTGCAGTTGAGTAGCACAGCCCGATCTTGGGCGTTGAAACGAAAAATTGCAAAGCGCGCTGCAGGTCCAGGTGATTTTCAGCCGTTGGTTTCTATGAGTGCTGGGCGAGCTGACTTGCGATGTAGGAGAGGTCTGGCCTGCAGGTGACAGAGGCGAAGAGAAGGCATCCCAGCTGCTGCTGGTAAGTCTGAATTCCAGCAGGGGACAGGGCTTTGTTGTCAGGTTTGTGGTTCGGTCCGGGGGTTCGATAGGGAGTCGAGAGAGGTGCGGGTGAAATCTTGAACCGCTTCCCTAACTCCTCTGCGTACTTAGCTGTTGACAGATGAATGGCTTCAAGCGTGTAGGAGATGTTGAGGCCTAGGAACTGCTTCACCTCGTAGTTGCACGTGATGTCGACGCGCCCTGCCAAGGCCTTCTCGAACTGCTCGAGAAGCTCGTTGCTCGAGCCTGTGTAAAGCAGGTCGTCGACGTACACCGTGAGGAGAATGTATTCCCCGCGGAAGTCGCGGCGGTACATCCCTAGGTCGTGGGGCATCTGCTTGAACCCGATTTCAAGCAAGATGTTGTGCAAGTACTGCTGCCACAGTCTTGGAGCCTGCTTGATGCCGTACAGTGACTTGCGCAGCTGGCATACCCGCGAGTCACTTTCGCCATAGGTGTGTGGCTGCTCCACGTAAATCACAGCGTCCACTAACGCGTATAGGAACGCGTTTTTGACATCGATCTGGCGGAGTGGCAGGTGCCTTGCAGCTGCGATAGCGAGTAAGATGCGGACGGAGGTGTGGCGACTGACGGGGGCGAATGTCTGGTCGAAATCGATCCCATGCCTCTGGTCATAGCCGCGAACCACCCATCGTGCCTTGAAGCGCTCAATCGTTCCGTCAGCTGCGGTCTTCACGCGAAAGACCCACTTCCCTGAAAGGATTCTTGCACCTTTGATTGCTGCGCGGTCGACGAGCACCCAGGTGTCGCGTGACTCTAGTGCCTTGATTTCCGCATCCATTGCCTCACGCCATTCTTTGCTGTGTGGTCCAGAGAGGGCTTCGCGCGGGTTTCGGGGCTCGATGACGCGCGGCGCTTTCGAGGTTGCTGTGTGAAGTCCGAGCAGTTGTAGTCCTGAGACGGTGCTGTCGTGGCGACGCTGCGGGATGACTTCCTGCACGTCATCGTCGTCGCTCTCAGGTTCAGGTGGTGCTGATGGTGTTGTGCCTCCGCCGCTTCCGCCCGTTCCGCCCATTCCTCCTCCTGAGGAATCATCGTCGTCGTCGTCGCTGCTGTGCCGATCCTCCCATGCGAACTCGGCCCTGGTGTCTTGCTCCAGGAGTGCTGCAGCGGCTTCGTCTTCGGGCGTTGCGTAGCTGTGTCCGTTGTTCGCGTAGACGCGATCTGCGTTTCTCTGTTCGTCATCGCGGAATTGGTCGAGGAAGAGACGCTCGTAGAAGATTACGTCGCGGGCATGGGCGGTCTTCTGACTCAGAAGGTCCAGCACGATCCACGCCTTGTGCTCGTGGCTAATGCCGAGGTGAATTCCCCAGCGCGCGCGACTGGTGAATTTGCCGATGGTTGATGTCGGCGGTCGGTACTGCACCATGCACCCCCAGACGCGCAGCATCGATGTGTCCCCCTTTGTCCCAGTCCACTTGACGTGCGGGGACAGGTTGCCGGTAATTGCGGTGGTCGAAAGCAGGTTGTGCACCCGCACGGCGTGGTGCATCGCGTAAGTCCAGTAGATCGGCGGCAGCTTTGACTGCTTCATCAGCGCGCGCACCTTCGTCATCAGCGTGCGGTTCGTCCGCTCAGCTACGCCCTGTTGCTGGTGTGCGTAGGGGAGGGAGATGTGATGCTCGATCCCCTTTTGCGTCAGGAATGTCTGCATCTGGTTGCTCCTGAATTCTGCTGCGCCGTCGGACTGCCAAATCTTGAGCTTCTTTCCAGATTGCCGCTCCGCATGTGCTAGCCAGAGGCGGAACACCTCGTAGGCTCTGTCGCGCGTCTCCACGTTCACGACCCATACATAGCGTGTTCCTGCGTCGATGAAGGTAAGCGTGTAGAGTTCGTCTTCGATTCCGCAATGCCCCACGTTCAGGAAATCGCTGTACACTTTGTGCAGCTTGGGGTATCGGTTGGTTCCAGGTTCGAGTAGCGGGAACGGTTGGTGGCTCAGCGCAGCTTCGGGGCAGATGGTGCAGTTGCGCGGATGTGTCGCGCCACTCACTTCGGAGCCATCAGGGCGCAGGAGTGCGCCAGGAGCGAAGACGCCAGCGTCGATGCAGTTTTTGAGCGTCGCGCGGGAAGGGTGTCCGAGGCGCTGGTGCCAGAGTGCATCATCAGCGCGAAAGCCGGAGGTGCGCATATAGCGCGCGCGCGCTTCCTCGGGGTCTTCGTCAGGTACAGGAGCAGGTTCTGCTGCTACTTCTTCTGCTTCTTCTTCTGCCGCGGTGGTCAGCATCAACGCCAAGAACTCTCTGTCGCGAATTTCAGAGAGCGGGATGTTGGTTCCAGGGATGGTTCCAGGGAACAGGGTAGGTTGGCGTGGTTCAGGGGCAGGTCCGTAGATAGTGCGACGCGGGGTTGACGGCTCGTTGCCCCAGGTAATGGTGTCCCACGGGTCGCGATGCGGGGGAATGTCTGCAGGAGGTGGTGCGAGGGGAATGCGGCGCGGGGGACGACCGAGAGGAACGACTGCAGGTGCTGCTTCGGTCTTCACGGCTTCGTCCTCTCCCCCCCTTCGTTCTTCGCGGGAAGTGCCCCAGCCGCTATTGTCGGCGCCAGATGCGGCGCCCCATCCGCCGGTTGCGGTTGCCCAGGTTCCGCCTGTGTTGCCCCAGTCGCCAGCCTCAGTCGTTCCTTGTCCGCCGACGCTTCCCCACCCCCCTTCATTGGTGGCGCTTTCTTCAGCTTCGGCGCCCCATGCGGCGCAAGCGAACGTTCCGCGTGCCTCTATGAGGCTTTGTTGGCGAAGCTCCTCTGCTTCGCGGCGCGCCAGTTCTTCCTCCTGTTCCACGGTGAGCTTCGCCGTGGGGTCGCGCCAATGTGGGTAGATCTGCAGAAAATCCTCGCGAGTGTAGGGGCGTGCCAAGCCACGCGCATCGAAGGTACCGACACCAGTTCCACGAAGCATCCCTCGAAGATGTTGAGAAGGGGGACCTGTGAGGGGGTGCTCGGGCGTGCCGAACACGCCATGTGTGGTGACTTCGAGTTCGAGTTGCGACATCCCTTCATCGGGGGGCGCGTTGCGCTCTGCTTCCGCGATGGCGGCGAGTCCGCGGCCTGCGATTGCGCTCGCCGAGGTCGTTGGCGTGTGACAGTCCCTGCAGATTCCAGTTGGATCGGGGTTGTGAAGTGCCGTTTCGCGTGGGTGGGGATGATGCGGCACCCACGGCCTGCCGTCAGGGTGCTTCCAGTCCCTGCGGTGGATGTGTTCGAATCGCAGTGGCACGAGGTCAATTAGCTCGTGCGAGTCGCCGCTGCAGTCGGGAATGTCGAAATCCAGGATGTACACTCCATTTTCGGAGTGTGCTCGTCCGATCTGTCTGCGGGGGAAGTTGCGCGATTCGTAGTGCAGCAGAATGTCGCGCGTCGCGCGATCTGTGCTGAGTTCTACGCCGCAATCCATGAGCTGTGCGGCGGACAAGAGGTTGAAGCGCAGGTTCTGGACGATCAGCACATCGTTGAGTGTGATGTGCGTGCGGCTTCCGCGTGCTTTGAGCACAACGATGCCTTGCGCGTTTGCGCGCAGGCGCGTGTTGTTCGCCACAGTGACATAAGTGACGGTAGGAGTGGGGATGGCGTTGGATATGTAACGCTCGGACCCCACCATATGCTGGCCGCAGCAGCTGTCCAGGTACCAGGTGTTGTAGCGCTTGTTGTTGTCACGTGCGAGCAGCGCCAGTCGCGGCGTGACGATGTGCGGGGTATCGAACTTCAGAAATTGCTCGCGCGAGAGCCAATCAAGTGGCGCCACCCGCATGTCTGGCACGTGCGGGGGACTTTCAAGCAGCGGGACTGGGAGATTCCAGTCCTGGTCGTCGTCGTCGGTGAAGTCATGGCGCGGACTGAATGGGTTGTTGTTGGAGAACGCGCCAATGGGGTGCGGTGCTGGCTCAGGTGATGGTGAGCGCACGCGGCGACGACGGGACTCGCCTGTCATGGCCATGTTGCTCATGACATTGCGTACTGTGGCAGTCGGTGGCGGCTGCTGCTGCTGATGCTGAACCGCGGGGTTCAGGTTGCGCGTGGGAGGGGGCTGATAGCCCTGGGCTGGACGCACGTCGCCTCGTACGTCTTGTCGGCCGGACCAGTTGCTCGGATTGGTCTGGCGAGGGCGAGATCGGGACTTGCATCGATCCGCCAGGTGCCCGAAAGTCCTGCAAATTTTGCAGTAGAGGCGCCTCGGACGTCGCTCTTCGTTGTTGTCGGCGTAGAAGGCGATCCGTTCTCTTTCTCGTCGTGGCGCTGGTCGCTGCTGGTCCATATCCCGTTGTTCGACGAGAAGGGCGGCGCAAAGGGCGGCCTCCGAGATGACCCCCTGCTGTCGGAGAAGCGCCTTGCAGGGCCGCCACTCTGGGCCGAGCCCTTGAAGCACGATGTTAACGAAGATTTCTTCAGATATCGTGCTTCCCAACTTCACGATCTGATCGCGAAGGCTCCGACAGCGATTAAGGTAAGTGTTGACCTTCTCCCCTGAGATCATCTTGGTTTCCAGGAGTTCCTGGAGCAGTCGGCTCGACGAGACAGAGTCCTTGGGCTGGTAGACTCCTGTCAGGTGTCGCCAGGCGTTGAGGGCTGGAGCAGCTGTCGTTTTGTACGAACGGATGTTCAGCTGCTCCGCCGGGGACATATTCCGCAGGAGCACCCCGTACGCCATCAGTGATTCGTTGTAATACCTCGCCTTGGCGTCGTCGGTGTCCTCGGCAGGCTCGGCGTAGCTCCCGTCGAAGTAGTGGAAGATTTGGGCGTTCTGCAGCAGGAGCTCCAATTCGAAGCTCCAGGTATAAAAGTCTCTGCCGTCAAAGCTGGAACTTGTCTTTATTTTTGATATGCTCAGAAACTTTGATTGAGCTGAGAGAATTGCCTCTTCACTGGGACGGGGAGCCTTGGGGGTTGAGCCATTTGTGTCGAGGGAGAAGGTTTGTGGGACGGTGTTTTTCCCAGTTGGGCCCGGTTGGGTTGGTTGCGAGGATGTTCCCGCATCGCCGTTCCGCAATGTTTGGAGCCCTTGCTCCAGACTGGTGAGTCGCTGAAGAAGTTGTGCGAGGACTTCGGTGCCGATCGTAGTCGTTTCCTCGCTTGTCGCAGCCGGATTGGTGCGTGCTTCAGCCGTCAGATTAGTCTGACCACCAGATCCTCCGGCCATTCTCACACGCGAGCGTGTGCCGGTCGCCACTTTCCGAGTGTCGCAATTTTCGGGAGTGGTGTTGCGAAGGATTCCCGAGCCGCTCTCATACCATGCTACGATCAGAGAATGATCGCTAACCAGGATCTACTCGGGAAGGTTCGCAGACAGGAAAAGGTTGGTTGGTGGGCCCGTGATCTCAATAGCAGAGTGAATGTAAATGCTTGAGATAATTAAGCATGCAAATACAGCGAGTATAAATATGAGTACAGGGAAGACGAAACGACCTAGCTAGTCATGTACTCTAAGGGGTACATTCCCTTATTCAAATACATTCAACCGTGCGGCGCGTACAGTTTCGTAACTGTTCCCGCCAAGAACATCCTGCCTGCAGCTGTCCGATGCCGTCTGCTTCCGACGGTCCAGATGCGTCCCAACTGTCTGACACTTCGAGTCAAACTCCAACTGTCTGACGGTTCGCTTTCTTGCTTCGATACTGCGTACTTCTCTTTGCTGCGGTGAGGAGTGCTCAGTAACAATTACATGTTACTATTCGTAACAGAAATAACCAAAACTCCCATCTATGAAACTCTTATATGGTGTTCACTCCTTCAAAGAGCATCAACCCTTCAAAATACTTGGGGTGTGTCGCCAGATTAGTAGCATTATCAATAAAACATTCCGTAGTAGCATTATGCGTGGCTTGTCATACAACAAAGTTATAAACATACGTTAGTAAATCAGATCACTAACACCAAAACACCCTGCCATCCAATCCAAGGGAAGGGATGCTTTATTCCAAGTAGGTAGCCACGTAGGACATCCCTTTATTTGTCATAGGAGGACATTGGACTCAAACGTCCAAGCCAAAAAGAGAACCAAACTGGGAGGGGTTGATGAAGCCATTACCATGGCGGCCCCTGTTATTGGAGTTGGGTCCATTCCCACCGCCCATTGCGCCTCCACCCTGACCAAGGCCCCCACAGGACGCCTGGTGCAGCAGCATGTTGGTTTCCAACGATGTCACTCGCCTCTGCAGCGCCTGCACGTATGAGACAGCGTTGTCAAGCATAGTGGCCGTGTCCCCATGCCCGCGCACAGCCATCCGCAGCTTCTGCAGGCCCTCGCTGATCCTCTCCCGCCTCTGCCTCTCCGCCATGCTCCGCGCCTTGATGCGCCCGCCCGCCACCTGCCGGTCCTTGCGCCCGCGGCTGCGCGGCATCCAGTCGTCCATGTCGTCTCCGCCCATATCATCGTATCCCATGCCTCCATCATCGCACCCATTGCTGCCATCATTGTAACCGTGACTGCCATTGCCAGCTGTGTTGTTACCAGCACCATCAGCGAAACCATCATCCATGCGTTTGCTCCCGAACCTCACAGGGAACCCCAATGGTTGCTCCGCTGACAGATCCTCCCCCACACTGCCGAACCTGTCCATCACGTTCGACCGCGCCATGGGCGCTGCGGTGGGAGACACGTCACTAGGGACGGTGAGCATGCGGAGCGGGGTGGCAGGGGGAGGCGGGGCGGAAGCGGCGGACGCATTCGAGACGGGCGCGCGGAGGAGAGGCGCAGAACCAGGAGCGGCGAGGCAGGCAGCAGGGAGCGAGAGAAGGGGCGGCTTGCATGCAGCCTGCTGCAGCTGCTGCCTGCTCACCACCACAGGGCCTTTGCTGGTTGCCTGTGGCAGCGACAGCGGTTGGTACTCCTGCATCTGCCCATTCCCGTTCCATCGCACCTCTGACGCGGATCGGCTGCTGATCGCCGCCTGCTCACCGTTCCCCTCTCCCCCTACACACGCCCCCTCGTCCTCCCCCGACTTGCGCTTCCGCGAGTTGACTGCGAGCGCTGCGGCAGCAGCGGCGGCTGCGGCGGCAGCGGAGCTATCCATGCTGCTGCTGCTGACGGCGTCCCAGGACCCCGTCTGCCGCTCGTGCGCCGAGAAATGCGGTGTGTTGGGCGGTGGGAACCGGGAGCCGGATCCCGCGCCATCGTTCTGCTGCGCGGAGCAGCCTCTGGCGCTCGCCCCTGCGCTGCTGCTGACGTGTTCCGTCGGTGACGGTTGCGCTTCCTGCGGGTCAACCGCCGCATCTGCCGCCGCAATCATCGCGTCCAGGTGACCGTCGATCTGCGGCAGCTGATCCATGAAACAATGCAGTATCGTATCCTCGCCGCCCTCCGCGCCGTATCCCCCAGCATTCGCTTTCTGTTGCGCGGGCGCGGGGGCTTCCGCGCTAGGTCGCGCCAGCTGCGGCATTTGGCGCGCAGAGGCGGGCTTTGCGCTAGCGGCGCTCAGCTTGGCGCGCTTCTGCTTGGGGGTCGACGTGGGCTCGTCGTCGTGGGAATCCATGGTCGAGAGCGCTTTAGAGAGAACAGTGAGCAGCTGCTCCTGATCCATGGCGGACCCCTTTCCATTCAGCAGCGGCGCCGCGGATTCACTCGGCTTGCTCTTGCTACTCCCCGCCTTTTTCTTTTTCGGCATTTGCTTCTGCAGCAGTCGCATCATCGCGAGCATCAGATCCATCTGGTTGCCAGCGTCGTCGTCACCATCTTCGCTGTCGTCGTCGCCATCGTCGCCGCTTTCGCATTCGTCGCTGTTCGCGTCGCCAGCGGAGGTTTTTTCCTCGGCCGACGCGGCTTTGGTTTCGGTGGGCTGCGTGAGGGCAGGAACGGACGGGAGGTTGAGGAATGATCCCACTACTGCTTCGATGTCGCCGGCTGGAGAGTCCATGCCGATGTTTGCTTCGTCTGGTGTCGATGCCATTGTGTGTCGCAGTCTTTAGAAGCTGAGTTGAATCGTTGTGTTTCTAGGCGCTTATTTCGTAGCTTCTTATTTGATTGAAGAGTTGCGTTTGTCAGTGAAAAGTCTCGTGTCGAGATGACAGATCGAAGTACGGAAGTTTGAGTGACATGCAAATTTTGAGACCTGGGAATATTTGTAGGATGCGACGCGGAAACCCTCGCTCCCCACATGTCGCCGAGGAAAGTGGGGCTGAATTCCGCATCCCAGCAGATGGGTTCCCTGCGACTCGAGAAACCCGAGAGTGGCGCCAGATTTTCCAGCGAAACCAGCTTTGGTTGGGCGAGCTGGAGGAAAAAGCACCTGGACACTGGCGCCATGCTGTCACACTGCCAGATTTGCCCTTCCGCACCTCACGCAGCTTTTACAGCCTGTGGCAGAAGATTTGGTTCTCCATGTGATTTCCCATGATGGACGGGGAGGCCGATGGGAAATGTCAGGTGTGATGAAGGTCTGGCCAATTAGGATTCAGGATCGCTTTCGGACCATCAGGCCCTTCACGAAACAGTGGTCGTGCTATTATGAATGCTTGCTACACTCGAAATATGACGATACGTGGTAACCAGACACCACGTTCGAAAATGGCATTCTGGCTGGCGAAACCAGCTGCCACTGATAGCCTGTGTTGCGGCTCGAGCCCATTGTTCGCCACCAACACGCCACTAGCAGCGGTGGTGAGAAGGGCTGGATGCCTACTCTCCCCATACTCGGTGAGGTTTTCGCGTGTGTGGGGGGGACAGGCTGGGTGTGTGTGGGGAAGCCCACAAATGGTGCGTGTTGGTGGCGACTCGGCACTTGCCTGGCGAAACCCCTGACGGCTGGAAGAGATCAGGTCTAGGCAAATGTTCCGCTATGAAGTTGTAAAGTGAAATGTTTGATAGGAATTTCAGAGCGAACCTCTGAATGCCTGTGATATTTATTTTAAAACAAAAATTCAACAGCTTGAGAATTGTAGGCACAAAGCCAATCCCCCCTCCCCTCATGCTGCTCATGCACACATGACCTGTCTAGAGACAATCTACAATTTCGCAAGTTCTGACCACAGACCGAGCTCGTAATTTCAGCGCTAATCATCAATTCCAAACTTCATTTTACAAACAGGTTATCCTGTTCAACTGAAATGGTCGACGTCTCAAATCTTGCACTCTAACCACCGGCTTAGAACCGAACGTTGTAGGACAATTGTTGTCTCAGCAACAACACAGGCTGATTCCAACCCATCAACGAGCCTCCAAAATCACAAGCCACAGCTTCACCTACTGGTCATCATACTCCCTCAAATCCAATCCAAAAAATGCAGGCTCTAATCTTTTCATTCCCTCTCAGCTGTCCTTAGCCAGGCTTCGAAGCACGTAGTGCAGAATGCCTCCATTCTCAAAGTAAGTCAGTTCCACCTGCATGGCAAACGGGGAAGGGCGGAAGAGACGAAGAGGGGGGAGAGCGGGGATAAGATGGGAAGGAGAGGAGCGCTGAGGATGAGATTTGGGAGAAAGAGGGTGCGACACTGAGGAGGCGGAGAAGCACAGTACAAAGAGAGTGGCTCAAACAAGGGGCTGTGGTGGGGCGCTGGATGAGAAGGAGCGATCATGCGATACGATGTGCACCTTCTGAAATTGCTAAGAAACAAACCAGCACAGCAAGTGGAAAAAGGGCCCATCTGGGTATTGAATCGCAGGGTGGTTGTGAATTTCTTGCCGTTACCAGTCGTGACTTCAACGCCCATCCCCAAAGGTGCAAACTGACTGATGTTCACAAGCACTGAATTGGAGGAAAAAAAGAGGCCCACGTGTGAAGGGTTTTTGAGACCCCACCCACCTGGGTACGGCAGACCCACCTGGGTGTCGAATCGCAGGGTGGTTGTAAACTTCTTGCCATTATCCGTCGTCACCTCAACATCCATCCCCGGCTTGATCTCCTTCAGCGGGGGCAGGTGCACCGAAAACTTTTCAAACCCGGTCAGCCCGAGCGACTCGGCATCCTGCCCGGGCTTGAAGCAGAGGGGGATGATGCCCATGCCGACGAGGTTGCTGCGGTGGATGCGCTCGAAGGACTTGGCAATCACCGCCTTCACGCCCTGCAGGTACGGCCCCTTGGCCGCCCAGTCCCGAGAACTCCCACTCCCGTACTCTGAACCGGCTAGGACGATTGTCGGTGCCCCTGCTTCCTTGTAGCGCTGGGGCGAGGGGGGGATGGAGGGGACGGAAGTGGCGGGGCAGAACGGGAGGGAGGGGAGGGGAGTGGAGGAGGGGAGGGAGCGGAGATGGGGATTGGGGGATGCATGAGCATGGGTTGCTGCGGTGGATGCGCTCGAAGGACTTGGCAATCGCCGCCTTCACGCTCTGCAGGTACGGCCCCTTGGCCGCCCAGTCCCGCGAGCTGCCGCTGCCGTACTCCGACCCGGCTAGGATGATCGTAGGTGCCCCCCCGTCCTTGTAGCGCTGGGGGGAGGGAGGGAGCGGAGGGGAATGGGGAGGAAGGGGAGCATCATAGATGGAAAAATTCTCCCCGCTCTTTTCTCTGCTCGGCACGTGCACAGTGTGCAAGCGTTTGCAAACGTGGTCACAACTCTTCTAACACTCTCCATTTCCTCACCAAACGGCAGCACCACCCTCCCCTACTCACCATGGCAGCATCATATATGAACATCTTCTCGCCACTCGGCACGTGAACAGTGTGCGGGCCGACCTCCCCTTTCATGAACTTGTTCACAATGCGGATGTTGGCAAACGTGCCGCGCGCCATGACCTCGTCGTTGCCCCGCCTGCTGCCATACGAGTTCCAGTCCTTGCGTGCCACGCCCCTCTCGGTGAGGTACCTGGCAGCAGCGCTGTCCTTGTGAATGCTCCCTGGGAACAAGGGAAGGGGGTTGGTGCACGAAGGCAGGAACACAGTGCAAAATCAGGTTTGAAGTCCCACGCACACACGCGCCACACACGCGCCACACACGCGCATGCTCCCCGCATGCTGCCATATGAGTTCCAGTCCTTGCGCGCCACGCCCCTCTCTGCCAGATACCGTGTCACAGCGCTGTCCTTGTGAATGCTTCCTGGGAGGAAGAAGGGGTTTGGTGCAGGGACGCAGGACCGAGTTAATGATTGTTGATGCCATCACCGCGTCGTTGCCCCGCCTGCTGCCATATGAGTTCCAGTCCTTGCGTGCCACACCCCTCTCTGTCAGGTACCTCGCTGCGGAGATGTCCTTGTAATGCTTCCTGGGGAAGTAGAGTGGATGAGGGAGGGAGGAGCATGGTGCAAATAGGTGTTTGAAGTGCCACCACCGCGTCGTTGCCCCGCGTGCTGTCATGCAAGTTGCAGTCCTTGCGTGCCACACTTTCAGTCACCTTGAAGAAGGCCAGCTCGTGGATGTATGTCGCGGCTGAGACACACACACACCCGCACACCCACAGACAGCCACCCACCTGCAGGGGAGATGTGATCGGTGGTGATGCTGTCCCCCAGGTTGAGCAGGCAGTACGCGTCCACCACAGGCGCACAGATACACACAACCCCACCCGCACACACAGACACCCACACAGACACACTCACGCATAGCCACCCCCACACACACAGACACCCACACAGACACACCCACGCATAGCCACCCCCACCCAGGCACGCACCGGCAGGCGAGATGTGGTCGGTGGTGATGCTGTCGCCCAGGTTGAGCAGGCAGTACGCGTCCACCACAGGCGCCACCCCAGGCGGGTCCTTGGAGATCCCCTTGAAGAACGGCGGCTCGTGGATGTAAGTGGAGGCCGGGTTCCACTCATACAGCGCGCCTTCAGGTGCGGTGAGCCCGTTCCACAGGTCGTTGCCACGTGTGATGCTCTCATAGGTCGACCGGAAGAACTCGGGCAGCACGGACTTCTCAACCACCGCTGCCACCTCAGCGGACGACGGCCAGATGTCGCGCAGGAAAACGGGCTTCCCGTCTTTGCCCGTGCCGATTGGCTCGGTGGCGAAGTCAATGTCCACCTGAGAATTGTATGTGGGGATGGATTGAAGAGAGAGGCATGGGAAGACAGGCCAAGGACAGGGAGGTAAGGGAGGAGGGCCAGATGTTGCGCACCAAGACAGGCTTGCCGTCGCTGCTGGTGCCGATGGGCTCTGAGGCTAGGTCAATGTCCACCAGCATGGGGGATTCAGAAGTGAGATCAAGGAAAGGTCGTCAGATGCCTCAGAGGACAACAGGTTTCCCTCCCGTTGCTGCCAGTGCCAATAGGCTCGGTGGCTAAGACAATGCCCACCTGGTGGGAGTGGTTCGGGGGGAGAGGGGGGTTTATTGATTTAGGAGGAGAGGTTTTTGCCTCCTGAAATGATAATTTGGTTGAGCATCAGGCCTTAAAGCTGATAAGCATGCATGGCTTGGTTGATGTGACTCACTGTGCCAGCGAGAGCATAGGCGACCACGAGGGGTGGCAAGGCGAGGTAGTTAGCTCGCGTCACTGGGGATGCACCTTGAGAGAGAGGGCTGAGAGGGCCATTCGTGCTGCCAGTGCATGCACATGCACATGCACATGCACATGCACATGCACATGCATGGCTTCATGCGTGGGCTATGCAATGTGACTCACCGTGCCGGCGAGGGCATATGCGACAACGAGGGGTGGCGAGGCGAGGTAGTTGGCACGCGTCTGGGGATGCACTCGCCCCTCGAAGTTGCGATTACCCGACAGCACTGCTGCCGCCACCAGGTCTGTCGTTTTGTGTGGGGGGGTGATAGGGAAGAAGGGAGGGGAAAGATGGGATCACTAAGACAAGGTAGTTGGCTTGGCACGTGTCAGCGGATGCACTCGCCCCTCAAAGTTCCGATTACCCGATAGCACTGCTGCCGCCACCAGGTCTGTTGTATGTAGGGGAGACATGATGGTTGGGTTGGGCAGTGGGGAAGGCAGCAACGTGGTGAGGCAAGGCGAGGTAGCAGGCGCGCGTCTGGGGATGAGCTAGACTCCGCTGTCGCCACCCGCACGCCAGCCAACGGAAGCTTGCTAAGTATCGCCCATCCCTTCACCCCCCCAATCCTACGCCTCCCAGCTGCCCCACCCCTCCACACCTCCCCCAACCGGCTAGCACTCCCACACGCACCGTTCTCAGCAATGGCCTGCCCCACAGACTCTGCAATCTCCCCTGACTAGCCTGAAAACGCGTCCATCCCACCCCCCAACACCTCGTCCCACCGCTCCACACCCTTCCCGACTGCCCCACACGCACCGTTCTCAGCAATGGCCTGCCCCACAGACTCCGCAATCTCCCCCGAGTTGCCAATGCACGTGGTGCAACCGTACCCCACCACGTGGAACCCCTGCTTCTCCAGTGAGGGGAGGAGACCACTGCATGGGGCGAGGGTGGGAGGTGCGGGAAAGGGAGTGAATAAAAGCGAGAGTTGAGCTGCCAATGCACGTGGTGCGACCGTACCCCACCACGTGGAACCCCTGCTTCTCCAGGGACGGTAGCAGACCACTGCATGGGGAGAGGGGGGTGGTGGTACGTGAGGGAGTAGAGGTGAGATTTGAGTTGCCGATACATACATGTCGTGCAGCCGTTCTGGTTACCACTTTAGTTACAAGTGGATAATACACCACTGATCACCACCTTAGTTACCACACTGAATTGATTATTACACTAACCAGGTACACACTGCACCACTTGCCACATTGGCCTGGTTACCACACTGCCCTGGTTACCACACTGACCTGGTTACCACACTGCCCTGGTTACCACTGTACTGGTAACCACACGCACCTCCTCTCGCGGTTCTTGGTCACCACACCAGAGGCTCTTACTGCAACCGGTCAATACACTGATTTCCACATTGGTTACCACCTGGTTACCACACGCACCTCTTCTCAAGGTACTTGGTGACCACTCCAGAGCCGGGCGCCAGGCTGGTCTTCACCCACGGCTTCACCTGCGGGGGGGAGGGTGGGGGTGGGAGAAGCGGTGGGGTGTGGTGGGGCATGTGGTTAAGGGAGAGCATGAGAGAGAGCATGAGAGAGAGCATGAGAGAGAGCCAGACTAGTCTTCACCCACAACTTCACCGGGGGAGAGCGAGGGGGGCGAGAGAGAGCGAATGAGGTAAAGATGGGGTTGACGCAGGCAGAGCATGAGAGAGGCTGTGGGAGGGGCCCGGGCGCCAGGCCGGACTTCACAATGGAAGAGGGAGGGAGTGCGTGGGGGACAACCCTCCGTAACCCCCTCACCCCACTCCCTCCCACTGTAGGACTCTGCTTGAACCTCGCAACACCAACGACTCACCTGCAGACCCAGGTCCGTAGCCTTCTTTGCCACGAGAGCAGCACCGAGCATGACGGAGGGGTTGCTAGTGTTGGTGCACGAGGTGATGGCTGCAATCACCACCGACCCGTGCCTTAGCTCCGCTGGCTGTCCGTTGAACGAGAAGTTCACCACCTTGCCCTGCTGCTCCTTGGGCAACGCGAAGCCCTGGAGGAGGGGTGAAGGGAGGTGGAATGGGATGGGAGGCAGAAAGTTGAACAGAATGGTCGCGATTACCACGGACCCGTGCCTTAACTCCGCTGGCTGTCCGTAAAACGAGAACTTCACCACTTTGCCCTGCAGGGGGGAAAGAGAGGTGAAGAGGCGAGGCGAACAAAAGGGGTAAGGTTTAGTTGAAAGTAGGTGGGTGGTTGAAGGTTAAGGCAGGAATGGCAGGAATGCCCGTTAAACGAGAACTTCACCACCTTGCGATGCTGCTCCTTGACCGAGCCCCTGACCGAGCCCCTGACCGAGCCCCTGACCGAGCCCCTGACCGAGGCCCTGAGTAATCCCCTCCCCCTGCCCCTGCCCATGCCCGTGCCCGTGCCCGTGCCGCAGCCAGTGCCCGTGCCCGTGCCAGTGCCCGTGCCCGTATGCCCATGTGCCCGTATGCCCATGTGCCCGTATGCCCATGTGCCCGTATGCCCATGTGCCCGTATGCCCATGTGCCCGTATGCCCATGTGCCCGTATGCCCATGTGCCCGTATGCCCATGTGCCCGTATGCCCATGTGCCCGTATGCCCATGTGCCCGTATGCCCATGTGCCCGTATGCCCATGTGCCCGTATGCCCATGTGCCCGTATGCCCATGTGCCCGTATGCCCATGTGCCCGTATGCCCATGTGCCCGTATGCCCATGTGCCCGTATGCCCATGCGCCCGTATGCCCATGTGCCCGTATGCCCATGTGCCCGTATGCCCATGTGCCCGTATGCCCATGTGCCCGTATGCCCATGTGCCCGTATGCCCATGTGCCCGTATGCCCATGTGCCCGTATGCCCATGTGCCCGTGCCCATACTCTCAGCCACCACTACCCCTCTCAAGCAATGTGAGCAGGAAAAAAAGGAGATAAAGCAGGAACTCAAGGGCGGGAGGGAAAAGGTGGGTAAGAGCACGGGTCATAACTTTTGAGACGTCTCAAAGGTGGGTGAGAACACGGGTCATAACTTTTGAGACGTCTCAAAGGTGGGTGAGAGCACGGGTCATAACTTTTGAGACGTCTCAAAGGTGGGTGAGAGCACGGGTCATACCTTTTGAGACGTCTCAAAGGTGGGTGAGAGCACGGGTCATAACTTTTGAGACGTCTCAAAGGTGGGTGAGAGCACGGGTCATAACTTTTGAGACGTCTCAAAGGTGGGTGAGAGCACGGGTCATGGGAACTGACCTTAAAACCGACGGGGTTGTCGAGGCATGCCTGCCAGTCCTCCTTCATGCTTCGCAGAGGCACACGGTCATGGGGCCTGTAGGAGTATGGAGCGGGGGGAGGGGGGGGGGGAGGAAGGGCCACAGAGGGAGGGGCGGGTGCACAGCACATCCAGGGGCGCACAGTCAGGTGAGCACCTGACAAATCCTCAAACCCAAATCCAAACCCCCTGAACCATCGAGTTTGTGTTTTTGAGGCACCTCAAAAACGGACTCTAAACCCTGAACCCTAAGCATCGTTCCCTCAGGCCCGAATCCAGGCATGACACGGTAACTCTTGGGGCCGGAGATGCAGGCCTCCACGGCAGGAAGATCGAGTTTTTTTTTAGGCACGTCAAAAACAGATTTTAAACCCTGAACCCCGAATCCTGAGCCCCAAACCTTGGACAGGCATGAGGGGTTACCTCATGGGGCCGGAGATGCAGGGCTCCACGGCGCCCAGATCCAGCTCCGGCTTGCTTATGGGGCACCACAAAAACAGCCTCCGAACCTTGAAACCCGAAACCAGAGCCCCAAAACCTGCACAGGCATGACACGGTACCTCTTGGGGCCGGAGATGCAGGGCTCCACAGCGCCCAGATCCAGCTCCAGCGACGACGAGTAGGACCGATCCGCCTGGGGCTGTGAGGGGGCAGATGGGCGCACAGCGGCACAGAGGGATACAGAGGGGTGAGCAAGGGAGTATGTGGAGGAGTGGGGCGGTTAGACGATTGAAATGGTATGGAGCTGGGCAGGACAGGGAGAGCATTTGCACGTTAAGGCATGAAGGGAACAAAGTCAGTGAGGTGAGGTGGTGCGCCGTGCTGCAGTGTGTTGAGGCTATGGCAACCTCGTGGTGTTTTATTTGCAGCATGGAAAAGCAATGTGAAACGTCAAGCCCTCTTATAATCCGCTCACTGTAACGACTCACCTCGTTGTAATCGACAAACATCTTGTTGGCTCTAAGGTATGCCTCCACCATCTTCACCTGCTCGCACAGGCAGCGCAGCACAGTACACCCGTTTCACCATACAGTCATTTCACCATGCAACCATTTCCAGCATGCCATCAGCAAGCACATAGAGATACAAGCGACAGAGGAAGGACAGAAAAATCGCTGAGATGGAAAGTCAAACTGTTCGTTTTCCAATCTACAATGGTTTGCATTTAACTCCCCACCATGCTCGATCTATTTTTGGTGGGCATATCGAGCTGCTCGATCATCTCAACATGCTCTCATCACTTCCCATCAATCTAACTCACCGTGTTACCATCCCGCCCAGACGTCTTGAGATACGCCAGCGTGGCATCGTTCACAGGAAAGAACATCATCATTGCTACTCCCTGAACGGTGAGTGGCATCGTTACTACTCTCCCTACCCACTCACTCACTCACCGTCTTATCATCACGTCCCGATGTCTTGAGGTATGCCAGCGTGGCATCGTCAACAGGGAAGAAACCCATGGTGGCTCCATACTCGGGCGCCATGTTGGCAATGGTCGCCCTATCAGCGAGCGCCAGGTGACGCATGCCGTCGCCGTGGAACTCCACGAACTTGCCCACCACGCCGTGCTGACGCAGCATGGCCGTACACGTCAGCACGAGGTCCGTGGCCGTCACGCCAGGCTGGAGCTTGCCTGTCAGCTTAAAGCCCACCACCTCGGGTAGCACCATGCTCATGGGCTGGTGGGGGTGGATAAGGGAGAGGGGAGGAGAAGGGAGACAGGGAAAAAGAGGGGAAGGAGGGGAGAGAGGAAGATCAGCTTAAAGCCCACGACCTCAAAGAGCACCATGGACATGGGCTGGGTGGCGGTGGAATAAGAGGATGGGTAGGGGGAGAGGGGGGGGGGGGGGAAGAGGGGAAGGGAAGAGGGAAGAAAGCACCTGACACTGGCTCAATACAGCTTCGAGCCCCCAACGCGCCAGCCCCAGGCCCCCAGCATAGCATAGTGCCTTGGGCCTCAATGCTTCCCACGCCCCATCCCCCACCCCCTGATGCAAGGTCATCACCTATCGCCCCATGCCACCGCACAGCACCGCATCAGCCATGACAGTATGTCACTTCGAGGCGATCACTCCCGCACGCACCTGCCCCAGCATGGTGGCTTCGGCCTCGATGCCGCCCGCGCCCCACCCCGCCACGCCCCACCCCACCACGCCCCACCCCGCCACGCCCCACCCCACCACGCCCCACCCCGCCACGCCCCACCCCACCACGCCCCACCCCGCCACGCCCCACGGACCACCCCCCACCCCCTGGTGCAACGCCACCACCCTTCCGCGTCAACGCACCTGCCCCAGCATGGTGGCCTCTGCCTCTATGCCGCCCACGCCCCACCCCGCCACGCCCAGCCCGTCGATCATGGTGGTGTGCGAGTCCGTGCCCACCAGGCTGTCCGGGTAGAGCACGCCCTTGTGCGAGAAGACGACGCGAGCCAGATACTCCAGGTTCACCTGTTGGAGAGGAGGGCGGGGTGGGGTTAGAGGGGAACCGGCGGGGGGGGGACGGGTGTTTGAGAGCCCGTCGATCATGGTGGTGGGCGAGTCCGTGCCCACGAGACTCTCCGGGTACAGCAGGCCCTTGTGCGAAAAGACGACGCGGGCTAGATACTCCAGGTTGACCTGCAAAAAGGAATGGGAGGGGGAGGTTGACCGCTTGAGAGCCCGTCGATCATGGTGGTGTGCGAGTCCGTGCCTACGAGACTGTCCGGGTACAGCAGGCCCTTGAGCGAGAAGACGACGCGAGCAATGCATGCAGCAACACACGCAGCAAGACACAGAAGGGGGGGGGTTAATGTGAAAGCCCGTCGATCATGGTGGTGTGCGAGTCCGTGCCCACCAGGCTGTCCGGGTACAGCAGCCCCTTGTGCGGAAACACCACTCGTGCGAGATACTCCAGGTTCACCTGCCACAACCAGGCGCACGCGGCAGTGCACGCAGCAAGAACACAAGGATTCGCAGAGCAAGGCGCAAGAGGAGGAAGGGGGGCTGAAGGGGGGCTGAAGGGGGGTGGTTCACTTGACGCAGAACACCAGACCCCTCACTCCAATGGCGCACAACACCTGACTTCTCACCTGGCGCACAACACCTGACTTCTCACCTGATGCACAATGCCGGAGCCAGGAGGCACGACGCGCATGTTCTGGAAGGCCTTGGCGCCCCATTTCAGAAACGCGAAGCGCTCGCTGTTGCGGTCGAACTCGAGCTGCATGTTCTGCGCCACCGCGTTGGCGGAGCCCGCGACGTCCACCTGCACGGAGTGGTCGATCACCAGATCCACCGGCACCTGCGGGTTGATCGCATTCGGATCGCCGCCCAGCGACTTCATCGCGTCGCGCATTGCTGCTAGATCCACTACGGCGGGCACGCCCGTGAAGTCCTGGAAGGAAAAGAGAAAAAAAGGCGCGGGGGGGGGGGGGGGGGGGGGGGGGGGGAAGGTGGGTGTGGGGGAAAGAAGGAGGGTTGATGTTTACGCTGACAGCATGCAATCAAATGGGAAGTGCAAGTGAGAGCGAACCATCGCCGATGCAACTGGGATGACTGAGTGATCAAAGCGAAATGCACGCGCGGATTAGCTTCACCCGCTCGCTCCGTACCTGCAGCAGCACGCGGGCAGGCTTGAAAGGAATCTCCACTTGCTGCGGGGCAGTTTTCTCCCAGTCGAGGATCTTCTCCACGTCAGCGGGCAGCACCTGAAAATTGTCGCAGTTGCGCAGTGCAGACTCGAGCAGAATGCGAATGGAGTAGGGCAGGCGATCTGACGTGGCGTGACGTGGCGTGGCGACGTGAGGGCAACAAAGGGGGGTGATAGTAGAAAGAGCAGTAAAAAATCGTATCGACACAGAACGGTACACCTTTATCCACGATGGTCTAATCTAAAAGCGACACCATCTGGACGGATGGCGGCAGAAGTGGGGCACACGTAAACATTAAAGCTTTATTGTACAGTGTCTTGTTCGCACACTGTCTATACGAGAAGCAGCGCTTAACCAATTTTTAGCCGGGAGCACGACGCGGATGCTACAAGCCTGGAGGATCGAGTCTGCAATGGACAGCGGTACACGTCTGAATCGTCTGCTTACGATCACGAAGTCATCAATTTGGGGGAGGTTACCCACTACTTGCTCCAAAAAAAAAAAAAAAAGAAGATAAAACATAACTTACGAGCACGGATGCACTCACCGACGCGCGGGTCGTTGAGCGCAGGAAGGCTGTAGTACTTCCCGTACGAGCCGCCGTCGGCCGACGGGAGATCTGTGACGATGTTCTTGAACGGATTCTCGGGCGCTGCACAGGCCAGAGTCCAGGAACAGAGTTAATAAAAGGCGTAAGAATGACCATGCAGGATCACAGCATTGATCAGGGGGCCAGCAAAAACATCAACTTTGTTTTTTATTTGTAGATTGCAAGGTGACTGTTAAAAGAGATTTCCTATCCTGGTCTCATAGGAATTAACAAGTCTGATCGTCCTGGGATTTGTGCAGAATCGCAAGTTACCTGCGCTGGAGGCCTTTCGCGTGAGGATGTACGCCGACGGCACAGGCCGTGCGAGCAATCTGTGCGACACATTAGCGCCGCCAACCGTCGCAGATGACGACATGCGACGCCACAGCGACGTCTGACCATGACCAGTCACCCACGCACTTCGCATATTCTGCGCGATCTGCGGACGATCGCCCACCATAGAAGACGATCTCTGAGCAGCCGCTGCTGACGCCGCTACAGGCGCTACAGCCGCTCCGGATGTAGCGCCGGACATGGCGCTTTGAAGGCTGGGCGCCACAGTCGACATCAAACGGACAACCCTAGACGCCTTCATGGCGACGGCTGCTTTCCCCGAAACTTCCGATACACAGGGGAAGCGGGTCGTACGGGAAGGTTGGGTTCCCGAGTGGATAAGGGAAGTGCTCGATAGAGCACGGGAGGTCGTGGGTGCTTGCGCTAGCATCAAGCTAAGAAGCTGGAATGAAGAAACTTGTAGGAAGAGCAAAAGCATTAGGAAGAAACGGTTGTGGGGGAATGATGGCGGGAAAAGGGGAGAGGGGATGAGGGGAGCGGTGGAAAGGGGAGGAAAGGAGGGGAGGGCCAGCCAGCCAAGCGCGTGCCAGCCAGCTGCTTCGGTATGTGTGTATTCTTACGGTTCAGTTGGGTTTTGTTGCGTTTTGCACGGTTTCTATTGGCACTGCTTTGGAACGCAACAAACCGAACACAAACTTGAAAATGAAAATGAATGCTCGGGGCATGCGTGTGTGGTGCGGAAGTTTGTTGCGGCGGAGCGCTGAGGGCCGAGTGCAGGCATGGATTTTCCATGCGCGGAGAAAACCCGCAAACGAACGGATTTGGCGCAGCCGACAAGGAGGGCGGCGTGTGACGCGGAAAGCCCAAAGAGCACTGCGATTGGGCAAAAGGCTCCATAATTCAGGGACCAGAGTGCCTTAATTGGGTGAAAATGACGTCGATGAGAAAGTCTGCCACGTATAAGAACGTCCGCAAGGTGCTGGGAAATGGATCATGTCAATGCGCTTCTGGCCGTTGGATCAGCTCACGTGGTCAATGGCTTGGAAGATCTCCATGCCAATCACGTGTTTGCAAGTGCGGCTCCTTCATCGAAAAAGTACAGCTTGCATAGCTCTTACAGCATGTGTACATACTGGACATTCTTACAGGCGGCACACAATATTGGTTTTGACGGACTTTTGGAGACAGGCATACCTCTGAAAACATTTGGATATAGTCACCATAAGGAGATATATATGTAACATTTTGCCATCCACCTCTCTTTCATGACCTTGATGGTCGTCTAGATACACACAAAAGAAGACAAGGGGCTACATTACATGCAGCCTGCAACAGCACACAATCAATCACCTAGTTTCAAACTATTAACATCCCTATATGAGGGGTTCCCCATCAATCATTGTGCAGCCATGGCTTCTGACTTGACCTCCTTGGGCCTCACAATGATGACCGGGCATGCACTGGAAGGTGGGAAGTAATGCACAGGTGAAGTTGAGGAGACACAGAGTGCACAGGGAAGATATTTAGTACAGGAGCAAGCAGCAGAATGAGAATGTAATATAAAAAGGTGAAGAGAAAAGACACAAGCGGAGGAGAATTCGGTGGTGTCAGAAGCAGGAGGTGCTGCTGCGAGACTAACCTGTGGTGTGCGCAGTATTCACTGACTGAGCCGAGGAGAGCTCTGCAGGGGATTGGGGATGGAGCAGCACACACACAGCAGGGAAGGCGATGAGAGAAAATACAAGATGACAAGTGAATGCAAAGGAGACAGGGAGAGGCAGACAGCTTGAACTGCCGCTGATGAGCATGCGCCACTGGCATCACCGCATGGCAGCTTTTCACATGTTAAGGGAGCAGTGTAGTAAGCTGCAGAGCGTATCGCTCCTGGTGGCGACAATGAGAATTTCGGCACACTGATATCACCTCATGAGAGTCGTTTCACGCATGTCACACAAAGGGACAAATGCGGACAGTGGGACTCACTTCTTCACGGCAGGGAGACTCCTGGTGCCAACAATGAGCACGTCCGCGCACACACGCATCACCTCGCGTCAAGGGAGCAACAGGTTGATGAGCTTCAAGGCAGCACTTACTTTTTTACGGCTGGCAGGCTCCTGGTACCAACGATCAGCACGTCCGCGCACACTCGCATCACCTCACGGCAGATCACGTCCCTCTCGTCGCCACACGCTATCCGCCAATCGCAGTCCACCTGCATTGCCACGTCACGCGGATCATGATATACCGTCTGTTCTCCAATTAGGGCCCTCATATGGCCAACACGAAGAGGGCTAAAAAAACGGGTTGCGGGTGAGCGCAGAGGCAGTAGAAACGACGGATGGGGAAGATGAGGCCGCGAGGGGGAAAGAGGGAGGGGTTTGGGAGCTACTGTTGGGGATGAGGGTGCAGCTTACATCGGCGTGGGCGCATCGGCGCATGTACTTTTCAACGATGGCGCGCGCTGACGTCATGGCCTGCTGCTCTAAACACGCGATCGCCTCCTTGGGGAGCGTGCCGATGGCGTCTGCTTGGCGCGTCGCAAGGCACGGGGGCGAGGGACGACGGGGAACGAGGGGAGAGAGCGGGTAAGCGATGGGACAGGTGGGCTGGGCGGAAATGGATGAGGGAACGGGGCGGACGGGGGATGACTGTAAAATAGGTGTCGCGGGGGAAAGTAACATTGGAACAGAAAATAAAATAAATGAATTCAAAAAAAAAGGGGGGGGGAGGGACAGGAAGGCAAGGAGAGAATGGGCGTACGAACTGACCGCTGTAGTTTCTGACGACGTGTATTAGCCGCACGTGGTCATGTCGCTTGCAGTAATTCCGGAGCGCCCAGTTGAACGCGAGCTCCGACCCTGCACGCGCCGCGCACGAGAGAAGAGGCAGTAGAGGGAAGGGCAAGAGCCACGCGGATCAACAACAGGATAGACCCAGATACAGAGGCGCGGATGATTAATGAGGCGGCGGATGAGCAAAAGAGCGCGTCGAGCGTGATCTCGTCGCACGAGGATGAGCATCAGCGATGCCGGGGGTAGGCACGAACGACATGAGGGCCACGGATCGCCTCGCAGCACGTCGGATCCGAGTCTGCATGCGTGTCTGTGTGCATTGATGTCGGGACACGGCGGGTCGCCAGGAGAAGCGAGGCGTTGGACGATCCACGGCGGTGCTCACCTTCGCTGTTATCGACGGCTATTAGGATCTCGCGACAGCTGCTGAAAAACGGCTCCATGCCTTCACTCTCCTCTCCCCTTTCGTGGCACGCGTCCCTCCTCTTGCACACCTCTTCTCCTCTCTGGTACTCCTCTCTGCTCCTCTCTGCTCCTCTCTACTCCTCTCTGCTCCTCTCTGCTCCTCTCTGCTCCTCACTGCTTCTCGGTGGTTCCAAGAGCCTTGAGCCGCTGCAGGTGCGACGAGTGCACAAAAACTACTAATCGACAGAACTTCAAAAGTCCTAAAAAGCGCAAACACCCTCTAAAAACTCCTGTCGGTATATAAAGAATCAATCAGCCTCCAGCAAACAAGAGTTATCCTGGGCTGCCGCTGCACTGAAGACGTAAGTCTGTCAGGGACGCTCGCTACTGGCTCTGTTATCGTCGACACCTCTACTTAGACGCGTGATGGGGATTGTAAAGGTTGGATGGACACGAAGCCCGATCGACTATGCTGGCTGGGTGGGACGACAGCTGATGACGATGTGGGAAGTCGAGGGAGTGCTTGTGGGTATGTGTCGATCTGCTCTGTGTGTCTATTTGTTTCGTCTCGCAACGTCAACTTGAGAGAACTGGGAGGGGATGAGGAGAAGTGTGTCAACGATGGCCATTCGGGCCTGACCTGACCCGACCATGAGGCATCTCAGCTTCGCGTCGCGCGTCAGTAGGTGCGTGGAATCTAGGTTCCCCCGTTTTCGTGTCAAGCGGGCCGTGTCGCGTCGTGTGGGTTGAGGCTGAAACTTGAGGATGACGGGGTGTGCTTCTGTACAGTCTCACGAATGTGGGAATACAAGGGGAAGAGTGCAAGCGGGCACCACCAGGGGGAGGGATGATGGATGATTGATTGATGAGGGAGGTTCAAGGTTTGTTTGACGCGGTTTAGTACGTTCCGCCACGTTAAATAACAGTTTCTTACTTTCTTCGCCATACACCTTGACTCACCAAAATGAACCATACAGAACCAGTTGTTGTATGACCCCCGCTGATTGGAGTGAAGGGATGAGAACGCATTGCGGGCAGTCAGTCATACATGGTCACCCCAGCAGCCTTGAAACGCGAGATGCGAAGACAACCCGCCAAGTCCTGTGCTGACCGCGGTCGGGCAGGTTACAATCATGCACGAGGGGGATAAGAGAAGAAATGTGAGGTAGGGTACGGTGGGGAGGGATGTGATGGTCGTGATGGTAGGCTGGTTCAGTGTCAGCTCGGTTCCTGCTGGAGCGGTTGGTGCGACGCGATCGCAAAAGAGGGTGCAATGAGGGTGCAAAAGTAACCGAAAGCTGAATTCAGGAGTCAACGCACCCCATACCTGATCCAACAATTTCATTCAAATTCTGTATAGCCACTCGGTGTCACAGTCAATCTTGGTGTCCGGCCACTGTGCAAGAGCTGGCCCTATATTTCCAGCAGTGCAGGGTGTACCACGCTCAGAACCTCTTTCAGCCAAACATTCCCTCAACTATCCCCGCAAAATTATCCTAGCTGTTGTTCCCCATCATCACACGCCCATACGAACCGCGGTTGCCACCGGCCTTTGAACGTTCCAAGCATCGCGTCGCGACGCAGGTCCCAGCATTTGGGGACATCTGGGTGGAAAGTGGATTCATGCGCTGTACTCCAGCGAGGCAAGAGATGTCATTTCCAGCCGCGAAGTGAGCAGCGCGTGCGGTGCTCTTTGCTGCGCTGTCCTGCTGACTCGGCACGGTCCGAGCTTCGTATCGAGTTGGTAACATGACTCGCGAGGCCTGATGGCGTCGTTATCAAATCAGGAAGTCGCTGCAACACTTCAGAGAATGTGCTACGCGTTTGAGTGACCCGACTCGGATCACTTCTGTACAATCAACCAAACCAGAAGAGAGCCCAGGGACAACACATGTAGCCCCTGATATAGAAATAAGTTCTTTCATGATGTCTCGGATGCGGTAATACCTCCAACATATTAAACAAAAACAAAACGCGGCTGACACTAGCCTTACGATGATGATACAATTGAAGGCGGGATTGCCCTTCCCTTGAGCGAAGGGTATAGAGCTTGGGAGCGCTTGAAATCGTATATGTTCTCAATAACCTCCCTCCTCTCCTCGCTTAATGCAGACGCCACCCCCTCCTTTATGCTGCCAGACTCACTTGCTTCAGCTACTGGGTTTACAGCACAGACAGGAGCAGCCCTGGCTGAGCCATTGACAGCAGGTTCAGGGGAACTTTCCACTGCACAGGTTGTTGCTGCTTCCTCTGGTGCAGCTCCCTTCTCATGCCTCTGCACCTGTTGTGGCGTTGATAATCGGGACCACATGAACACCACATGAAGCAAGACAAACCATAAATGGATGTGTCACTGTGCACTTTCATTCGACACGAGAGCACGAGCACGAGCACATGCACGACGCTGAAAGCACACTCAGGAAGAGTAAAACGGAAGAACGAAAGTAATGGAGAGAAACATTCAAGACTCGCATCTGATCGTCCCCCAATCCCAAAGTTTACCTGCACACTCAGAAGCCTCCTATTGGGCGCGCCTTGCTTCACCACGGTGGCAAAGAAATGTGCCACGTGGGATGGGCGCAGAAAACGGAGCTCCGCCACCTGGCACGTGGGGGTAAGAGGGAGCGGGGATGGAGAGGAGGACAGTGTGGGAAAGAGCGGCGAGCGAAACAGATGACGGGTTGCATTGTGAGCGAAAACTCGGTGAAGAGGATGAGAATTGAGGAGGGATGGAACATGGCGAGAGTGAGACTCGGGAGGCAGGGGTATGTATGAGGGGCAGGAGCATCAGGGGCGAAAAAATGGCATCATTACCTCCTGGTCAACACGGTCAAAGGCCATGACTACCTCCGGTAAAAGCTGTCAAATGCTCAAATATCTCCTGGTCAACGCAGTCAAAGGCTCTATTACCTCCTGGTCAATGCGGTCAAAGGCCAGCATTGCATCGTCTATCTCCTTCCACATCACATTCGCCTCCTCCACCAGATTCTTCTTCCTCTCCTGCTTCTTCGCCACCAGCGCTGCCACATGGGTCTGACGGGGTTGGGTGTGGTGGAGTGTGGCAGGATGTGGTGGATTGTGGTGCAATCATTGCAATGTGGTGGTAAGTGTATGCAACGTGTGGGAATGTATATACTTCTGTCATTTCGTGTTCCTCTCCTGCTTTTTTGCTACCAACGCCGCCACATGGGTCTAATGGGATGGTAAGGTGTGGCGGTGGCGATGTATTTACTCGTCTCATTTCGTCTTCGTACTCCCTGTTCCAGACTTGTCAATTTGGGTGCGATTAACAATAACAGCAAGATGAAAAGTTCAACGTTGAAGGCAGAAGCAGACAAGAGATGCCACCCACCTGGAACTCCTCCTCACTGATACCGGCCAGCTTGCTCTCTGCTGCCTGCAGAAACGCCTCCACCCGCCCATCCAGGTCGCTTGCCGACTGCTCTTATGTGGAGTGGTGGGGAGGGGTGGAGAGTGGTGGGAGGAATGCAAGAGCAAGGAGAAAAGCAGAGGTGAGGGAGAAGGGTAGGTGGGGACAGCCGACCCTCCACTGCCTGGGGAGGAGCGGGGAGGGGTATATGAGCTGGCATACGGACCGACACATCGACTCTCACATGGCATGTGGACTGACAGCTGAGTGAGACCAATGTGGCACATGGCATGCACATGAAGTGGTAATGGAAGACAGGCAAATTGATGGAAAGAGCACACGGCATTGCATGAATTGGCAGATTGAGAGTGAGAGTGCAACAGCAAGGATGAACGGCGGGCGGGTGAGGGGAGGAAGGAACGTGCCTTGACGTTTGATTGGATGATAAAGGTGATGCCGTGAACTGCATTCTCGTTCCTGTGAGGGCATTGGGGCATTGGAGCAACAAGACATAGAGGAATGTTGGAAGTGGGAGCGGGCAAGGAGCGTGACACATGGCGTGTGGCATGAGAAAATGCACAGCTCGTAAAACACGTCCCTCTCCAGCACCTGTACCAACAGTTATGGCAGCAGTACCAGCACCATGGCATGAGCAACAAGGCATAGAGGAATGTTGGAAGTGGGAGCAGGCAAGGAGCGTGACACATGGCGTGTGGCATGAGAAAATGCACAGCTCGTAAAACACGTCCCTCTCCAGCACCTGTACCAACAGTTATGGCAGCAGTACCAGCACCATGGCATGAGCAACAAGGCATAGAGGAATGTTGGAAGTGGGAGCAGGCAAGGAGCGTGACACATGGCGTGTGGCATGAGAAAATGCACAGCTCGTAAAACACGTCCCTCTCCAGCACCTGTACCAACAGTTATGGCAGCAGTACCAGCACCATGGCATGAGCAACAAGGCATAGAGGAATGTTGGAAGTGGGAGCGGGCAAGAGGCCCGACACATGGCGTGTGGCACATGGCGTGTGGCACATGGCGTGTGGCACATGCACCATGGCATGAGAAAATTGAAGAGCACTCACCAAGACATGAGGAATACGATGTAGCCCAACTGCTGCACAGTGCGCAGCTCGTAGAACACATCCCTCTCCAGCACCTGTACCAGCAGCTTTGGCAGCAGTTCCAGCACACTCACTGTACCATGGGAAAGAGCACTCACCGAGACATGAGGAACACGATGTACCCCAGTTGCTGCACAGTGCGCAGCTCGTAAAACACGTCCCTCTCCAGCACCTGTACCAGCAGCTGCGCCACCACATGCGCTCTCACGCTCACCCCCCCTGCCTCCCCACTCGGCTTCTCCACGGTCAGCCCGCCGTTCGCGCTTCCTCCCTCGGCCTCTGGTGCCACCGCCTGTGTCGCTTCCCCCGTGCCGGCTTCTCCCTTGCCGGGCTCTGGAGCTGCTGGCAGGACCATGGTCTCCCCGTCCTGACACACCTGCAGTGCGGGAATGGAGGGATGGGAGAAAAGAAGAGGAGACAGTTTTTGAGAATTCTCAAAAACCTCCTGACACACCTGCAGTGTGGGAATGGAGGGATGGGGGAAAAGAAGAGGAGACAGTTAGTTAGGCAGACTCGCTGTGCAGTGCAGGGGAATAAGACGATGGTCGTCCACCCGGGAAACCCTCTGTTCCCCCTCACCTGTCCACTGCCCCGACTGTCAGATTATCACGTGACCTCATTCGCTTGCCTCTCCACCCCATCACATCCTCATGCCCGTCCCTCTCACCTCTTCCTCTTCTGTCCCTCTCAACACACCCCCCACCTGCAGGTAGAACACGAGGGCAGAGTTCTCATCATCGGGGTTCAGGTTACCGCCGGCAAGCACAGCCGCACAGCCATCGACCAGCCGCGCCATGCGCAGCTCAGGCCGCTGCTTTGAGACGTCTCAAAGCCGCGCCATGCGCAGCTCAGGCCGCTCAGGCCGCTCCTAATGTGCCCTGACCCCCCCCCCCCCGTCATCTCTCCACACCCCACTTTGCCCTCCACTCCCCTTTCTCCCCCCTCCTCACCTGCAGATAGAACACGAGAGCAGAGTTCTCATCACCTGGGTTCAAATGATCCCCAGCGAGCACAGCCCCGGTGCCATCGCCCAGCCGCACCACGCGCAGCTCACGCCGCTGCCCCCTGCTTGCCCGTCCCCTGCTTGCCCGTCACCTGCTTGCCCGTCCCCTGCTTGCCCGTCCCCTGCTTGCCCGCCCCCCACCCATCACCTCTCTCAACACCTCATCTTTGAACGCCCTCACCTGCAGGTAGAACACGAGGGCCGAATTCTCGTCGTCGGGGTTCAGATTCGCACCTGCCAGCAAGGCAGCACTGCCATTGCCCAGCCGCACCATGCGCAGCTCAGGGCGCTGGTCCCCTCCCCTCACCTCTCTCAACACCTCCTCATCCCTGAAACTCCCCCCCTCTCACCTGCAGGTAGAAGACGAGAGCAGAGTTCTCATCGTCAGGGTTGAGGTTATCACCAGCCAGCACAGCCGCGCTGCCATCGCCCAGCCGCACCATGCGCATCTCAGGCCACTGTGCCGGCACGGGGGGCTCTGCTGCTGCGATCGGGCTGGATCGCAGGCGGGACTCGGTCTCCTGGGCAAAGGCGATTGCGTCTGTGGGGGCGATGTTGCCTTGAGCGACAAAGGAGGGAGGGAGAGTGGGATAGGGGGAAAGGGGAATGGAGTTGAGAGCAGCTCAGGGTGCGGTGCCGGCACGGGGGGCTGTGACGCTGCAATCGGGCTGGCTCGCAGGCGGGACTCGGTCTCCTGGGCAAATGCTATTGCTGCTGGTGGGGCGTTGTTGCCTGGAGAGAGAGGGAGAAGAGGAAGAGGGGGAGGCGGGTGGGAATGGATTGGGGGTTGGTCACACTGTTAGCCAGAAGCTCAGGGCGCTGTGCCGGCATGGGGGGCTCTGCTGCTGCGATCGGGCTGGAGCACAGGCGAGACTCGGTCTCCTGGGCAAAGGCTATCGCTGCTGTGGGGGCGATGTTGCCTGGAGGGACGAGCGGGAGAAGAGTGGGAAGGGAGGGGTTGATCAACCTGTTAGCCAGCACCTCAGGGCGCTGTGCTGCTGCTGCAAGAGGGGTGAAGCGCAGGCGGGACCCTGTCTCCTGGGCAAGGGCGACAGCTGCTGTGGGGGCCATGCCGCTGGCAGGAAAGTGAGTGCAGGTCAGCGACGTGACGGGCGAAAGAGGTGGGGTCGACAAAAAGAGAACGAGAACGAGGGAGCAGCACCTGAGGCGAAGAGCTCGAGGGAGACGTGGGAGAGTAGCGAGGGGAGGAAGGCGGAGAGGTGCTCTGGCTGCAGGGCGGGCAGAGCAGCGAGGTAGTCCGAGAAGTGCCAGCGGCGGTGCGCCCAGCAGCAGTGAATGAGAGGGGACATGTGGGAGCAGGAGCAACAAGAAGTACCTGAGGCGAAGAGCTCGAGGGAGACGTGGGAGAGTAGCGAGGGGAGGAAAGCAGCAAGATGTTCTGGCTGCAGGGCGGGAAGCGCAGCGAGGTAGTCGGAGAAGTGCCAGCGGCGGTGCGCTAGAAGCAGTGACGTGGAGTAGAGGGCCTGTGCGTACGGCTGGTCGTAGCGGAAATTCTCAAACTCGCGCTGCTCCTTCTCCTGTGAAGGGGGAGTGAGAGAGAGGGATGGAGGGAGGGGTTTGGAGTGGGAGCAGGGCTGCAGCAGCGAGGTGGAATAAAGCGCCTGCGCGTATGGCTGGTCGTAGCGGAAGTTTTCGAATTTCCCTCTGCTCCTTCTCCTGTAGGATGGGAGGAGGGATGGAGGGGCTTTGCAACGGTAACCACGGGAGCAGAGCAGCAGTGATGCGGAGTAGAGGGCCTGCGCGTACGGCTGGTCGTAGCGGAAGTTCATAAACTCCCGCTGCTCCTTCTCCTGTGGGACAAGACGTGGGAGAGGGGGATGAAAGGGTAACGATGAGTGTGGAGAGATAAGATCCCTTCTCGCATCGAATCCTAGAAAAAAATGTGATGATGTGGAAAGGAACCTTGATGACGTGGAAGCAAACCTTGATGACGTGGAAGCAAACCTTAATGACGTGGAAGCCCACCTTGATGACGTGGAAGCGGTCGGCATCAACAGTGTAGGTGACGAGGCGGTCGATGATCTTAGACACGAGCACTAGCAGCTTGTGGCTGTACCCCCATGCTGAAATTTGAATGCCATGCACGCTCGGCACGATCGAGTAGTTGAGCCCAGCGATCTCAGCATCGTACGCTGCAAGCGATGGCATGGCAGGGGGTGGTGCGCAGGGGAAGGAAGATGTGTTGAGAGAGTGCTAAGATGAGAAGGGAGGGTGAGCTAATTAGACACACACGAGCACGCGAGAGGAGTGAGTGAGGACGAGAAAAGCAGACGAGACAGAGCGCACGAGAGAATTTTGAGCCGATTTAAGAGGTGCCTCATAAATGAGACACACCACATGTGCTGGAACGTACCGTAAGCGTTGAGGGCGTCTTGCAGCAGTGAGGCGAAGAGGCGGGTGAGGAGGGCGGAGCGGGGGGAAGTGTACGCTTCAGGCGAGGCGAGCTGCATGAATAGCACCGCCTTGGGCAGGCCGAAGAGCGTGTCGGGCTTGTGCCACAGGCGCAGCATGGGGGTGCTGTGGATGACTGTGGGGGGGGACACCTGGATAATGCATCGCAGTGGGAGGGGAAAGGGGTGGAGCGCGTGTTATTGTGAGAGGCCTGCCTTGGGCTGGTGAGGCGAATTGCATGAATAGCACCGCCTTGGGCAGGCCGAAGAGTGTGTCGGGCTTGTGCCACAGGCGCAGCATGGGGGTGCTGTGGATGACTGTGGGGGGGGACACCTGGATAATGCATCGCAGTGGGGGGGGAAAGGGGTGGAGCGCGTGTTATTGTGAGAGGCCTGCCTTGGGCTGGTGAGGCGAATTGCATGAATAGCACCGCCTTGGGCAGGCCGAAGAGTGTGTCGGGCTTGTGCCACAGGCGCAGCATGGGGGTGCTGTGGATGACTGTGGGGGGGGAGACCTGCACACGAATCACATGTGGGGGGAGGAAGGGGAAGGAGACCTTTAGGTCAACACACTATAAGCCCGAAGAGCGTGTCGGGCTTGTGCCTCAGACACAGCATGGGGGGTTGGCGTGGATGGCAGTGGGGTGAGGCACCGCACGCACCTTGCCAGTGGGCGGTGTGAGAACATCGAGGTCGGTGGGTACAAACTCGTTGGGTGCTGGTAGATGCAGCTCGCTGCTGCTCCCACCATCGCCTGCCGCAGCTGCTGCACCGTCACTGGGTGAAGCAGCAGCAGCAGCAGCTGCCGCAGCAGTGGGCACAGGAGGCGTGGTGGCAGGAGGCGAGAGAGCAGCATCAGGAGCAGCTGTGACTGCATCCCTCCAACGCTGCAAGAGGAGGGAGATAAAGAGCGAGAGGGAAACGAAAGAGTAAGCAAAACAGCGATGAAAGAACCGCGAAACTACATTGCTCTCCTTCCCAACCTCCGTTGCTCGACTTTTGAGGCGCCTCAAAAAGAACCACGAGACAGCACGGATTCACAGAGCCATTCTTCCCAACCTCCATTGTTCCCCACGAGGGGCTCCCCCTTTGGCATTCGATGCTTCATGATTCATTCTGTTGACCAAACATCTATACCCCACTCGCTGCCGGCCATCACCTGCAGCAAGTCGTCTGGAATGGTCTGGGCGGAGTGCTTTGTCTTGTACCAGCGCTCCTCCTCTGTTGCCTCCGCCTCAAACTTTTTCGACAGCCAGAAGATCCTGAGAGTGGGGTGGAAGGGGAGGGAATGAAACAAAAGGTGAAGGGGGGAAGTGTTTTGAGGCGCCTAAAGAATTGCCTCCTCCTCAAACTTCTTCGACAGCCAGAAGATTCTGAGAGTGCGGCGGAAGGGGGGGGGGGGGGGGGGGGAGCCGGAAAAATGGGCGGATGGGGGAAGTGTGATAAAAAGGGAAGGGTGGGAAGCGAAGAGCATGAACTACAGAAAGGGAAGGATTGGAACACGGAGCACCGGATTGCAACGACGGGCACTAACTAGGATCAAGGGACCTGTGGGTGGGTGGGCCCCTCCTTGGTTGAAAAACGGAGCAGCAGGTGGGCGCATGCGCGCGCGCGCGCGCACACACCCACCCACCCACGCATGCACGCACGCACGCACGCACGCACACACACACACTCACTGCACGTTGTCGGGAGTGAGCGCTTTGGCCAGGTCAGCTAGAGCATTGGGGTCAAAGTCGCGCGGCAGAGAGGCACCTGCCAGCCAGTCCTCCCGCGGGTACAGCTGTGTGCATGGGGAGGCGGGTGGTGGAGGAGGGAGAGGGAGAGGGAGAGGGAGAGGGAGAGGGAGAGGGAGAGGGAGAGGGAGAGGGAGAGGGAGAGGGAGAGGGGTTGATGGGTGAAGGTGAGAGGGGAAGGGTGGGAAAGGTGAGAGGCGCCTGCTAGCCTGTCCTCCAGCGGGTACAGCTGCACATGAGGGTGTTGAGTGGAGGGGAGGGGGGGGGGGTGGGAGGGGTGAGAGGCAGAGGGCCAGGTATAGGGAGAGGCACGCTAGTCAAGCAATAGTACACAATGAATGCACGTCCCTAGTACATGTGCCTGTCCATAATAGTGCGGAAACTAGTTGAATGTATGTGCAAAGCGACTATGGGACGGAAGGAAGGATGCTCACCTGCATGCCAGCAGCAATGGCCGATGTGTAGAAGAAGAGCTGCTGCTTGTGGTGGCACACACCGCTGCCAGCTGTGGGAGAGCGAGCGTGCGAAGGCAAGCGCAAAAGCATGAAGCTTACCTGCATGCCAGCAGCAATGGCCGACGTGTAGAAGAAGGGCTGCTGCTTGTCCTGGAAGTGGAACTTGGTGGCACATACCGCTGCCAGCTGTGGTACACACACACACACACACCCACAAGGTTGAAAGGTAACATGGCCGGACAAGGAAGCAAGTGAAACGGGTATAAGGGTATTTGGGGGGACACTTCCTCGCAATGGTTATGGGGAGGAGTGCTTGTCCTGGAAGTGGAACTTGGTTGCGCACACTGCTGCCAGCTGAGGCAGGGGGCAGTACAGCTGAGGCCACAACACCCACCATTCTGGGGCCAGTACAGGTAGGGCGTGAGGGGAGAGGGGGCAAGAACATAAGGGAACAAGGGTGGGAAGGAGGAGAGCACTTTCACTCACTCACAACACCCACCATTCTGGAAATGGTGTGCGATCAGGCTTGAGATGTCTCAAACTCATCTCACTGCCACTGAGAGCTTCTCTCACAGCTCTCACTGTCAGAAGCGTGAGCTCTTCTGATATACACTGTCAATCCCCATGCGCACAGTACAATACCTCATCAAAGATCCACTTCTGGATGCCCTGGCCGCTCTGGATGAGCCCGATGTAGCGAAACACCAGCTCCGCCACCTCCATTGCATGCTCTGTGGTGGTTGGGAGGATGGGTAATAAAATGGTCGGATTGGGATGATATGGGGCATGGGGCATGGGGCATGGGGCATGGGGCATGGGCGGAACACCAGCTCCGCCACCTCCATTGCATGCTCTGTGGTGGTTGGGAGGATGGGTAATAAAATGGTCGGATTGGGATGATATGGGGCATGGGGCATGGGGCATGGGGCATGGGGCATGGGGCATGGGCGGAACACCAGCTCCGCCACCTCCATTGCGTGTTCTGTGGTGAAGGGGAGGATGGGAATGGTTGGAATGGAATGAGAATGGGATGGGGGATTCAGGGGGGTTGAATGAGCCATGGGGCCGCTCTCAGAAGGAGCACTCAAAAGAAGAACGCACTCACCATGGCCCAGGTCTGTGAGGTCAATGTTGACAGCAAAGAAGGCGTAGTGCTAACTGCTGTGCTTTGAGATGTCTCAGAACTCGTGCTTGCTGGTGGGGCTGCAGCGCGGATAAGCACACCGCACAGAATGCAGAACACACAGGAGGGTGCACTCACCATGGCCCAGGTCTGTGAGGTCAATGTTGACAGCAAAGAAGGCGTAGTGCTTGCTGCTGTGGCTGCGCCCTGCTCCCAGTGCCGTGGCCCAGCCTGCCAGGCACCACATGGACAGATGGGAGGGGTGGGGGGTGAGGGAGCAGAGGGAGAGTGGGTTGTAGCACAGTGGAATGGTGGCTGCGCCCTGCTCCCAGCGCCGTGGCCCAGCCTGCCAGGCACCGCGTGGACGGATGGGAGCACACAAAGGAGGGCGTTGAAGGGTGGACGGGTGGGATGAGTTGAGCACGTGAAAGGGTGGAACGAGTTGAATGGGGTGCAGCCAAGTGAAAGCGAATTATGGCTGAGAAAAGAGGCCCAAGGGGTTATGGTGCAGAGCTGATAGCAATGCCTGTCTCGCCCCCTTTTCCGCAGTGGTGTGCCTTCCCCGCCCTCCCGCCCCAAGCCTCACCTTTCTTCTTGAGCAGTGCGAAAAGCGACCCATGCCCCTCGTGCCCAATGAGGTGGCCGAGGTAGCGCATGGGTGTGGCGCGGTGCAGGTGCTGGTCTGCTGGTGTGGGAGAAATGAGCTGTACCTCATAGAACCGCATTGAATCTCTCCCAAACTCCACATTGTCCCCCCCATTTCCCTCTCACCTTTCTTCTTGAGCAGTGCAAAGAGCGACCCATGCCCCTCGTGCCCAATGAGGTGCCCCAGGTAGCGCGTGGGCGTGGCGCGGTGCAAGTGCTGGTCGGCTGGGGTGGGCCAAATAAGTTCCAGCTTGTGCCCCTCCGCCACTGGCACAGCCCGCACTAGCCTCTGAAAGGGGTGGGTGAGGCAGCACAAAGGGGCAGGACTCGAAAGTGTATGGATGGAATTGGGGCGAGCTAACTTGTACACGCATTAACATGGACTTGAAAGTGCAGGGGTGAGGCAGAATGACTGGGGAGAATGTCGGTATGGTGGACATGCCAATGACAGAGATTCGGGTAGAATGACAAGGGGGGGATGAAGGTGGGGCGAGGATGGAGGTGGGGGGGCGAGGGGACAGGGGGGGAGTGCTAAGCTGACTGACAAGCAGGCAAGCTTTGCAGTGCAGGTGCCCTTTAGAATCAGTGACCTCAAAGCACCGCACCACACCTTGGTGTATTCGGGACCGCAGGGGTCGGCAGGGATCTCAGGCTGCTGCAGAACCTTGTTGGGAATGAGGGCGAAGCGACTCTCCACCATGGACCGCAGCGATGCGAGGGAGTCTGAACGGGGAAGCCAAGGGTGGGTTTGGGAATTGCGTAACGGAGCGAGCAGAGGGTGTCAAGCGTGGAAGGAGGGAGTGTTTTTGAGGGCGAAGCGGCTCTCCACCATGGCTCGCAGCAAGGACAGGGAGTCTTAGGGAAGGGGAACGCGGACAAGGAAGAGCGGAGGATGAACATCGCTCTTGCAGCACACCACACCACGAGGTGCAGCTGCGGGAGTAACACTGCCGATACTAGGCTATTGGCTTGTGCCGTCTGTCCCATTGGGCACAACCGGAGCACTCCACTGCACTGCACAGAAGACAACCCTTTTTTTTTTTCCAACCCAGCACGCACCTTTGCCATACACCACGAGGTGCATTAGATAGACAGAATAGTACTTGTCATAAAAGGCTATGACCTCCTGCCACAAGTCTTATTAGCCCTACACGGGCACCACACAATCCCCATACGTACACCGCATGCACCCCCCCCCCCCCCCCCCCCCCCCCCCCCCTCCCCCCCGTTACCAACGCGCACGCACCTTTGCCATAGACGACGAGGTGCATGAGGTTGGCGGAGTAGTACTTGTCATAGAAGGTGATCAGCTCCTGCCGTATGTCCCTCCCATTCGCTTCTGGCACCTCCTTGAGCGTCTCCAGCGATCCTGGTGTGCCCGTGCCATGCCATGCCGTGATGTGCCACGCCATGCCATACCATGCCATGCGACGTTGTGCCATGCCATGCCGTGCCATGCCATGCCGTGCCATGCCATGCCGTGCCATACCATGCCGTGCCATGCCATGCCGCACGAATTCGTGCCAGGAGGTGACATGACGTGACGTCATGTGCCGTGACAAACAATGCCATGCCATGCCATACGGTGGCAAGCTAGCCATGCCGTGCCATGCCATACCAAATGCACCGATTCACCCCCATTAAACATCAGTGAATGCAAGAGGGTCGACCATGGCATGCTCAGTGATGTGCAGGGCATGTGTGACATGGCATGTATGAATCAAGGATGGTAGATTTGGGGGCACGAGACATGGATGCACGGTAGCAGCCGAATACATATGTAAAGCATGGGGCATGGGGCATGGGGCGCGGCACATGGAAATAAGGCAGCTTGAGATGAGACTGACCAACGTTAAACTTGTAGAAGGGGTGCTGGGGCGAGCAGAAGCTCTTTTGAAGCTGCCAGAGGGAGTGGGTTGAGTTGAACGGGATTTGGGAAAGATCAAGGGACGTTAACCGGTGAGAGGCAGGAAGAGCATCACATCACACTCAACAAAGAACAGGGGCATGTGCATGGGAACACATATGAACCTAAGAGCTGTTGCGCAGTTGACCTGCCACAGGAAGTTAGACTGCTGCACTCCACCTGCCACTGTGTGTTTGTGTGTGGCGTACCTGGTTGATCCGCCAGGGGTCGGAAATCAGGTTCTTGGTGTGCTCTGAGGGGTAAACAGGGCAGAAGAACGAATCAATAGAAGAACGAAGGGTGCAATAGAGGCTTGTGGCATGGCATGAGCGGGGAATGCAGCTTGGCACCTGAGTGTACACTGCACTCATCTCTCAACTCAAATGGCAACATCAGCAGACATGCATCTTGTAACAACGCCTCTGTACCTGAGTGCACCGCATTGATTTCGCGGTTGGTGGCATCAGCTGACATGAGCGGGCAGATGAAGAATTGGGCGAACCTGCCGGCACATGATATTGCAAGGAAAGACTGCAAACAGAGACTAAGAACAGAAGATGACACGCTCAGTGCATGCTGAAAAAAACTTTTGTTGAACAAACTTTTGTTAAACACTCTGCATAGAAGAACCCGCAACTGAAACACACTCCATACAACAGCGTTGTGACAAAACTCTTTCTGGCAGGCAGGTGGGTGATACCCACCTTACGATCAGCCACCTTATGATCACGCACCTTATGATCACGCACCTTATGATCACGCACCTTATGATCACGCACCTTATGATCACCCACCTTATGATCACCCACCTTATGATCACGCACCTGTCAAGCGCCTCATTCAGGAATTCAGCAACCATGTGGAATTCAGCAACCACGGGGAATTCAGGTAGTTGGTGTCCTCCACTACCGTGTACGCGTTACATAGCAAAATCTGAACCCAAAATGCCCATCAGCAACAAGTCAGCACCTGTGAAACACTCCTCACCAACCTGTGAGGCCCTCGTGGTCACCCACCTGTCGAGCGCTTCATCCAGGAACTCAGCAGCCACGTCAAACTGGTAGTTGGTGTTCTCTGCTGCCGTGTACGCGTTCGACCGCCCGCTGTGCTGCGGTGGAAACCAGGGGGAGAAAAGAGAGGGGGGTTGGGTTCGGGTTGGGGGAGTTGGAGGAGAGGGTTTTGAGACGTCGAACTGGTGACTGGTGTTCTCCAATTCCTTGTACGTGTTCGACCGCCTGCTGTGCTGTGAGGGAGGCGGGAGAGAGGAGGGGTTGGTGGGAGGGGGGTTTTGGTTTCGAGATTTGTCATGGGCGGTGATCTATGAGGCGTTTGGAGCAATGAGTCACAGAAAGGATGATTCTAAAATGGACTAACAGCTTACCTTGTTAAGAAAGTCACTGTAGCTGTCCTCGATAGGGTACTTCTCGCTAGCATAGAAGAGCATGTGCTCTGCCACAGTGGGAAACGCATGTAATGTGGGAATGGAGCAAATTCCGCAGAATGGTCGAAGAGAACACACCATCCTCCTCACGGGGAAAGCCGTCTCCCATGCAGCGTGAAAATTGCAACTGAATTCGAGGCGACGAGATTGGCATCAGTAAGCAATTCTCTTTCGGGTCAAACGCGAGGGTTCGACAATAGAAATTCACTTGGGGAGCGCGATGCGAATGCCACCCACCTAAGAAATGAGCGAGGCCAGGCGCATCGTCCGGATCGCTCAGCGATCCCACTCCCACATCCATGGCCGCTGCAGCCTGCAGAGTAACGCAGGAACAATAGAGTTGCTCTTGAGAATTATCGAGAGAACATGTCTGTACGGAAACGCAAGCGTCAGCCTATAACGGAACCGGAAGCTAGATCTTTTCTGCGTATGATAAGCAAGCTCGACGCGTAAAGCTGGATTCGCACCGAAGAAGGGTCCGGTTGAAAACGGGTAGGGCTACGCAGATTCAGGCCTAAACCACAAGACAGGACTGACTCTAACGCGTTCATCTCGCGGAAATTCAGAGCTCCGATACACGCAATACCGAGAGATACACCTTATCAGTTTCGGGATCCGATATAAGCAGCACGGTGAGCCCGTTAGGTAGCTCCAGCGCTTCGTACTGCCGCTGGTCGCACCTAGGAATGAGAATACCGCTGCCATTGCTCAAGCTGCCAGGACTGCTGCTCTCAACGCTACCACTCAACGGCGCTCCGTGCGGCGACATCTCGCCTCTAACGGCAGAAAAGCCGGCACTACTAACGGTTTCGCCGAAAATCGTTGACTGGCTGACGCTAGTGGCGGTGAGCAAGCCCAGCGCGACTATTATTGCCGCCAGGCAGACGAGAATGGGAGATCTGAGAGGATCAGATGCCATGAGAATGGTTCTGCTCTGCACTCAATACACTTGGGTCCGAATTCCAGATTTGCGCGTCAGGCAGTCAACAGGGAGCGAAAGCCGCGCATCTGGTGCAATCTCGAGGTCGGTTGAAAAATTGCACAATTGAAGGGGCATAGGCCTACAGTGAGTTGACATTTTTAGTTCTGGAGATAGGTAACTTTTATAATTCCTTTGACCTTGACAATAACCTCTATTTTTCAGGCTAAGTATAATGACATACATAACAAGCAAAAAAATAACATGGATGGTCAAGATGCAGGAGCCGACTAAGGGGCAACCTCAAGCAGAGACGGCTCATAGCCCTCAGGAGCCTCGAATCCAAGGAGGTTCATAAAAGTGGCCGTGACATTGGCAAGACCTGCATTCGGCATGTCCTGGCGGAACCTGATGTTTGCTGGGAGCCCGGGACCACCAATGGCGATAGGAACCTGCAGGGTCGCACAACAGGGAATCACGTACAAACCAAGGATGAGAAAGAGCACAAAAAACTCCATCCTTCCAGGAAATCACTGACACAAGCATGCTTAGAGCAGGGAAAGCAGCTGGTGCTAACTGGTCGATAACGCGAGGGTGCATGCATCAGTTCGGGTGGGTGCACGGGAGAGTGAATCACGGCAAGTGGATGGGAGATTGCATTGAGATCAGACAAAATCCGACCCAGGCACGTACGGGAGCGAGAGTGTGCGAGGTGAGGGGCTCTGGCTTGCCATCCGGTCCAAGGATGGGCTGGTGGGTCTTGCTGTTGCGCTGCACCATGTCATCGCAGTTCCCATGGTCCGCTGTCAGACAATAGATGCCGCCCACCTGCTCCACCGCCTCCAGCAGCTCCTGTGAGGGGGCAGGGCAACGGGGGGAGGATGTGCGGGGAGAGTGCAAGCAGGGGCAAAGAGTGGAGATATGAGCAAGGTGATGAGGAAGTGCAAGGGATGCAGGGAAGCGTGCAAATGCCACACGGAAATCAGCCACCCTTCACCTCCTCCCCACTCCCATACCCAGTGCCCCCACAGCCTCACACGCCTCCAGTCACAGCATCAACTACACCCATGCGCCCCACACTCCATTCCTCACGCTCCATTCCTCACACTCCATTCCTCACACTCCATTCCTCACACTCCATTCCTCACACTCCATGGCTCTCGCCCCAAGTCTCAGGCCCCCAGTCTCATCTTGACAGCCGTCCACGGCCTTGCAGGCCTCCAGCACGGCGACAAACATGCCTGTGTGCCCCACACCCCGTGCTCCACACTCCTCCCCTCTCCATGCCCCATGCCCCTGACTTGATGCTCCAATCCAAGATCTCACCTTGACAACCGTCCACGGCCTCACAGGCCTCCAGCACGGCATCAAACATGCCTGTGTGCCCCAGCCCCTGTGTCCCACATCCCATACCTTCCTCTCCCCCCCATTCCCCTCACTTCGACAGACTCACCTTGACGCTGCCATCCGCGGCCTCACAGACCTCCAGCATGGCGTCAAACACACCCGTGTGCCCCTCAGCCCGTGCCCCCAATCCATGCCTTTTCCCCCCTTCGTTCACCTGACTTCATTCATGCTCCCATCCATCGACTCCATGCCTCCAGCCCCCAATGTCCCTCACTCCCATCCATTGCCTCACCTTGACACTGCCGTCCACAGCCTCACAGGCCTCCAGCACGGCGTCAAACACGCCTGTGTGCCCCACCATGTCGCCGTTCGCCAGGTTCAGCCGAATGTAGTCATACTTCCCCGACAGAATCGCCTCCTTGCACGCAGCGGCGATCTCCCGGGCCTTCATCTTGGGCTTCTCGTTGAAGGGGCACTTGTCGCTGGGCACCTCGTAGTAAGTTTCCAACTCATCGTCCAGCTTGCCCGACCGGTTGCCATTCCAGAAGAACGTCACGTGCCCAAACTTCTGTGTCTCACTGCGTGGGCAATGGGTCGGTGGCGGAAGGGGAGGAGGGAGAGGATGAGGGAGGGGATGAGGGAGGGGATGAGGGAGGGGATGAGGAAGGGGAGGAGGGAGGGGATGAGGAAGGGGAGGAGGAAGGGGATGCACACTACCTGAGACTTTGTTTTCTGAAACCACTTTCCCAACCCCTGAACTGTGCTAATTCCCGCATGTACTGACCTGCACGCGAAGGTGCGCACGTCGTTCTTCACGAGGTACTGCAAGTGTCTATGCCCCGGAACCACTCCCCACAGCACTGCACGCAGTACCAGTACTTGAACGCCCCCATCAAAACCAACCTGCATGCGAAGGTGCGCACGCCGTTCTTCACGAGGTACTGCCCGGAGGTGTTTTCGATGACAGGCGGCGCGACAAGGAACTTGGCGGGCAGCTTGAGATCCCCGTCGTACTGCATCATGCCCGCAAAGTGCACCTTGGGGACGCGCACGCGGTCGAACTGGTGGAAGTCGGGGTACTCAAAGGCCTTGGAGATCTGAGAGGGGTGGGAGTGGGGGACGGGAGGAGGATGGGGGCAGGGGAGGGAAGGTGAGAGTGTGAAAGACCACATCAGGTTCCTAAGGCATCCGCACGCAGTCGAACGGAGATCTGGAACGCGATCAGGCTCAGAAATTGCAAACCGTCTCACCTCGATCACACGATCCGCGCGGAAGTTCCAGATGACGACAGCGTCCCCGTCAACAACGGGCCCCACGGGCTTGCCCTCGTCGTCCACAATCACCCACGGCGGGTAGTACTGGTCGGTCACGCTCGAACCGTTCACGCTAGGTTCATCAACATTCGCTTACCTGCACCACGCGATCCGCACGGAAGTTCCAGATGACAACGGCATCGCCATCGACAACGGGTCCCACGGGCTTCTCCTCGTCATCCACGATCACCCACGGCGGGTAGTACTGGTCGTTCACGCTCGGGTCGTCCTCCTTGATCTTCTTCAGCGCCTCGAGAGCCGACTTGAACTTGAACGGCGCGTCGCCCAGCACGTGCGCGTGCCACCCGCGCTCCACGATCTTCCAGTCCGCCTGGCGCGGGAGGAAATAGGGCGCGGAGAAAGGAGAAGGAGAGGGGGGTGCGAGGGAAGAAAAAGGAAGAATTTGCCAGATGGGGGAGAAATTCCGGTTCTGAGGCCTCTCACACAAGTCCCACCCGCGCGCGGGGCACCCAAGCCTCTTCTGTAAGGTTCTCAGTCATCATTGTCACATTCTCTGCTAGTCTTGTCTGTACCACTCTCTACCAAAACATTCTTTGCTGTACTGCCAATCAACAAAGCGTAAGTTCCCTCTCACTTAGGAACTAAATTTGAAATTCTTCCCAGTCTAGTCACTTCATCCTTTCCCTTCGCAACCCTGCGCGCTCAGCAGCTCAAGATCCTTCTCCAGATGCGCCGCGAACTCATCACTCACCTGACCACCACTCATCACCACTCACCACCACTCACCTCGTAGCGATCCGTCGTGACTCGCATGCGGCCGCCACCAGACGCGATCTTGGCGTCGCAGCCCCGCACGCGCAGCAGCTCGAGGTCCTTCCCCTGCTGCGCCACGACCTGAACAGTCACCTCACCACCACTCACCACCACTCACCACCACTTACCACCATTCACCATCACTCACCACCACTGACCACCGCTGACGACCACTGACCTCGTAACGGTCCATGGTGACGCGCATGCGGCCACCACCAGACGCGATCTTGGCGTCGCAGCCCTGCGCGCGCAGCAGCTCGAGATCCTTCTCCAGCTGCGCCACGAACTGCAGCGACGACCCGTCCGGCACATCGCGGCCATCCGTCAGCACGTGCACGCGCACGCGCTTCGCGCCGCGCTCCCACGCGCCGTGGATGGTGCCGATCACCTGGTCGTAGCGCGAGTGCACGCCGCCGTCGCTGCGACACACGCGGGCGAGAACGGAAGAGATGGAACACAAGGATTAGACAACAACGGAAACCGCTGAATCGAGAAAACACAAGGAAATCGGAGGACAAGAAACCGGTAAATCTGCCAGATCCGCTCACGATCGCCGAAACGGACAGATGGAAGTTGATCTGGAGAGGTCGCACAGAAATTCCTGCGAGACAGATCGCGCGCTGACCTGAGTAGGCCGATCATGTGGAGCGTGCCGCCGTTGTCCCACGCCTCCTTGACGTAGTTAAAGCCCTCGCTCTTGAACATGTCGCCCGTCTCGAGAGCGGCGTCCACGAGCGCAGCTCTGCACGGACGCATGCACGCAGGCGAAAGGCGAAGGATTTATGAACGGAAGAAGATTCAACGGCAAAGAAAGATTCAACGAGCGGCGAAAGATACGAGCGGCGAAAGATTGAAAGAGCTAGGAAAGATTTAAAACGGTATCGGATGAGAACGAACAAAACGGTCAGAATGCAAGAGCCCAGATCTCCAATTAAAATCAACGGATCTGGAGATTCGGGCGACAGTCAAACGACCGGAGGCCCCAAGCACCGACTCCCTGTCCTAGCAACCACGCACCCCTGGTTGATGACCTTCCCCGCGCCCATGGCGTTGTGCCCGACTTCCGAGTTCCCCATGTCGCCATCGCTCGGCAGCCCCACGGCCTTCCCGTGCGCCTTGATCGTGCGCCAGCGGTTGGGGCGGTTTTCGCGCAGCGCCTTGATGTGCGGGCAGTTGCCCTTGTAGATCGCGTTATAGTCGTCCTCGACATTCTCTCCCCATCCGTCGAGGATCATAAACACGAGCGGCTTCCCGCGGGGAATCACGGGATGAGGCTTCAGCTCCCATTTGTCCTCGTTCACCATGGTTCTGGCAATTAAATCTCGCGGAAGCGGAGGAATGAGCGCGGGAGACGCAGAAACGGATCGGTCGCTCGCTCCTACGCGACTGGAGAGCCGAGGAGAGGTGAGGAGGGGGAGAGCAGCGAGAGCTGGAGTCTTGATCTGGGAATGAGGGAGGCAGAGGCGTCGAGCTTTATGGCGCAGCAGAGCAAGCATTGGGACTGCCGCGCGCAAAAGAATATTCCCGAGGTTGGCTTGCCTTGCCTCTTCTTCTCCGTAGCGTTTGCGCACGCGGAAACGAATTCTGAGGTTGCGCGAGTTTGCATCTGACAGGCGAAATGAGGCAGGCGGAGGTCGGATTTCATTATGTGGGGGGAACGGGGGGAAGCGGAGGTGAATGATGGGTTTCGCGAAGTCTGACAACGTTTGCGAATCTTGTACGACGAAGGGATACCTGCTCGGCGACATGCGTAAAAGAGCAACCGATGGCTGGGAGAGGCTGACCGGCTTGGACAATTTCGCGATTTCTGGAGATATGCCTTCGCGAACAGACAGTCAAGTGGTTGAACCCTTTTCAGCTTACTTCGTATGCAATACAAGTATTCATAACATCATTCACTCCATAGATTTGAAGTTAAGACACGGTACTGCCATGATCAAGATGAGACTTTTTCCTCGTTACCAATTTCATGGCCCCTGAACCATTCCCGTGGCGCGTCTTCCATGCCATAAAGGCCCCACGGCTTATGATCTTTGTAGGTTGAATAACGTGAGCGTTCTTTCGTCACAAACTTGTTAGTAGTCGTCACGCAAACTAACTCGTTACCTTCGAACGCGGCGATATTGCGTTTCAGACGCTGCGCATTCGCGAAAATGCTGATTCAACCAACGGATTGACAACGGTCAATACCATGATCAGCGTCAGGAATGCATTATCAAGTCAATGACGACTCTTTGAACGCTCTCTATGCTGGGTAGAGCGTCATAGCTTAGAGAGCCGATAATCCAAACCGAGCCGTCGAAATCCGTCGATCAGAGACCAGCAATCGACGCTCGGTGATCAGCACCAAGCGATCAGCGGCGATCTGCAATTAGCATCAAGCGATCACCAGCGGCGATCAGAGATCAGCGGCGATCAGCATCAAGCGATCAGAGATCAGCAGCCCCGCGATCAGCATCAGGAGCATCAGTTAGCAGGCGAGGCGCGATGTGCATCGGATTCTGCACCGGCTGTTGCGGTGCTTTCGCCGGTACCGCTTTGGGTCACTGCCTCTGCTCCTGCTGCTCCTTCGGCCCCTCGCGCGTCGCGGCGACGTTCTTATATGGAGGGATGTTCCTGGCCTCCGTTGTTGTAGCGTGGGTTCTTAGAGACTATGCCACCGATGCACTCTACAATCTCTACATTGAGTGTGATCCGTACACTTTGTTGTATTGCTGTGGGAACAAGGTTCCTGTATCATTGCATTGCAGAAACCGCGGCTAGTGCTATCCTCAGCCTCGTACCCTCCTTCCCTCCTTTGTCCCTTCCCTTATCCTTCAACCCTGCTTGTGCGGGAGCCCTGGCAATGCTGCGGGTGACGCATTTTACACTCGGCCTTTTCACACCACACGAATCACGGTCATCCTTTCTCCCTGCTTCGGCTTCCCACCCTCCTGCGTCCCACCCACCCACCCTCCTGCGTCCCGCACTCGTGCTTTCCATACTCCCTCCCTACCAGGCGTCCAGTCATGCGAGCAGAACAACCCTGGGTGTGTGGGCGCGCTGGCAGTGCTGCGAGTGAGCTTCGGCCCGGCAGTGCTGCAGTGCCTCTTCTTTGCTCTCATGCTCGCCTCCACTCCCCTTCCTCCTCCCTTACCGTATGTATGCTCGTTTCTCCTCCATACCGTATGTCTGTTGTGTGCTTCCTCCTGCTTCTGCGCTTGTCCGGCTTCTGTGTTCTTCTTGCCTCTGTCCAGTTACGGACTGGATTCGTTTGTTCATGTTCACTGCTTCATCCCTCACTCCGTTCCACTGACACTTCACAGTTGGTCCTTCTGTGGTTTTCACCTGACCCGTCACCTTACCAGAGGTATTTCAGGTGTATGGCGAGGTGGCGATAGCGGGAGCAGCAGTGTTCCTGGTGATTCAGCTCGTGAGCATTATCAATTTCATCTACGTGTGGAATGACTCTTGGCTCAACAACGACAAAATGTGAGAACCTTACCTTCATTGATAGCGTGTTCTAGCACACATGCCGGTACTATCATTTGAGGTGGCGATAGCAGGAGCCTGATGATTCAGCTCGTGAGCATCTTCAATTTAAACTTCATCTACGTGTGAAATGACTCTTGCCTCAACAACGACAAAATGTGAGATCCTTCGCTGACTTCTCGGCCGCTCCAAATGCTTTGATGCTGGTGAATTTCTGGCTCATCAATTGTCATGTAGATGTGCAGATATGCATCGAAGACTATATCCTTGAGTACATGTGTATGTTCATGTACACATGTACGCACATCACCCACTCATGCACGCATGTCACCTGGTAATATGGTAACCTCCTACCCGACTTGCGTGCATCTGCATCTGTACATGTGTATGCGCAGGTGGACGCAGGGCCGCTCACCACTGGCGTCATGGCGGTAAATTTTGTCTTTTTTCCGCTGGTCGGCAATCATGAGTGAGCCGACCGCTGAGGCATGCAACACTCGCCCTTGCCAGACCGGATACGGCGGGTGGCTTGATATTCTGGTGAGAACATCCCAAGTTGCTTCTTTCCACTGTAGTACTTATGCTTCATTCTTCATTCCCATCCCGCCTGTGCCACCCAGGCATTCATAAATGCGCCCATGAACATAGCGATCTCAGTCTATGCCACACATTTCTGATCACTCTTGTACACTTCGTACAATATCAATGATTTTATATCCACTTGCATACATACAGGAGCCGACAAGCACCGTATGTAACCGCGACTTGGTCTTATGCCTTTGTTCTCCTTTTTCAAATTTCTTCATTCTCCCGTTTATGCCAATCAGGCATTCATAGTGGCGCTCATCAGCATTGCTGTCTCAGTCTATGCCAACTCTCGGGGTCTATGCCACTGGCATCAACTCTCGCTGCTTCTCGCTCCGGCCTGGCTCTCAAGACGAGGAATCTGCTCAAACCAGGCAGAGCCCAGGTGGAGGCGGGGTGAGGCTCATCCAACTTCAGGAAGGTGGGTGGGTCTTCGACTTCCTCTCACTCGCCTGGCTCTCAAGACAAGGAATTTGCTGGTAACGGAGAGGCGCACTGGTTACGATTTCTTCTATCTCGTGTTCCTTACAGGTTCAATGTACATGCCTATGATATTACTGGGCTGAAATATGAATCAAACGCCCGTTGTGTGGAGCATCTATGCTGGTTGGATTAGCACCTGGGTCAAAAAAGGCTTTGCTGTGGTTATCTGCTTTGGTTTATCTGAGGACGCTCATTGCTCCCTTTGTGTTAAGGGGGAAAGAGTCTAGATGATTGCTTACATTACAGTCATGTTGGATGCTGATTCACTCAGCCTGAGAAGAGCAGAGGCACAGCATACAACAGAAAGCAATGCTTCCCTCTTCAGCACGCTGTTACTGTGTAGGTAGGGACACATGAGTCTCTGTTGGTGATGCCTTAACATCACACAGCATTGCCAGAAGTAGCATCACAAGTAGCAATGTCCCATGACTGGGATTTTTGCCTCTGTTGCATGTTATTGCTATATTTGCATGAAATGATAGGCTGAATGTCTTTGTGCATACCATACATAAATAATTCTGTTCATCAGCTCTGCTGCGCCCTATGCTACTCTTGTGCATGTCAAACTACCTAGTTTCAATTCAAGTGTCTATGCTGAGACATATTTGTTTGAGCCATACCTAAGCAGATCTACTGTATCATTGTACGGGCAATTATATAAATCTACAATCATAAATGCTATACTAAAGCGTGCCATGGTCTTCTCTTGGGTCTTCTGGGCCCCTCTTGGCCACCAGGGGGATTAACCCCTAGTGTTACACCCACACACCACGTTGAGGTGGGGGCCCTTCGTGTGGGACCTGCACGGGGAGCACGGGGGGTTAGTAGCACACAGCTAGCAAGCACAGCAACAAACAAGGAAACAAACAACAAAACATAGAAGAAAAACAAGCAACAAACAACGAACCATAGCAGAAAAACAAGCAACAAACACGAAACAGCGAAGAAACAAGCAACAAACAAGGAAACAGCGAAGAAAAACACGCAAGGAAAGCGCGGAAAGCAGTTACACTTACAACACCCACCACCACGACCATTGCTGGCGTGCCGTGCAGTCCACCTCCACTCCGCAACCTCGCATGGCACGAGGAGGACATGAGACGTCTCCCAAGCCTCGCTCAAACCAGGCAGAGCCTGCCTGGCCCAGGTGGAGGCGGGGTGAGGCTCATCCGACTTCAGGGAGCGTCCCCCCATCCATCATCAGAGCACCCACACACAGGGGCGCTTCAGGCGTTAGGAGGCCAGCCCTAACGCCCTCGGCAGCCCCTGCCGCACACCACCTGATGCCACAGTTGGGGGTCTTCGACTCCCCACGCACGTTGAGCATATCAACCTGCACAGGGAGGGGAGGAAGGTGGGGGGGTCTTCGACTCCCCACGCATGTTGAGCATATCAACCTGCACAGGGAGGGGAGGAAGGTGGGGGGGTCTTCGACTCCCCACGCATGTTGAGCATATCAACCTGCACAGGGAGGGGAGGAAGGTGGGGGGGTCTTCGACTCCCCACGCATGTTGAGCATATCAACCTGCACAGGAAGGGGAGGAAGGTGGGGGGGTCTTCGACTCCCCACGCATGTTGAGCATATCAACCTGCACAGGGAGGGGAGGAAGGTGGGGGGGTCTTCGACTCCCCACGCATGTTGAGCATATCAACCTGCACAGGGAGGGGAGGAAGGTGGGGGGGTCTTCGACTCCCCACGCATGTTGAGCATATCAACCTGCACAGGGAGGGGAGGAAGGTGGGGGGGTCTTCGACTCCCCACGCATGTTGAGCATATCAACCTGCACAGGGAGGGGAGGAAGGTGGGGGGGTCTTCGACTCCCCACGCATGTTGAGCATATCAACCTGCACAGGGAGGGGAGGAAGGTGGGGGGGTCTTCGACTCCCCACGCATGTTGAGCATATCAACCTGCACAGGGAGGGGAGGAAGGTGGGGGGGTCTTCGTCTCCCCACGCATGTTGAGCATATCAACCTGCAAGCAAGCGGCAGAGAACAAGATAGAAAGCAAGCAAGCGGCAGAGAACAAGATAGAAAGCAAGCAAGCGGCAGAGAACAAGATAGAAAGCAAGCAAGTGCCAGAGAACAAGATAGAAATAGCATCAAGAACAAGAGCATCAAGAACAGCAGCATCAAGAACAAAAGCATCAAGAACAGCAGCATCAAGAACAAGAGCATCAAGAACAAGAGCATAGAAAACAGCAGCATCAAGAACAAGAGCATCAAGAACAGCAGCATCAACAACAAGAGCATCAAGAACAACAGCATCAAGAACAAGAGCATCACGAACAGCAGCATCAAGAACAAGAGCATCAAGAACAGCAGCATCAAGAACAGCAGCATCAAGAACAAGAGCATCAAGAACAAGAGCATCAAGAACAAGAGCATCAAGAACAAGAGCATCAAGAACAAGAGCATCAAGAACAAGAGCATCAAGAACAAGAGTATCAAGAACAGCAGCATCAAGAACAAGAGCATTAGAGTCAAGAGCATCAAGAACAAGAGCATCAAGAACAAGAGCATAAAAAACAAGAGCATCAAGAACAGCAGCATCAAGAACAGCAGCATCAAGAACAGCAGCGTCAAGAACAAGAACATCAAGAACAACAGCATCAAGAACAAGAGCATCAAGAACAAGAGCATCAAGAACAGCAGCATGAAGAACAACAGCATGAAGAACAAGAGCATCAAGAACAAGAGCATCAAGAACAAGAGCATCAAGAACAAGAGCATCAAGAACAAGAGCATCAAGAACAAGAGTATCCAGAACAGCAGCATCAAGAACAAGAGCATCAGGAACAGGAGCATCAAGAACAGCAGCATCAAGAACAGCAGCATCAAGAACAGCAGCATGAAGAACAACAGCATGAAGAACAAGAGCATCAAGAACAAGAGCATCAAGAACAGCAGCATCAAGAACAAGAGCATCAAGAACAAGAGCATAAAAACAAGAGCATCAAGAAAAGCAGCATCAAGAACAAGAGCATCAAGAACAAGAGCATCAAGAACAAGAGCATCAAGAACAAGAGCATCAAGAACAGCAGCATCAAGAACAAGATAGGAGTTTAGGCGAGCGAAAGCGAAAGCGAGAGCGAGCAGTGGAGGCGAGCAGTGGAGGCGAGCAGTGAAAGTGCTAGTGAGCAAGTGAGTGAGAAAAACAAGTGTAAGGAGGTTTCTTAGCCATATTTAGCAGGGGTCGGAGCCGCATGCACACGAGTCGCCAGCAGCACCGCGCCTATCCTTGCCGCCACTATCCCCTGTGCCACACCGCCACTCGAAGACGGCAGTGGTCAGTCCCGCTGCTGATCCTGACAGGTTGGGCGAGAGCAGTGGTCAGCAGGGCCAGCCCAGGCCGTGCGTCATCCCACCGCTCGCCACTCCCTCCACTGCTCCCGTCCTCCGAGCCACTGCTGCCGCCCGAGTCACTGCTGCCGTCCTCCCGAGCCACTGCTGCCGTCCAAGCCACTGCTGCTGTCCTCCCGAGCCACTGCTGCCGTCCTCCCAAGCCACTGCTGCCGTCCTCCCGAGCCACTGCTGCCGTCCTCTGCAGTGAAGAACCCATGAACAGGGGGAAAGAACACACAGACAGATGCACGAAGTCAGTAAACAGAACTGCGAAATGGAAAAGAAAGCAATACAAACACAAGGAAACGAAATGCGGAATTGAAAGCGGAAACGAAGAGCGGAAATTGAAAGCAGAGAACAACACGTGGAAACGAGGTGAGGTGGTGGGATGGATGCACGTCCATGATACGCCGGCTGCAGCTAGCAGAGGGAGGAGCTATGCTACCCAAAACCCAAAATCTATGCTACCCAACCCAAAATCTATGCTACCCAAAACCCGCGGAGGACATCTACTAAGCTGCAGCCGAACGTATTAGAGGGACGTGCACAAACGCGAAATGCAGGACGATGGAGTGAAGAACGAACGATGGTGCTGAAAACACGGAATGACATCGAAACAACGAGAAGGGAAGGCGAGGGGAAAGAGACTTCCCAGTTGCTTTGCTGCCCAGGAGATGCCAGTGATGCCAGTGATGCCTTTGATGCTCCACGGCTCCTCGAGCGGGTGGTCAGCAGGGCGGGTAGAGGCAGCCACACGCCAGTGGCTGCCGGCCGTGCGTCATCCCACCGCGCCCGTCTACCTCAGCCACATGCCCGTCCACCTCAGCTGCTCCTTTGTTCTCCTTTGTTCTCCTTCTTGACTCCTCTGCTCCTCCTCTCCTCCACATTCTGCTCGGACAAGGCAAAGAGAATACGGAGAACAGAATGAGGAGAACAACAGCATCAAGCAGACAGGAACAACGGAAGCAGAACTAAGGCTAGACAGCATAAAGGGAAACAGGAACAACGGAAGCAGAACCAAGGCTAGACAGCGTAAAGGAGGAATTAGGGTTCGAGTAAGGGACAGAAAAAGGGACCAATCAAGAGTGAGAAGAGCTTACCCAGTATACTAGTGACTCCCGTTGACCCTGCTTCCTCAGCCATTCGTCCAACGCCGCGACAGGTGGTGATGACAAGAGGATGGCATCCGTCCGATCAACTTGCATCCGTCTGTTCAACTCGCATCCGTTCGTCGACAGGAAGATTGCCAGAGACAGTTCAATCCGCATCATACGCGAAGCTGAATCCGCATCATCCGCGCAGCTCAATCCGCATCATCCGCGCAGCTCAATCCGCATCATCCGCGCAGCTCAATCCGCATCATCCGCGCAGCTCAATCAGCATCATCCGCGCAGCTCAATCCGCATCATCCGCGCAGCTCAATCCGCATCATCCGCGCAGCTCAATCCGCATCATCCGCGCAGCTCAATCCGCATCATCCGCGCAGCTCAACCGCATCATCCGCAACCGCATCATCCGCGCAACTCAATCCGCATGGCTTGCGCAGCTTCAGCCCTTCACGGGAGAGAGACGAAATGAGAGACAAAATTAGTGCCTCGATAGACTGGAAAAGAGATTCACACAGAAAGCGTGTTATGAACAAGCGCGTATGAAGGGAATATGACAAGAGCGTGTCGTCGGCGTTTACCTCCGAGGTAGTATCGTCGCGAGCGAGCTCGAATGTAATAATGTAGTAATGTATTGTCGCGAGCGCAGACGGCTTCGCGAACTCTGCAGACGGCTTCGCGAACTCTGCTGACGGCTTCGCGAGCTCTGCTGACGGTTTGCGAACTCTGCTGACGGCTTCGCGAACTCTGCTGACGGCTTCGCGCACTATGCTGACGTCTTCGCGAACTCTGCTGACGGCTTCGCGCACTCTGCTGACGGCTTCGCGAACTCTGCTGACGGATTCGCGAACTCTGCTTACGGCTTCGTGAACTCTGCTGAAGGCTTCGCGAACTCTGCTGACGGCTTTGCGAACTCTGCTGACAGCTTCGCGAACTCATCCATGATCAGATCCGTCAACGGCTTCGTCGAACTTCGTCCGTTTACGGCTTCGTCCGTCGACTTTGTCCGTCGAACTTCGTCCGTCGATTAGAGCGTCTCATGCGTCGGTAGCAAACTGCTTTGCGACGGTCGCATCCGTTGTAACGTCGTAGACTGCGGGAGCGGTTCATCCGTCGGAACGTCACATAATCCCTTGCAGACTTCCTACTTCGTAACTGCTGGATTTCGTAGGACGAAGCTTGCTGGATCCGAGCGAACGATGTAGGTAAAAAAATCACGTCGCGAGCTGAAAATGAACAGCGAATGTGAAGTTTCTTGACCAGAAACCGATGAAACGGATCCAATGTTAGAACTCTGATAATAACGACCGACCGACCGCCGTATTGAATAAGGCTGATGGACGTCGAGTTGAAGCTCGCGTCTCATATTTACGAGCATTTAACACTTGGTTGGAAGCTCGCGTCAGTGATTGGTTTTGACAGAAACGGGACCCCAGCTAGTCACAAATTTTGTGTTTCGTCAACCAGTCACGGAGGCCAACCAAGTGTTAAATCCAACCAACTGTAAAACGGAGAAAATATGAGACGCCCTCTTTAACGAGTTAGAGCGATATGAATCCGGAACTTTAGACGGCTATAGTCCTACTAGGCTTTAATTTCTGAACACCATCATCGGTTATAGTCGCAACGGAGGAAGCCATGGACTCCGAGTTACCCAGACTAACTAGTGTCACAGAAGGGGATTACGCTGCCTGGGGAATGTCGAGATTCGTGTAAGACACTGTTCAGGAATGGGAAGAGCAGCTAACAGATTGGGGAGCGAGAAGAGATGGAAGTCGATGGAAGTGAGGGAAAGTCAGGACAACTCAAATCGGTTCAGAAGGTTTGAGAGTAATTGAAAAGGGTGTTGTGTGGCAGACAGAGAGAGTCTCGGCGAAAGGGAAGCGAAGTGGGCGACGAGAGGAGTTCGCTCCCGTTCCGGCCCCTGCAAGCACGAGGGGGACGCCGCTGAGAAGTGTGTGGACAGGTTCCGCTGACAGGTGGGGAGCGGGAGAATCTCGGCCAATGAAAAGTGAAGGAAGGCGGAAACAGTGTTGCGCTGGCGCGCCCGTCGTCGGAAACAGTGGTGCACTGGCGCGCGCACTGTCCGGCGGTTGGCGGTAAAGATGTGCGAAACATCAGATTGAAAACCAAAAGTGTCATGAATGATAATGCCATAACCAGAAGGCATGTTGTTTTGTGGGCATCCAGGTCCAAGGCTTCTTTGCTCAGCGATGAAAATGGACGATTTTGCGATGAGACTGCCTGTTTTGGTACTGTACGGTTACCATCAATCACAAGATGACGTACATGTACAGTAGATGCCATGGCACGAGCCGCGGTCAACATTTGTGCTGGCCTGTGTCAGACCCTGGTTTTAAAAATTGTCGTATGCTTGTGAACCATCATGGCGGGAAGGGGACATACATCCCCGTCAAAGAAACCACAAATTCACTTGCTAGATTATGGTGCAGGTGCTGGATTCTTTGCGGTTACCTAAGAATTTGAAGCAAAGAGCCGAATGCTGCTATACGTTTGCACACATACACATATATTCTCTATGTCATGTTGTCAGCAACAAAGAGTGATGATCATTCAATGACAGTGTAGCTCCTCCAGCTCTTAAATCCAAAGGCCAAACATTTTTCAAAACGATTGTGTCTAACTCTAAAAACAGCCCTCAACATACATACAACGTCAGTGAATGGGCAAATGACCAACATCATAGCTAGCCATAGTTATGCATAACAATCACACATTGGTAGTAAAGAAGAATTCTCACCCACACATCACATCAGTGTACTGCCAACGCAAGTCAGTTGCACTGTAAGTGTAAATTCATCATCCCTTACTGGAACATTCGCTATCCCGTTACCTTCCTCCTGCGAACACATCACTACGTACGGTTTTACAAAGCGTGTTCGCCTTAGCTTCCAGAAGCTAATGGCGGACCATTTGTCTCCGCCATGGTCTCACGTGTGTCACGTCCTCCAATCACTCGAGCAGCGTCGGGCGAACTGCGTCGTCACCGTCGATGACGATAGCGGTGCGACGCTAACCGGGTCGCAATTAGTCGCTGACGTCGCATGCCTGGCCAGAGGGCTGGAGACTCTCTGCGACGTTGCGCTGGGGGAGCGAGTGTGCATCGCAGCGCTTAACAGGTACCGTCGCATAGCACGGCATAGCGTACCTAACGGCGACGTATCTTTCCGTCGCCATTCTTTTGTGAGAGAATTCGCAAAATATTCACGTGGCTAGCTGGAAGCATTCGTTGCATTGGGATACGCTTTGCTGCATTATACGGCCAGCTTCCGGTCGAGTGGGATGCGTTCCTTGCAATGATCAATGATGGGAGCTTTCTCGATCAATGCTGCTGAACTGAGGGCGAATAGCATGCGCACGACTACTAGTACCGAATGTGATATTATCGGACGCACGACCCTTTCCCTGCACGACTGTGCTCACATCTCTACTATCGAATGTGCCATTAACGAACCATAACCCTCTCTCTCACCATCCCTTGCCGCATCACACCCATGCAGCTCGGCATACGTGCAGTGGCTACTCGCAGTGCCAGCTGTGGGCGCCATTCTTGCGCCTCTCAACCACCGATGGGTCAGTGTCGTGTCACTCCCTCTCAGTGTCACTCCCTCTCAGTGTCACTCCCTTTCAGTGTCACTCCCTCTCAGTGTCACTCCCTCTCAGTGTCACTCCCTCTCAGTGTCACTCCCTCTCAGTGTCACTCCCTCCCTCCACTCAGCTCCCACAACTCCCCCCCGCTTGCACAACTCCCCCCCGCTTGCACAACTCCCCCCCGCTTGCACAACTCCCCCCCGCTTGCACAACTCCCCCCCGCTTGCACAACTCCCCCCCGCTTGCACGACTCCCCCCCGCTCGCACAACTCCCCCCCGCTTGCACAACTCCCCCCCGCTCGCACCACACAACACTGACACATACTCACGACTCATTTCCTAGTCAAATCACACCATTCCTCTATGCAACCCTCTTCGATCTCCCCTTTCCCTCCTTTCCGCAACGGCCCCACACCACAGAGCATAGGGGAAGCAGCAGCGGCGGTGCAGCAGGTGGGGGCGACGGTGCTGGTGGTGGATGCACACATGCTGCCCTGGTGGGTGGGGGGGCCGTGGGGCTGCCTCAACCCACGCCTTTCTCATCCATCTTGCCTTTCCGCTTCCATCTTCCCCTCCCCTCTTCCCTCAACGGCCCCACACCACAGAGCACAGGGGAAGCAGCAGCAGCGGTGCAGCAGGTGGGGGCGACGGTGCTGGTGGTGGATGCACACATGCTGCCCTGGTGGGTGGGGGGGCCGTGGGGCTGCCTCAACCCACGCCTTTCTCATCCATCTTGCCTTTCCGCTTCCATCTTCCCCTCCCCTCTTCCCTCAACGGCCCCACACCACAGAGCACAGGGGAAGCAGCAGCAGCGGTGCAGCAGGTGGGGGCGACGGTGCTGGTGGTGGATGCACACATGCTGCCCTGGTGGGTGGGGGGGCCGTGGGGCTGCCTCAACCCACGCCTTTCTCATCCATCTTGCCTTTCCGCTTCCATCTTCCCCTCCCCTCTTCCCTCAACGGCCCCACACCACAGAGCATAGGGGAAGCAGCAGCGGCGGTGCAGCAGGTGGGGGCGACGGTGCTGGTGGTGGATGCACACATGCTGCCCTGGTGGGTGGGGGGGCCGTGGGGCTGCCTCAACCCACGCCTTTCTCATCCATCTTGCCTTTCCGCTTCCATCTTCCCCTCCCCTCTTCCCTCAACGGCCCCACACCACAGAGCATAGGGGAAGCAGCAGCGGCGGTGCAGCAGGTGGGGGCGACGGTGCTGGTGGTGGATGCACACATGCTGCCCTGGTGGGTGGGGGGGCCGTGGGGCTGCCTCAACCCACGCCTTTCTCATCCATCTTGCCTTTCCGCTTCCATCTTCCCCTCCCCTCTTCCCTCAACGGCCCCACACCACAGAGCATAGGGGAAGCAGCAGCGGCGGTGCAGCAGGTGGGGGCGACGGTGCTGGTGGTGGATGCACACATGCTGCCCTGGTGGGGCCACCTCCAGCCGCTCTGCCCCTCCCTGCGACTGGGGGTTCTTATCTTGGACGGGCCCATTGACCCCACTGCCTCCTCTCCCTCCTCTGCTTCGTCCCCCGGTGAGTTTTCCTCAGGGCTGGTCGCTTGCTTGCCTTTATCCTCTCCCTCCTCTCCCTCCTCTCCCTCATCTCCTCCTCTCCCTCAGCGTGCTTTCAACTCGTCGTTGCCCTCCTCTCCTCCTACCCCTCCAGCCGCCCTGTCCCTCATGTCACATCCCCATGCCCGTGTGCTCTCCCCTCCCCATCCCCATAACCTCCCCCAGCGCTGCTCTCAATGCAACAAGTCCTTCGAGCCGGCCGAAAGGAAATTACAGAAGCTGAGCAACGCACATCCAACTCCTCCTTGTTCACCGATCAAGCCTCCTCCTCACCCTCCTCTCCTTCTCACTCTCTTGGCCCCTCCCCCCTTCCCGCCCCCTCCTTCCTCCACCACATACCTCTCCAATTCGCCCCTCACCGCATTGCACTCCTCTGTTTCACCTCGGGCACCACCGGCACCCCCAAGGCGGCTGCTCTCTCCCACACGGCGCTCATCTCGCAGTCACTGGCCAAGCTGGCGTGTGCGGGGTACCGCCATGACGATGTGAGTGGGTTACCAGAGAAGAGAAGAGAATGGCATGAATGACGATGGAGTGGGTTGGCATGACGTTGTGAGTCGCTCTCGGGACTTGACAAAGAAGTAGCTCACATGAAGCCGGCACCCCCAAGGCGGCTGCTCTCTCCCACACGGAGCTCATCTCCCAGTCCCTCGCGAATCTGGCGTGTGCGGGCGGGGCACCGCCATGACGATGTGAGTCGGGAGAATTCTAACTGCTCGGAAGTGTTCTCGCAAGCAACCTGCAAAGGTTACTGGTGCGTGCGCGATTACCCATTTCGCTTGAAGACTTTTCGCTTGAAGACTTTTCGCCAAGGCTGACATTCCGGTTGTTCTCGCAACCTGCAAAGGTTACTGGTGCGTGTGCGATTACCGAACCGACAATTCGCTTGAAGACTTTTCGCCAAGGCTGACATAGCACATTGGGTTTACCCCCTTGCTTAGTTGGCGATTGCTTATGAATTGCAATCTGGGTAGTTGGTGTACAATAAGCAGATCTCGAGGGCAGTAGCAGGTACTTAGCTAGCTGCTGTCCGAGGCTTTTCTTTCTTGTGAACCTGTAAGCAGCACTGATGAAGGCTTAGCGGGGTTCTGTCCCGTCTGGCGGAAACTAGTTTGCGAATAAGGGTTTTTCGAGTTTGGAGGCTTTGAGATCTTCTTGAATTTCTAGGAGCAAGTTTCACAAGTCTTGATCCTATTGCTTAAGCGTTTTCTTAAGGTTTGCTGCTACTCCCGTCATGAATTTGCATTCTAGGAGGATTGGATGGGGTTGACACGGGGATGGGATGATGGGAGACCCGAGGATGTCTGTTAGATAGCGATGCGCTTGCCATAAACATTTTGGGGGAATGGATGAATTCTCCTTTTTCCTATTCTGCTTCGATCTCTTCTTTCTTATTTCTTTCTTTTGCCAGACTCGGAAAGACTCTCAAGGCCAGAGCTGCTCTGTCCCCATCCCTCCTCAGACCTTCATGCACGTGGCCCCTCTCTGCCACATAGGAGGCGTCTCCTCGCTCCTGGCCATGCTCCTCCCACCCCACTTGCTCCTCGACCTCCTTTCTTCACATGACCCCTGCCCACCTGCAGATCTTCTTACACGTGATAAAAGATTCGTTTTGAGACGTCTCAAAACCTCCTTCCTCCATATGACCCCTGCCCACCTGCAGATCTTCCTGCACGTGGCCCCTCTGTGTCACATTGGCGGCATATCCTCGCTCCTCGCCATGCTCACAGCATGTGCTCGCAACGTCCTCGTGCCGCGCTTCCTCCCCGCCCACCTCCCGCGCCTCCTCTCCCGCCATCGCATTACCGCCCTCATCGCCGTCCCTGCCATGCTCACTGACCTTCTGAATGCGTGCAGTGGCGAGCAAAGTGAGTGATCGGGCCGTGTCTGGGCTAAGGCATGCATGCATCCCACCTCTCCCTACACACCTCCCCCGCCTCCTCTCCCTCCATCGCATCACCGCCTTCATCGCTGTTCCTGCCATGCTCACCAATCTAGTGAATGCATGCCGCAGCACGCAGCAAGGGGAACCCAGTGAGTGGTGGCGCTCCTCCCCGCCCACCTCCCTCGCCTCCTCTCGTTCCATGGCATCACGGCCCTGTTCCCGCCATGCTCATTGATCTAGTCATTCCGTGCAGCAGCGAGCAGCAAGGGGGAACCAAGTGCGTGGTCCTTGTTACTTGCTCACCGAGCACCTTCTCTCCTCCAGCACCTTCGCTCCAGCACCCAGCACCCACCAGCACCCACCAGCACCCAGCACCCACCAGCACCCACCAGCACCCAGCACCCACCAGCACCCACCAGCACCCAGCACCCACCAGCACCCACCAGCATCCCCTTCTCCCACTCGATCGCATGTGCTCGCTCACCTTCTCCGATCTTCTCTCTTCCACCCTCCTCGCGTCCCTACACCTACTCTCACCTTCTCCATGTGTTCTCCTCGTTCCCTCATCCCCTCCTGCTGCCACACAGGCACGTCCTTCCCGCTCGTGCGAACGCTGCTGGTGGGGGGAGGCGCATTGAGCCAGTCGCTGCAGCGGCACACAGAGGCACTATTCCCATGCGCGCGCCTCATGCTCGCTTATGGTACCTCCCTGTTACCGCCTCCCTTGTATTGCATACTCTCCCAACTCATGCTCCCCTGTATCTGCTCCCCACTCGTGCACTGCACACTCAGCTGCTGGTGGGGTGAGGAGCCATAAAATGAGCCCATTGCTGCAGCGGCACACAGAGGCACTCTTTCCCTGCGCGCGCCTAATGCTCGCCTATGGTACCTCCTCGTTGCCATCTCCGATGCTCTCTCATGTTTTCTAGTAGATCCCCTCTTGTATGCTGCACCTGCTCCTGTCCCGTCTCGTGCAAGCAACCAGCAATTAAACCCTGCATGCCTTCTCTCTCCATTATCACATGCCACATACCACCTTTGTGACTTTTGAGTCGACTCAAAAGTCACCTCTGCATGCCTTCTCTCTCCATTATCACATGCCACATACCACCTTTGTGACTTTTGAGTCGACTCAAAAGTCACCTCTGCATGCCTTCTCTCTCCATTATCACATGCCACATACCACCTTTTCCAATCCCAGGCATGACCGAAGCAGCCTCCTCTATCACGTTTGCCATGCTACGGGACCCTGCAGAGGCAGACTCGGCTGGGGCAGAGAGAGCAGGGGCAGAGACAGGAGCACCATCAGCACCATCAGCACCATCAGCACCAACAGTATCAGCACCAGTAGCATCAGCATCAGCGTGCTGTGTGGGCTTCCCTGCTCCACACGTACAAGTCTGTATCATGCCCCTACCTCCTGATGACCCACACTCTCCTCTTCCTCCTCCCCCTCCTCACTCAACCCTGGCCCCTCCTGGCCCGCACTCAACCCTCCCCCCTCAACACTCGCACTCCCCTCTCGATCAACCCTCACCTAATCCCAGCCAGCCTTCAGCTCACAAGCCTTGTCCTGTAGTGGGGGAGGTGCTAACCCGCGGCCCGCACGTGATGAGTGGCTACTGGTGCAGGCCGGACGAAACCGCTGCAGTGCTCTCCCAAGACGGCTGGCTGCGCACAGGGGACATGGGCTGGATCGACTTTTCCGGGCAGCTTTGGCTGCTGGGCAGGCGAAAAGAAATGATCAAGTCGGGCGGGGAGAATGTTTTCTGTGCAGAGGTGGAGGAGGCAGTGAGAGCACACCCTGGAGTGGCGGCAGCAGCAGCGGCAGGCGTGCCGGATGATCGAATGGGGGAGACGGTTGCTGTTCTGCTGCAGCTGAAACCGGGATGGGTGTGGTCGGGGGACAGCAGTAGTGAGAGTGGCGGTGGTGGCAGTGGTGGTGGTGCTGTTGCTGCTGGTGGCAGTGGTGGTGCAGGTGCAGCAAGGGCAGCTACTGCTGAGTGCATGTCATTGAGTGACTTGCAAGCTGCGTGCCAGCAACACGGCCTCTCCAGGTATGTGAGATGAAATTGACCTGCTGCTTTTCAGTCATAAGCTTGGGTGTCGAGTTGATATTCATCCCAAGATACAGTATGCTTACAGCTTCAGCAGGTATGTTGTCCCCGTTAATAGACTTTTTGGCTCTCGTTTCCTCCGCAGGTACAAGCTCCCTCGAGTGGTTGTGGCGTTGCCGGAAGGACAGTCATTGCCTGTGACTGCTCTGGGAAAGGTGAAGCGAGCCGAAGTTAGAGACATAATTGTTAATGCTGTGAACACTAGTGTACCAAGGTTTAAAGCTAGATTGTGAACATGGAATTCCAAAAGGAATCATATTTATCATGCCTTCGGTTTCTGCTCTGAAGGGCACTTTCTTTGTCCTCGGTACAAGCTTCCTCTGAGATACGTGGTGTTGTTGTGGCCCACATTTCTAGTCATATTCTTAGCCATCGACTTTTTCGCTGCACGCGAGTCGTGACACGTCAGTGTTTCACCCACCGACTCACGCCCGAACGCGTGGTGCCATCCCAGCCACACTCAAATCTGAGTCGCACAACGTCGCATGGCGGCCAGCTAGCGAAAAACACACCAAATGGATGAGGTGCGATGCGAGCTGTCGTTAGTCGTCATGCGACGTCGCAGGGGGGTGGCGGCAGAATCCGGGATTCCAATCCAACCAAACTCGAGGTCGCTGAGGAACAAACCACACACTGGCTTCCAACTTGGAATACCCATGTTCCATTTGAATATTCATTTTCTGATTATTTTCCAATCAGACTCGTGTCATTCGAATTCCCGCATAGCAGACCGCCACGCCCATCGCAACTCTCGACGACAGCCATAATTTCTCCTTTTGCGTTCCCGCTCCTGCGACGTTCATCTATATTCTTGCCCTTGCGTCTGTGAAGCTCGACTTATATTTATAAATCTCTACTCTAGCTGGTCTCCGGTCACTTTTGGGATTGCCTTTCTGCCATTCCGCCGTCTCGCTCATTTCGCTCGTTTCGCTCGTTTCACTCGTTTCGCCGGCACGCACATGGCGTCGTCGTTTGCACTAGCGCGCGCTGATGCTTCGTCGTTAGCTGCTTTGCGATTTTGTTCGCGTCCCCTTCGCGTCGCTCCAGGTAAGCTTGAAAACCCCTCACCATTTCCCCGTGTACACCTCCCCCGCCCTCCTTTCTCATTCCCCCGTACTCGCTTCCTCCTTGTTTTTGAGATTTTTTGCGAATTCACTTTAGTGCGGATGTGCTGTATCGAATGTGACGTGCAGGTGAATGTAGACTCGGGATAAGCCCAAGGCAGCACAACCAGAGACAGCAGCAGCAGCAGCGGAGGTCGGTGGGCGCGTTCAGAGTGCGGTCGAGTGCGGTTGAGAACGCGGCAGCTGAGACCAATGTGACGGACGAAGGGAAGCAGGTGAGAATCGGGGCAGGTGAGAGGTGGGGCAGGGGAGAGGTGGGGCAGGTGAGAGGTGGGGCGTGCGAGAGGTGTGGCCGGTTAGGGGTGGGGCAAGTGCGAGGTGGGAGGAGTGAGAGGTGGGGCAGCTGAGAGGTGGGGCAGGTGAGAGGTGGGGCAGGGGAGAGGTGGGGCGTGCGAGAGGTGGGGCCGGTTAGGGGTGGGGCAAGTGCGAGGTGGGAGGAGTGAGAGGAGAGGCAGGTGAGAGGGCGGGTGAGGATGGCACCACAGATTCATTGCGTTGCGAGGGCGGGTGAGAGGGCGGGTGAGAGGGCGGGTGAGAGGGCGGGTGAGGATGGCACCACAGACTCATTGCGTTGCGTCCACTCTGCCCTCATCCTGGGCTCACCCAAACGGCCAGAAAATAGAAAGAAATTTGGTTTTATTATTATTATTATTTTTTTTAAACGTGATTGCATCTTAACTTACTCGCGCACTGCCACGTCACTTCCCCCCAACCTCTCCTCACACCAACCCCCGTTTTCCGCCGCTCTCCTCCTTTCTCCCGTCCTCTCCTCCCTCCCCCTAGCTGCAGCAGCGCAAGGCGGAGTGGGCGCGGGTGCGGGGGGTGGCGGAGAGGGGCGCGGTGGTGCGCGGGCGGGTGGTCTCCGCCAATGCGGGGGGGCTTATGGTGCGCCTGGGCCCTCTTCAAGCCTTCCTTCCGCTCTCCCAGCTCGACCCGTCGCGTCTCAGAGGCACGGGTGAGTGATGTCAAGGGTCAGCTTGACTCAAGTTTGAAGGACTCATGTGTGAGGCATGGGTGAGTGATGTCAAGACTAGGGGCCTCAGAACTCCCTCCCCTCACTTCCTCCCACCTCTCCCTCCCCGTACCAGCAGCAGAAGCAGGCAGACGTGACCCGGGGCCTGTGGGAAGCATGGTGGGGGTGAAATGAGAATCCTCGAGTTAGACGAGGCACACACGCGTCTGGTGGTGTCGGAGAAGCGGGCAGCAAGCAGCCAGCCAGGGGGCTGACTTTTCCCTTCCCCTCTCTTTCATCCCCTCTCTCCCTCTTCTCCCAGCAACAGTAGTGGACGTGAGTCGAGCCCTGGTGGGAAGCATGGTGGGGGTGCTGGAGCTGGAGCTGGACGAGGCGAGAACGCGCCTGGTGGTGTCGGAGAAGCGGGCAGCAGCATGAGCCAAGGGGGCTGACTAGTCCCAAATCCCTCGCTCACATCCTTTCGCCAACTTTCCGTCCTTCTCTCCCCTCCCAGCAGCAGTAGCAGATGTAACTCGAAGCTTAGTAGGCAGCGTGGTGGGCGTGAGAGTCCTAGAGCTGGACGAAGCCCGAACCCGTCTGGTGGTGTCGGAAAAGGAGCCGCGCGTGCAGCAGGGGCGTTGTCTCCTCGCTCACAGACGAGGCAAGAAAAATAGTGAAGGACCCTCAACCCCCTCGTTCCCCTCCCCACCTCCCTTCTCCCAAGCAGCCACGTCACCGGCCCCCAATGTAGCAGACGTGACTCGAGCCCTTGTGGGAACCATGGTGGGGGTGAGAGTCCTAGAGCTGGACGAAGCCCGAACGCGCCTGGTGGTGTCGGAGAAGCGGGCAGCAGCAGCGCGGGGGCTGCCGCGCGTGCAGCAGGGGCGCGTGTACCCGGGGGTCGTTTCCTCCCTCACTGACTTTGGCGCCTTTGTGGACCTCTTCCAACCGGAAGGGGACAAAGAAGAGGGAGACAAGGAGGGGGACAAGGCGGAGGGGGGCAAGGAGGGGGAGAAGGAGGGTTTATTTCTGGCGACGGGGCTGGTGCATGTGTCAGAGCTCTCCTGGGACCCCGTGCGCTCGCCTGCTGATGTGGTTGCCGTGGGGGATGCAGTCAACGCCTTGGTGCTGCAGGTGGAGCGGTGAGCTGCGAGAGTCGTAGAGAGCTCACAGTGCTAAGAGGTTGGGTTGCAGCGCGTGCAGCAGGGGTGCGTGGGAATGGTGGGGAATCAAGTGAACGCCTTGGTGCTGCAGGTGGAGCGGTGAGTGAGTGAGTGGAGATGCAGCGTTGCAGGGACAGGCAGGCAGGAGGGCAGACTGGCATTCGCACCCTTGGTGTGTGCTTCTGGGCTTTGCATCTAGCTTAGGTATCGCCTTCATTTCTCATCTATGCATCCATGCATCCCTACGTCCTTGCACATGGCAGGGAGAGGGAGCGAGTGGGTTTGTCGCTGAAGCAGGTGCAGGCAGACCCGCTCTCGAGGCACTCGATCGCCTGCTGCCCTCGCCCCAAAAACGCGTTGCATGTGTCCATCCCTTCCATCCATGCATCCACGTGCCCGTACAAACATCAGGGAGAGGGAGCGAGTGGGTTTGTCGCTGAAGCAGGTGCAGGCAGATCCCCTCCTCGAGACGCTAGACCGCCTGCTGCCCTTCCAACCCGCCCCAGATGCCACCTCCCCTTCTGCCTCCGCCCTTGAGGTCTGATCCTTCTTCTGCCTGCACGCTCACTTGCTGCTCCTCCTTCTGGTCTTTTCATTCTCGTTTGAAGTCCTCTTATATTCGTTATGAAGCCGATTTCGTTCTCATGTCAGTTCCTTCTGCAGCTTGATCTCTCTTTTCACTTGCTCTATCCTCCCCACGCTTGCTGCTTGATTGCGAGCGCACACAAACATGCATATACACACACGCATCGATAAGCACACTCATGCTCACAGACATCCACACATGCACGTCACACACACATGCATACAGACATCCACACATGCACGTCACACACACATGCACATGCACAGCTGACCTGAACCACACCTTCATTTTGTCCTCCCTGTTCCCCCCTACCCTCCTCTCTTTCCACCTTCCCCAGGCGACCTCTGCTCCCTCCTCCCCTCTCCCCGGTGCCTCCTCGCCCCCGCCCCTACCGGGTCTGCTAGCCCTCTGCAACCAACTCAGGCAGCAGCCAGGGTAGGTCAATCTGAATGTCACCTCTCTCCCTGTACATGCCCCTCCTTGGCACCTCCCTCCTCCTTCCTCTCGTCCTCCCCTTCCGGGCCTGCTAGCTATCGGAAACTAGCTGAGACAGCAAGCAGGGTGAGTTGCTGACTCACTGCTTGCTGACTCACTGTCGGTCAACTCGGATGCCCTTCTTTGTCGTCATTCCAGCTCTCTTTTGCTCCACCATCAATGCAAAATCGACTGTTGAACCGACTCAGACGCTCCCACTCTCCTCCGCTCTCCTGTCCCCACCCCCTGCGCTCTCCTGTCCCCACCCCCTGCGCTCTCCTGTCCCCACCCCCTGCGCTCTCCTCCTCACTTCCCCCCCCTGTGTGCAGGATTGTGTCAGTGACGTTGGGAAGGCAGGCAGTGGAGCGCAGGGTGGTATCTCAGGACCTCGAGCTCTGGCTCTCCAATGTGAGTCGTGAAGGGAGCGAGGGAGAGAAGGAATGAATGGAATGGTGATCGGAGGGTTGGGCAGAACAAACGGGAAAATGAAGGTAGGCAGTGGAGCGAAGGGTGGTGTCTCAGGACCTCGAGTTCTGGATGTCCAATGTGAGTGCTGAGGGAGGGAGAGGAGGGAGGGAGGGAATAAATGGGAAGGTGAACGGAAGGTTGGTCGGGACAGGACAAACAGGAAGATCAAAGGTAGGCAGTGGAGCCAAGGGTGGTGTCTCAGGACCTATTGCTCTGGCTCTCCAATGTGAGTGATGACGGAGGGTGGGAGAGATGTGGTGCTGGGGCGGAGCGACAGGTGATGTCTCAGGACCTAGAGCTCTGGCTCTCCAATGTGAGAGTTGATGGAGGGTGGGAGAGCATAAAGGGGAAGATGGAGAGATGTGGTGCTGGGGTGGAGCGAGGCCGTATCATCTGTGCCAGCCGTATCATCTGTGCCAGCCGTATCATCTGTGCCAGCCGTATCATCTGTGCCAGCCGTATCATCTGTGCCAGCCGTATCATTTGTGTCAGCCGTGTCAGCATACTTCACCTCCCTCCTTCACCCCCCCGCCGTTGCCCAACCCCATGCATGTGCTCCCCTCGCAGGCGCCAGCAGCGGAGGGGCAGTTTGCACTGCTGGCACGAGCAGGCGGACTGGTGAGCTGTATCGAGTTGTCCCTCCCTGGCATATCTAACCTCCCTGCCTTCACCTCCCTCCCTTCCTGCCTGCCTCCCTCCCTTGCAACTTGCTCCCCTCATAGGCGCCAGCAGCAGAGGGGCAGTTTGCTCTGCTGGCACGAGCAGGCCGACTGGTGAGCTTTCCTTCTTCTGCCTCTCTGCCCTGCTTCGCGGTAGACTTTCAGTGCCAGTTTCTGTCAGTTTGAATGCTTTGCAGTATGTTTAGAAAGTTACAAATAGTGCTGCCTGCTTTGGTGTGCCCAAGTGTGGTACTCTCACTCCACTTGCTTTTGCACTGCCTCGTTGCTTCTTGTACCGACTTGTGCCCACCAACGAGCAGGTGCAAGAGGTTCAAGTTGTTGCCACTTTGGATCGGGAGCAGATGAAGGAAGTCCTGAAGCAGATCTCATAGGGTTTAGCAACGCGTAATGTGTGGTGTGTCACCGAGTTGATTTGTAAGTTTTGCACACTGATGTGTAGTGAGTTATATATACTACCAGATTTCTTCAGTCTACTCAGTGCATGTTTTGCAGGAGTCTTTAGAAACTGCAGCAATTTTACAAGTTACACAACACACACACCAAGTAAAAACACAATTACCGCAGCAATAACCATGCCATTAACTCTCCTACGGTATTAGCATCTCGTTTGCTTTATGTAGGTAAGAGAGAGAGTATTTGTGGAATATCTTGTTGCATTGTGAACATGAATTTCAGATATCCATTGAACAGCGTTTTCTCAAGAATCAAGCCAAACCAAATCCAATTTCGTGGTTACCATTTCACCTGTAAAATCTACTGACATTCCGAGTGATACCGAAGAAGGCTTGTAGACTTGCTGGACTAATGCTCTTGCTAAATCAAATCCGCCGCTCCAAACAATATGTGCAGCTATCGCTAAAAATGCACAGATGCCTTGCAAATTTGCTGCACCACAGCCTATCATCCCACTACTATCTACCGTAGTTATCATCCCTACTCGCGCACAGGTCAGCTCCTATGCAGAGTATACGATTCAGGGAAAAAAAAGAGCATGCAGTAGCATCACTCCACAGCTTCAATCAGTCATCCTCCTTTCTCCTTTCTCCTTTCTTGGAGTGCCAGACCTGACAGCAAATGCTAGATGGCACAGGCGACCAGATGTCAAATGTCAGACGACTCATTTTGGGTTGACTCTTGAACCATCCAGCCAGAAAGCCAGCCAGAAGCATGGTCGTGAGATGCCAGACGTGGCAGCTGCCACACTCCGGAGCAATCACGCTGTTCCTCAAACCCACCCCTTCACCACCCCTCATCTATCACTGAACACCATGGACGCGCACGGGCACAGCAATATCCATCTGCTCTTTACCCCCTTCCACCGCACTCCACTCCACGCTGCCCCTCATCGATCACTAAACACCATGGACACGGGTGCAGCAATATCCGCGCTCGTGTACGGATTCACCCCGGTGGACGTCCCTGGAATATACTCGGGCACATGGTCGTAATCCTCCTCCTCCTCTGCAATATCCATCAGATTATCCTCCCGGTCCTCCAAATCGTCATCCGGAAACAAGTTCATAACCGGCTCGAGAATCCCGGACGAGGGCTTTAAGAAGTACTTGATTTCAGCGAGGCGGGTGGCAACCTCGGCCATCTCGGGGCGATCGCGGCCGAGGCGGCGCACGCACATGGCGGTGACGGCTGCCAGCATGTTGAGCGCTTGGCGGGGGTAGGCGCCTGTGAGGCGCGGGTCCAGTATGCTCTCCACCTTGCCCGCTGCTATCTTGGGCGTCGCCTGAGGTGATGAGGGGGAGGGGGGAGGAGAGGGAGAGAGGGAGGGAGGGAGGGAGGGGAGGCAGTGAGGGGCGGCGCATGCACATGGCGGTGACGGCTGCCAGCATGTTGAGTGCCTGGTGGGGGTAGGCGCCTGTGAGGCGCGGGTCCAGTATGCTCTCCACCTTGCCCGCTGCTATCTTGGGCGTGGCCTGAGGTGATGAGGGGGAGGGGGGAGGAGAGGGAGAGAGGGAGGGAGGGAGGTAGGGAGAAAAAGGAGGGAGGGAGGGAGGGAGGGAGGGAGGGAGGGAGGGAGGGAGGGAGGGAGGGAGGGAGGGAGGGAGGGAGGGAGGGAGGGAGGGAGGGAGGGAGGGAGGGAGGGAGGGGAGGCAGTGAGAGGCGGCGCACGCACATGGCAGTGACGGCTGCCAGCATGTTGAGCGCCTGGCGGGGGTAGGCGCCTGTGAGGCGCGGGTCCAGTATGCTCTCCACCTTGCCTGCTGCTATCTTGGGCGTCGCCTGAGGGAGGGAGGGGGGAGAAGGGAGTCGGGAAAATGGAAGGAGGGAGGGGAGGGGAAGAAGGAGGGGAGGGGAGGGGAGGGGAGGTGGGTTCAGAGCTGAGAAGTCAGGGTAAGCACACAAATATGACTCATCGTGACAGCGTGACCAAGTATGACTTGGTCTCCACCGAGGAGATTTCTATGATGGCATGAGCAATGTCAGCATGGTGTGCAGTGTTCATGCTTCCAGGTATCAGCTGCACAACTCACCCAGCGTGGCAGTGTGACCATGTACGACTTGTTCTGCACCGAGGGGATTCCTATGATGGCATGAGCAATGTCAGCATGGTGTGCAGTGTTCATGCTTCCAGGTATCAGCTGCACAACTCACCCAGCGCGAGAGACAGTGTGACCATGTACGACTCGTTCTCCACTGAAGAGTCCTCCATGATGGCATGTGGAAGTAGTACGGAATTCAAGAATCAAGAGTCAAGGTAAGCACAAGACTCACCCAGCGTGACAGCGTGACCATGTGCGACTCATTCTCCACCGAAGGGTCCTCTAGGATGGGCAGGCGGCTTGGGAGGGAGTGGTGCAGGTTTCAGGCTTATGGTTCAGTATTAATGAGTCAAGGAAACCACAAGACTCACCCAGCGTGACAGCGTGACCATGTACGACTCGTTCTCCACCGAAGGGTCCTCCATGATGGGCGGGCGGCCTGTGATGAGCTCCAGCAGCACCACACCGAAGCTGGTGGGGGGGACAGCGGAGAGGAAGGAGGCGATGAGCACAAGAGGAGGGGATGATGAGAGGACTCTGACGCGTCTGGCAAGGAGGGGTCCTCCATGATGGGCGGGCGGCCTGTGATGAGCTCCAGTAGCACTACACCAAAACTGGTGGGGGGGGGGGAGGGGGGTGTGAAGGCAGGAGAGAGCAGGAGGGAAATGGGCAAAGGAAGAGTTTAGTTAGGCGCCTCAAGGCATGAGAGGCGGGTGGTGAAGGGTGGTGACGGCAGGAGTGGAAGGAGCGTGATGGGAGGGCAGCCTGTGATGAACTCCGGCAGCACCAGGCGGAAACTGGTTGGGGCCAGGGCAGAATTGGAGGAGGGAGGGCGTAGGTGAGTGGGGGGGAGAGCGTTAGAAAGTAGTATAAGGGAATTGAAGAGTTAGGGCCAGATGCTCAAGGAGAGATAACCAAAAGCACTTGAGTAGAAGGCTTCTTTCACTAGTGGCATGTTCGTTACTCCTTTTCAACCTGGTGCCTCAACGCTCACCTGTAAACACCACTCTTAGTGGTGTAGTACTCAGGGTCCACATAGCCTGGAGTGACATGGCATGGCACGGGGTGCCCACCACTTGGGGTCTCAAAAGGTACCACTACCAAATCCCAGCCGTACCGTGCGTACGCGTGTTAAGGTGGCTCAATCCCGTTTCTCACCTGTACACGTCGCTCTTGGTGGTGACCTTGTTCGTCTGGTAGTACTCAGGGTCCACATAGCCCGGAGTGCCCACCACCCGTCCACATGTAAATGTATTATTCACAGCGCCTCAACTCACCTGTAAACATCGCTCTTGGTGGTGACCTTGTACGTCTGGTAGTATTCAGGGTCCACATAGCCTGGAGTGCCCACCACTCGTGTGTTCATCTCGTCACCCGGCTTGTTGCTGCCGCTCTTCTTGAACACGCCAAAGTCCGCCACCTTGGCCTGAGAAGTAAACAAGGGAAGGAAATGGCTCTCAGGACCAGCAGGGCTCGGAGGTTGACGCTGCTCTTCAGAGGCGTGTGAACGTGGCACTCTATAGTCCGCAGAACGGGCATGTGAGCGTGGGGAGGAGGGAGATGGGGTTCAGTCAAACGAGCACCTGCCTCAAGCCAGCGGTCTAGTGACTGTGACTGGGATTCTGACACGGATTCTGACACAAGCAACACCCGATTTCAAGCACCATGCCATCAGCTCACCATCATGTCGTTATCCAGCAGGATGTTATCGCACTTGATGTCCCGGTGAATGATAGCCGGCTCTGGGTTCGCAGAGAGCAGTTTCAACCTAGGGGTTCCAACACAAGTCAGTCAAGTTCACACCCCCTCCCCTCCTCACCATCATGTCGTTATCCAGCAGGATGTTATCACACTTGATGTCCCGGTGAATGATGGCCGGCTCTGCAGCGCTGTGCAGGTACTTGAGCCCCTCTGCCGCCCCCACTGCTATCTCCAGCCGCTGCTCAAAGGTCAGCGGCCGCTTGGTCGGGTCTGGAGGGAGGTGGGGGGTGTAAAAAGGTGGGGGTGTAAAAAGGTGGGGGGTGTAAAAAGGTGGGGGGCGAGGGAGCAGCATACTCTATGTTAGATCCTGTGGGAGGTGGGAGGTGGATGCGCGAGAGAGAATGCAGGGGGGATGGTAGGTCGCACTGCTTTTGAGGCGCACAGCAGCAGCTGCAGCTGCAGCAGCAGCTGCAGGAGGTGTATGCGCGAGAGAATGCAAGGGGGATGGTAGGTCGCACAGCAGCAGCTGTTCGCCCTGCTAAGTCCAAGGAGGTTCAGGGTTTGAAGTTTGAAGTTGGAATCGAGTACAGGGCCTTACATAAGACCCTCAACTGCACTCACTGCTGGGGCGGATGTGCTGCCTGAGGGCGCCGTTGGCCACAAACTCTGCTCTCCCTTCTCATCGCAGTACAAGGAGTAACCACTCGCAGACCTTCATCTGCACTCACGGCGCAAACCCTCTGCTGCACTGACTGCAGCGCCTCTAGTACTCACTGCTGGGGCGGATGTGCTGCCTGAGGGTGCCGTTGGCCACAAACTCGTACACGAGAATCTGCTCTCCCTTCTCATCGCAGTACCCCAGCAGGCGCACCAGGTTGCGGTGAGACATCTTGCTGATCACATCCACCTGTTCACATGAAGACGGGCGAATGAAAGAGGGGCGGAAAGGGAGGGAGGAGGAGGGGGATCGCAGTTAAAGCAATTCTCATCGCAGTACCCCAGCAGGCGCACGAGGTTGCGGTGAGACATCTTGCTGATGAGCACCCCACCATACCCCATAACCATACCCACGCCCTCACCTCGTCCTGTAAGTCCTCAATCCTCTCCTCACTGGCGTTCGTGGCCCCACCCACACGCACCCACGCCCACACCTACCCACCCTGGTACATCCACACAACACGCACACACCAACCGGCACATACACCCATACCCACCGACGCCCAAACACCCATCTCGTTCTGAAAGCCCTCTATGCCCTCCTCGCTCGCGTTCTTGGCGCGTTTCACAGCCCACACGCACCCTCACCCACACCTGCCCGCCCTGCCACACCCCTACCAAGTTACCAACCCCCCTGCTGCTACACCCACTCACACCCATCCACGGCCCCACCTCGTTCTGAAAGTCCTCGATTCCTTCTTCACTCGCGTTCTTGGCGCGCTTGACAGCCCACAGCGTGCCGCCCGGCCCCACGCCCTTGTAGACGGTGCCGTACCCGCCCGACCCCAGCTCGTTTTCGCTGGAAAAGTCGTTGGTGGCGCGCGTCACGTCCTCTAAGGACAGCGCCTTCACGAAATTCTCCTGCACCTTCAGCCCGAAGTCCGACTGGCTGCGCGCCTTGGACTGCGATGCAGACACTGGGGGGAGGAGGGAGGAGGGAGGGGAGGTGGGAGGGTAGGTGGCGCGAATAACGTCCTCCAAACCCAGCGCCTTCACGAGCTTCTCCTGCACCTTCAAACCAAAGTCTGACTGGCTGCGCGCCTTGGAGGTTTAACAATACCATCTGAGCTCACTCTTACGTGCAGCCCAATGCCCAACCGCTCTCCCACACCCGCCCTCCCCTCCCCTTCTCAACACTCACGGCTGTTGATCTTCCGCATGGACTGGCTCTCATCCTTTTTGAGCGACTCAGGCTCTTCCCACGGTTTTGGATCCCTTTCTTGATGTTCAGACCGCTCTTTTCAATCCCAATACCCAACCTCTGCCCATACCCAACCTCATCCCTCATCCCTACTTCCTCATCTTCCCCCTCCCAGCACTCACGGCTGCTGGTCTTCCGCATGGACCGGCTCTCATCCTTCTTCAGCGACCCAGGCTCCTCCCTTAGGTTTGAGTCCCACTACCCAATAGCTCCCCTGTCCCCGTCTCCCCCCCCCCCCAACACTCCTCATCTCAGCACTCACAGCTGCTGGTCTTCCGCATGGACCAGCTGTCGGTCGTCTTGAGCGACCCCGGCTCCTCGCCATTCTCCTTCTCCTTCTCCTCCTCCTCCTGCTTCTCCTTCTCCTCCCTCTCCCTGCGCTGCTCCTCCTCCATCGCCTGCTGCCGCAGCAGCAGCTCCCTTGCCAGCTTGGCACGGTAATATGTGAACGCGGCGGCTGCTAGGGCAGCACCGGTGAAGATGATTGCGAGCACGATGAGGAGAATGGTCCACCACTTGGGCTCGCTGCTGCTGCTGCTTGTGGTGTTGCTGCTCGTGGTGCTATTGGCTGGGTTGAGGGGGAAGGAGGACAGAAAGAAGGGAGAGCGGGTGAAGATGATTGCGAGCACGATGAGCAGAATGGTCCACCACTTGGGCTCGCTGCTGCTGCTGCTTGTGGTGTTGCTGCTCGTGGTGCTATTGGCTGGGTTAAGGGGGAAGGTGGACGGAAAGAAGGGAGAGCGGGTGAAGATGATTGCGAGCACGATGAGCAGAATGGTCCACCACTTGGGCTCGCTGCTGCTGCTGCTTGTGGTGTTGCTGCTCGTGGTGCTATTGGCTGGGTTGAGGGGGAAGGTGGACAGAAAGAAGGGAGAGCGGGTGAAGATGATTGCAAGCACGATGAGCAGAATGGTCCACCACTTGGGCTCGCTGCTGCTGCTGTCGCTGTCATTGCTGCTGCTCGTGGTGTTGTTGTCTGGGATGGGAGGGGAGGGAAACAGTGCGGGTGGGATGGAAGAGAGAAGGGAGGGGTGGTGGAGGGGTGGGATGGGGAGGGAGAGGTAGGGTGAGAAGGTTTGTGGGTGGAACGCGTACCAGGGGAACGTGCTTAGTGGTGGAGGGCGTACCTGAGGGTGACGGGATGTGGTGAAGGGCGTACCTGAGGGAGACGGGATGTGGTGAAGGGCGTACCTGAGGGAGACGGGATGTGGTGAAGGGCGTACCTGATGGAGACGGGATGTGGTGAAGGGCGTACCTGAGGGAGACGGGATGTGGTGGAGGGCGTACCTGAGGGAGACGGGATGTGGTGGAGGACGTACCTGAGGGAGGTGTTGGCGAGGCGAGCAGCAGAGGCGGAATAGGCTGCCCTGGCGGGTAATCTGCCATTGAACACGTGGTTGGGGAGGCAGTGACAATGGGCGAGGCAGCAGACACGGGCGAGGCAGCAGTAATCGATGAGGCAGAAAAAGCAGCAGGGCAAGGGTGCAGCAGTCACCGTGCAGGAGACATTTTGGGTCGATTTTCAAAGCTGTTTGCTTCGACTCAATTGTGGTTCGACTCACACATGCTGGGAGCGGTGCGAACGTTAGAGGGCGTGCCAGCCGAAGCACTCAGAAGCGCAGCGTAGGCGAACTCAGGGGCAGCAAGAGCGGAGTCGTTTCGTAGGCGGTTGACCATCTCTGCCACGTCAACGCCGCTCCACGCCAGCGTGTCATTGCGGAACACGAGGAACGTGGTGGTGTCAGTGGTGTCAGCGCTGTTCACGCCAAAGAGGGACACCTGACGGTGAGAGGGAGAGGGTGAAAGGGAGAGGGAGAGAGAGGGTAATGTGAGATTGTATCAATGCTCAGGAGCACGAGGAACGTGGTGGTGTCCGAGGTGTCAGCGCTGTTCACGCCAAAGAGGACACCTGGCTGTGAGAAAGAGAGGGTGAGCGAGGGGAGATGCAACTTGAGACGTTTCAACGATCATCGCGAAACACAAGGAACGAGATGGTGTTAGATGAGTATTGGACAGAATTGGCTAAAGAGAAAATACCTGACCGCTGGAGAGCCCTAGCACGGATTCGACATGTGAATTGAGCGAGTCCGCAACGGACGGCGTGATTCGCGGATTGCCGAGTTGATCGGACGGCGAGGAGAGTTCGAGCGTGACAATAACGGGCGGGCAGCACGCGCACTCGCTGGACGCCTTGTAAACGTAAGGGTTGGGGTAGGTAGTGCCATTGCAGGCGGGGACGGCCACGCACGCCGACATATACACGTACGGCGCCTCCGGACCTGCACTCCCCCCTTTCCCGAACCCCGCCCGCGAGACTGCGGCGGATGATAAAGATGACAATGAGAGCGACGACGAGGTGGGGGAGGAGGAGGCGATAGCATCGGCTATCGGATCGTTGCCTGATTCTGCTGCTGCTGATGACAGCCGTCGATGCCCTGTCGGTACGGAGGCACGTACAGGAAGGGGACGGGTGAAGGGGGGGGAGGGGAGGAGGGGGGAAAGGGAGGGTGGAGAGGTGAGGGGGGTGGGGGTGGGAGGGGTGCAGACGGGTGCAGACGGGTGCAGACGCGTCAACAGTGAGAGGAGGAACGAGCCGAGGTTGGACAGGCAAGCGGGGAGACGAGAGGAACCGGGATGGGGAATAGGGGAACGGGGAATATGGATCGGAGAATGGGGAGAAACGGTAAAGGGGACTGGGAGATAGGGAAGGCGATGAAAGAAAGTATAGCAGTAGACGGGCATGCGGCGGGTCGAGGGTACAGAGGACGAGACACGGGCATGTGACAGAGTGTAGCGAATGTTCTTCTATCGCGACAGACTGTACAAGGTCGTTAGGGTTGGACAGCCGAACATTCTGACTCTCAATTAGGTTTCCTGCATACAGGCACACTGCAGGACGTACAATTTCCTCCAACGACTTGAGCGCGCAGCGGGAACGCTTCTATCGAATCGGAAGTTCCATGTGGTCGTCCTCCAGCCACCACGTGTGCGAAGGCTAGAAGAACAATGATCAGTGCCGAGCAGCTGCTGCTGCTACTGCTCCTTCTGTTGCTGCTGTTGCTGCTGTTGCTCCGTCGGTGTGTGAACGAGCGACTGAGATTGCTGCAGCGGGCCATTGTCCGACAACATATCTGAGCCGTTGAATCGCATAATCGTTGTCTTGGTGCTACCTTTGATCTTATTCTACTTCTCCGCAACCATAAATGCGATGCCATGTAAGCCTTTACAGGCTGTTCCGTTCTAGACTAATCCGAAATAGAACAGTCCCTGCCGTAATTACGAGAGGAGGCGCCGACAAGGAGGACTCTAGACAACCATTATCGCGTTTATCTATTCAAAATACTCCCAAAACGTATGACGGGCGGCAGGTAAAAAAATTGGCGAAAGATTCTCCTGAAATCATGGCGGATCATCCATGATAATTTATGAGGATCATATCCCAAACAAGGGCTGCGTCGGTAAGTTCTTGCCAGAACACGAAGACAACCAATCTGTTGTCTCGTGTCTGAGTTGCAGCAACACCAGATACGCCGAATCGCCGATTTCGCCGGTGGTAATGGCAGTCAGTTAACGTCAGGTTACGTCACCTTCCGTTTATGTGCTCTCAAGGGGTGACGGCCTTGCTTGCATCAGAGAGGGTGAAAAGGAGGCAAGGCAATGAACTCAAATGAAGGCGGACATAGGGAGTTATGGCAAGTAGAACTGTATACCCTCGAGGACCTAGGTAGGGAGTTGTTATGGTGAAGGTGGGGTGGGGGGAGCAGAGGAGAGGTGTGTGTGTGGCTGGCGCAAGGAGTCGTACACGTCATTTCATTTCCTTGGGGTTGGCTCGGATATTGCCGAATCAGTCGCAGGGAATGGTGGGCGAGCAATGCCCTTCACTCTCAGTCTCGGGCTTGGTTTGGGTACTGTACGAGTGTGTGTGTGCGCTGAGAGGCACGGTGCAGACCAAGGTCTCGTCTCGTCTCAGGTTGACCTGCCGTGTGGCGTATTCGGGCAGCTTGTGCTGGAGTGATGCCCGAAAGAGTCCTCTGATTGGTTGAGATGGGGGCCAGCCAGCCCGTACGTAACGCCTCGACGACGCAGGGTTGCGCGTCGTGCATCCCATGCCTGATGGTTCGCGTCGACGTTATCACATATCACCTCATCGCACCTACATGAATCCTACAAAACCGTGCTGATAACGACATCCTCAACACACAGTTGCTGCAGGGATGTACAGATCACAGAGAAGTGATACTCGGTACAAGATCAACCAGATGTACATATACTACCTTTAGTTCCATTGAGAAAATTAAGAACCAATCGGTCATAATGCATTATCCTATGAAGCCATTTCTTGAATATATCATTGCTCCCAAACCTTTGTATCACCAAAATGTTATACCGCCAACGCGTTATGACCCTAGCGAGCCCCCACCAAATGCAACGAGCGTATCAACCGTACCTTTCGGCTAAGTACAATGCTTATATTTTGTATCAAGCCTCGGGGCACCCGATTGTCTTGTCTCCACTCCGAATCCCAGAAACAAGACCCCCCCTCCACCGCACTTACCAAAACAGCATTGATATTGTCGACCACCCCAATCAACCCTTCCTCGATTTCTCCTCTTGCCTGCCTGCCTGCTTGCCTCATCGTCTCGTATCGTCAAACCAGCACCTGACTCTTGCCGCCAAAAGTGTGCACCTCGGCCCTTGATCATACTGGCTTGAGGTCGCCTCTGTTCCTCCATCCACGCCTTTCCTCCACCACCCCCTCTTCCCTTGCCCTCTATCTCATCTCAACCTTAGCCCCACTCCCCAGTGTCGTCGTTCCGCCTTGCAATACTCATCAGTTACTAATTAAGTGGACGGACATGACGACTACCATGTAGCCATGTTGTGCTACGGTATTTTGTGGCAGGCCTAGTTGTTGAACTCATTTTATTTTCTCGGGATCTTGCCTACATTTCGGGTTGTTAGGGACTGGGTGACACCCTAGGTTAACGATTTGGGTTTTCATGGCTAGTCACTGACTAAGTTTGAACTTTTAGCTAAAAGCTGGTGGAGATGGAACGGGGCCCCGCCCCGCAGCGCCGGGCCCGCGAAGGCTCGACGCGAACCGTCCCGTTAAAAGACTCATCCGAGGATCGCCCCGTCGTTCGCAAAAAAGCACCGGGCGAACGAACGACGGTTACCAAACTTCGCGGCGATGGGCCGAGCAAGGGCGGGCAGGAAAAGCAATTCAATCGCATCAACTCCATGATCCACCGTCCATCGCAATCTAAGATGAACGACGACGATGACATGGAGCCCGCCGCCGCGCCGCGATTTAATCGAACACTCTCCATGGTTGGTAAGGCCCCGGGGAAGCAGCAAAATGTCCGCGCCGCGCAGCCACGTCAGCAGAGAGCGCCGCCGCAACAGGCGCATCCGGACGAGGACGAGGATCCGACAGAATCGGATCTCGGGCGGTCGATGACGATGGGGAGCAAGCCGCGGGGGAGACCCGCGGCGGGTTTTCCGCAACACGGGGGGGAGCGGGGAGGAATGGGGGGAGGGGGAGGCGGAGGGGGGGGAGATGGGAGCGGGGAGGAGCAGCTGGGACGATCACTGACGCAAGTCGATGCGCGCAGACGGGCGGCCGGGGGACGCGGGGCAGGCGCAGCGGGCAGAAGCGGAAGCCCCGCGCAAAGCGGGATGCGCAAGTCCGCAAGCGGCGCAAGCCGGTCGCGGTCCCCCATGGGCGCGGGTGCGGGCGGGGATGATTCGATGAGCATGCAGGGAATGCAGCAGGCGCTGCCGCAACAGCCGCTGCTGAAATCCGCGCTCAAGCGCAGCAGCGCGGCGCAAACGCCCACGGGCTACGGCGGTGGCGGATTCGGCGACGATGGCGGCGGGTACGGCGGCGGCCAGATGATGGGCGGAGGGGGAGGGGGAAGGGGAGGCAGGGCGGGGGGCGCTGCGCCAAACCCGCAAGGGGGATATGATCGGTCCGGGAGCCCGTTCCGCGCAGGCGGGGGGCAGTATCCCGGGGGAGATGGTAACATATACTCCCCGCAAGGCGGAATGGGGTACGGCGGGGGAGAGGCCGAGGGGTATCAAGACGGGATGTACGGTCAGGATCCGCAGCAGCATTACGGGCAAGATCAGCAGTTCCAGCCGACGCCACGTCAGCAGCAGCAGTGGGGGGGCGCGCAGGGCGGCGCTAATTCCGGGCGGATGATGGGGGGAGGCGGAAGTGGGTCGGCTATGGGGCGGAAGATGGGGGGAGGGGGGCAGCAACAGATGATGCAGCAGCAGCAGGGGCAGGCGCAGGGGCAGGGGCAGGGGGGGGGGCAGGGGCAGCAGGGGGCGGAAGACGAGTATTACGGGGCGGGGGCGGGGAATATGTCTGATGCGTCGGACACGAATTTCACGCGGCGCCTGCAGCACATGCAGGCGCAGCAGCAGCAGGACGAGGCCGCCGCGCTGCCCATGCTGCCCCCGCCCAACGCGCCGCAAGTCGTGCAGGTATGCTGCGTCCGCTTGCCTCCCTTCCCCCTTTCCCAAACCCCCCCGCCACCCAATGTTACCCACGCAGCAGCAGCAGCACGAGGCCGCCGCGCTGCCCATGCTGCCCCCGCCCAACGCGCCGCAAGTGGTGCAGGTATGCTGCCCACTCCCCGCTTCCCCCTCCCAGTGCTGCCCATGCTGCCCCCCCCCAGCGCGCCGCAAGTGGTGCAGGTATGCAGCGGCCCCTCTCCCCCTCTTCCCCCGCCCATTTTTCTCCCTCTCCTCCGCTTCCTCCCCCCACTCCCCTGTTCCCCTGCCCAGCGTTGCCCATGCTAAGGAGGGCGTGCAGAAGCTGCAATGCGGCAAGTGCTTGCGAATTTCACGCTTCCAGGTCAACCTCTCTCTCCCCTCCCCCTCCGCTCCCCCCCTCCTTTGGTGCTCTCTTGCAGTGCCAACGCTGCTCGCAGCTACTGGACGTGCCGCTTCAACTTCCCCCGGCCAAGAAGGGCGTGCAGAAGCTGCGCTGCAGTAAGTGCCTGCGAGTTTCACGCTTCCAGCACAACCCCTGTCTCCCCTCCCCCTCTCGCCCCCCTCAACCCTTTCTCATCCCCCCACAGTGTCAGCGCTGTTCCCAGCTACTTGAGGTGCCGCCTCAACTTCCCCCGGCCAAGAAGGGCGTGCAGAAGCTGTGCCTCTCGCGTCCAGGTCAACCCCTGTCTCCCTCCCCCTTCCCGCCCCCTTCACCCCAACCCCGGCAGTGCCAGCGCTGTTCCCAGCTGTTGGAAGTGCCGCTTCAACTCCCCCCGGCCAAGAAGGGCGTGCAGAAGCTTCGCTGCGGCAAGTGCCTGCGAGTCTCTCGCTTCCAGGTCAACCCCGCCGACCCGCGCTTCGCCAACCAGCTGCCGCCAAGTCAGCAGCCGCCGCCGTCGCAGCCGCCAGCTCAGCAGCATCCTAGTCAGCAGCAGCTGCAGGGCGCGGGGGGGAGCGGGCGCTTCCCCTCCCCTTCCCCGCTCCAACAGCAGCAGAGGGGGGCGGGGGGAACCGGATATGACAGTGATGGTAATGCGAGCATGAGCGGAGGGGGGGGCGCAGGGGGAGGGGGAGGGTTCCGCCCAGGCATGGGGGCAGGCGGAGGGGGAGGCGCCCCCGCCCCCCACCACATGCGCTCGCTTTCCAGGGAGTCTGATGATTATATGGCGGAAGGGGGCGGGGGAGGCGGGATGGGGGGCGGAATGGGCGGGCAAGGGGGCGGAGCAGTGGGTGGAAGAGGGCCCGGGGGAAGGGGGAGAGGGGGGGGGAGGATGGGGGCAGGGAGAGGCGGAGGGGTGATGGGGAGGAGGGGGCCGGGGGGAATGGGCAGGCAGGGGGGAGTGGACGGGGGGGAAATGGCTGCGCCATCTTATGGACACAACCAGCAGCAGCAGGGGATGGGCGGGGGGCCGGGGGGAAGCATGGGCGGAAGCATGGGCGGAAGCATGGGGGGAAGCATGGGCGGAAACATGGGCGGACACATGGGAGGGAACATGGGGGGAGGCATGGGGGGAGGCATGGGGGAGGAGGATGGGATGATGTATAGCCGGCAGGTGATGGTGAATGGGCAGGCGCTGCCAGATGAATATGTGGCTGTGGCAGAGCAGCGGGCGGGTCCCATTCACCCGGGCAACTACTGGTGAGATGGTGGTGTGGAGCATGCAAGATGGCATGGAGGTGCGGAGTATCATGTAAGGTGGCTGGTGCACGGTGTGTGTGTGGTGCATGTATGCCATGCAGACTCATGGTGCGCAGGGGGATGTGGTGATGGTGAATGGGCAGGCTTTGCCAGATGAATATGTGGCTGTGGCAGAGCGGAGGGTGGGACCCATTCACCCTGGCAACTACTGGTGAGAGCTGGGTTGTGTATGTGGTGCAGGGTGCATGGTGCGTGCATGGTGCATGGTGCATGTGCGTGGTGTGTGTGCATGGTGCGTGGTGCATACATGGCATCATACATGGTGTGTGGTGCATACATGGCATCATACATGGTGCGTGGTGCATACATGGCATCATACATGGTGCGTGGTGCATACATGGCATCATACATGGTGTGTGGTGCATACATGGCATCATACATGGTGCGTGGTGCATACATGGCATCATACATGGTGCGTGGAGCATACATGGCATCATACATGGTGCGTGGAGCGTGGAGCATACATTGCAACATGAGGCATGCCACACACAGCATGAATGGATTGAGGATGATTGCCTGGTAGGATGATTGCCTCGCACACATGGTTGCGTGGTAACCATGCGACAGCTTCGAGTCAACTCAAAACACTTGGTTGCCTGCCACATCACCTGCTGGTTACGGTGGTAACTGTGCGACAGTGTTCTGTCCCCCTATTGCCTGGCAGGTATGATGACGTGGCAGGCTTCTGGGGTGAGATGGGTGGGCCATGCCTCGGCATCATCCCCGTAAGTGCTGAGCTGGCATGCAGCATACTGGGTCACATCATCCTGCTAGTGCTGAGCTGGCAGGCAGCATGCTCGCTCCCTCCCTTCCGTACTACACAATGCTAGCCCCTCCATTCAACCCTCTCCTCTCATTCATCCATCATCACCACCCTCCCCAAGTCCCTTTCCTGAACGCCTTTCATGGTGATTTACCCTCGTTTCCCTCACCCCGCTTCGCCTTCCCCTTCTCCCCCTGGCCCCCATGTCTCGTTTTCTCCACCCCCCTTTTCTGCCAGCCAGGCGTTGTCTCATTTCCCCCCCTGGCTATGGTGTGCCGATGTCACAATCCTGCGTGGGGGGCTCAACCCGCGTGAACATGAACGGCAGGGAGCTGCAACAGAAGGTCTTCGAGCACCCTCTTCTCCTCCCCACCTCCTCCCTTCCCCCCTCCCCCCGTCAGCCTGGCATTGACTTCGGGGTAGTGCTGCCACAATCCTGTGCGGGGGACTGCGAGTCTGGACTGGAGTATTCCCTCCTATACTTGACCCTCTTCTTGATCCCGTTTACCCTCTCGCCCCACACCTTTCCCATCAGCCGGGGATCGACTTTGGTGTGGTGATGCCACAATCCTGCGTCGGAGGCTCAACCTGAGTGTATGTGAACAGCAGGGAGCTGCACCACAGGGACCTGAACCCCCCCCCCCTCCTTCCCGCCCTTCCCCCCTCTCACCAGCCTGGGATCGACTTTGGTGTAGTGATGCCACAATCCTGTGCCGGAGGCTCAACCCGAGTGTACGTGAACGGCAGGGAGCTGCACCACAGGGACCTCGAGCGGCTGATGAAGCGCGGGTTACCGGGCACGCCTGACTGCGGTTACCGCATTGAGATCACAGGCAACGTGTTTGACGAGGAGACCGGAGAGTATTTGCTCTGCTTGGGCAAGCTCGCCCCTTCGTGAGTACCTATTGCCTGTTGATAAGGAGACCGGAGGGAGGGAGGGGGGGGGGATGGGAAGGGAAGAGGGCTGGGTGGGGGGGCCTGTTGATAAGGAGACCGGAGGGAGGGAGGGGGGGGGGGGGAGGGGAGGGAGGGGCGAAGGGGAGGTGGGGGGGGGGGGGGGGGGGAGTGTACCTGCTCTGCCCGCCCCCTCGTGATCCGCATGGTTCCAACCGTTTTGTCTCATTCGATTCTCTCCCATTTTCCTTCCAATGCGGTTGTCCCAGGCTGGAGAGCAGGAAGAGGGGTGGTGGGATGAAGATGCCAGAGAGAAGCTGAAATGCGGGAGATGCGACTTAGGTGGGTGGTGTGGGAAGAAAAAAAACTTCAAAGCCGAAACCATGCTAGTTGATAGGACTTGATGACATCATGGTGTTTGGTATTTAGTTAAATATGTGGGCAAGGCTGTGTGTAGCCTAATTATTTGTCAATTGTTCAAATGTATGGCATCGAGCTGCTGTAATTCAATAGCACTGTACCGTATGGATCCAATCGATTTTGTCACTGTCCAGTGGTGTCACCGCCCAGCTTCAAGCGGCGCGAGTGGTTCAAGGATGACGACGGCCCCGCGCTTTCGGAACAGCTCGAGGCGCTCGGTTCTATAACCAATCAGACTCGTCGGCGGTGGTTTCGGTGTGAAAGCCCCAGCCGAGCCAGAACATCGTCTCTAGCGGTTTGGGTGCGGTATACCGTCACTCTGGTTGGGTACCAAACCTCGCGTGACACACTACGTTCGGCAAATCCGAGGTAGCAGCTTGCTTTGAAAATGCTACCAAGCAGCAGATTCTTGACTGGGCCGATCTGCTCGGAACGAACGCACAGCTGTGCTGTTTCGAGACACCCCACGTAGGACTTTCGCTGATTGGCTCGCGCTTGTTCTTTTTTTGCTTCGCCACACCAAACCAACCTGCCTCAGCAAAAAGGCACAGCTCCCCCTCCACCCTCCTCTACACGTGCTTTGAAGGTGCTTACATGCACCTGTTTGGCTCGGATGAAAACACAGGCTACGGCAATTGGTTGTATCCCAAGCTATCCCTTCTGCTCCGGCATTGCAGAGCCACCTGTAGTGGCTCCCGCATAGCTGTTACCTTTTCCTCTCCAAGCCTGGTGCTCAGTTTTGGTAAGGAAAGCGAGTGTGCTAGAAACCGAGCCTCCCTCCTAGACATCAGAGTGAAGGGTGAAGGTGCGGCGGATCACGAAGGCAATGCGACCACGCTTTGCGCAGCTCGGCACACCACCGAGCCAAGCCCCCACCAAACCTCTTCCACCCACTGGGCCTTCCCTCCCTCTTCCCTTTGGTGGCTTGCGTCCTGCTAACCAAACCAAACCAAACCAAACCAAAGCAACATCTCCCCAATTTCAGGCTCAAGCTCTCCTTTCACCGAGAGGAACCTACTTTAACCTGTTCGCTTTGCGGAGCTACAGTGTCCTGTCTTAGCTTGATTGTGTGGAAAATGTCGTCCTCAGGAAGAGACTGGTTTTGTTTATGGTCTTGTCATGGGCTACTGAGACGGTTTTAGGAGGTTGGTTCTCACCGAGCTCTAAGGAAGAAACGGCATTGAACCTTTTGTGTTGATAGCATCTTAGGAACAGTCAGCAACAATACGTGTTTAGAGATTCTAGATAGCTTTCGAAGGTTACGATGCGTTTAGATGAGCGTAGGTACGCTGACTTCCTACATTTGTCACTGGCGCCACACATCCCACTGTTAGTTAATTAATTCTCCATTGATTGATTTTTTCCGTCAAACGTAACATTTAGCCATGCATCATCTCGAGCAGGCACTAACACGTAAGAAAAGCAGCAGCTGGCTGTCGCTTCTTAAAGACGGTCGCAAGGGGGGCAGTTCCAAGTCCACTTCAGCAGCAGCAACAACCGAACCTACGTCAGCAGCAACCGAAGCGCATCATGTCCCGCCAGGCGAGGAGATTCCAGAGGAGGCTCGGGTCAAGCCTAGCCGAACCTCCAGCGGAGGCTCGTTATTGGACTGGAAAGGGAAGGGCAAGAAGGATAAGCCTAGGAGCTATGCATTGGGGAAGAGCGAGCCGGGCGCGCCTGCCGTAACTATCGAGGTTACCAGGGCCTTTGTTGACGATGATTGCCCTCCTCTTTCCTCACCGTCCTCCACCGCTGCCTCCTCCGTTCCTTCCGGCTCCTCCCTCTCCTCCACCTCCTCCCGTTCCACCTCAGCACGCTCCTCACTGGACCGTCCCGTTAACGGCAGCCCCGCTATAGACTGTTCCGGTAGAGACGATGAGTCGCCCATGGTTCTGCAAACGGCTGACTCGCTGCGTATCCACAGAAAGGCCAAGGAAGCTTCGTCAAAGCAGCACGACGGCACCTCGCCAGTCCCGCAGCTGAAGCTTCGGATAGAGCCGCCAGTGCCGAGCCTCGAGTTGTCAGACCGAACCTCAAGCGCGAGCAGCCGAGCCAGCAGCAGCGGAAGCGAGAGCGGGAGCGCGACCCCCAACAGCGGCCGGCACGGCGGGGCGAACGGCGCAACGACCGCGAGCGTAGCGAGCAGCAGCAGGGCTAGCGTCGGCGGTGGGAACAGAGACCGGGACCGCGACAGGGGTAGGGATGGGGCGCTTAGGGTTGTATCGCTCCTGGGGGCCGCGACGGAGGTGGTAGCGACGCTAGGATTGGAGCATCTGCTGGTGGGGCGGTCGCATGAGTGTAAGTTCCCGCCGTCCGTGCTCGCGCTGCCGTGCGTCACGGCGCCCGAGTCGGGACCGGGCGTGGAGGGACCGAGCTGCGGCACCAAGCACGACACGGTGAGTGCGCGACGAGCCGATGTCATGTGGAGCCATGGATAATGCTCTCCTTCACCCCGCTCCCCCTCCACTCTCCCCGCCCAACCCCCCCTTTCCCCCACTTCCCCCCCCTTCCCCGGCCCCCCTCGGCCTCCCTCTCTCTCCCCTATCTATCTCACCGCCATTCTCTCTCCCTTTTCTCGTAGCCATGTTACCCTCCTCTCATTCTCTTCGTCCCGCACTCCCGCGTTCTCCTCTCCCGCAGCTGCTGCATTGTGTCGTCTCGTCCTGCCCTTTTAAATAATCACAACCCTCCTGCCTTCCCCTTCTCCCCCCCCCCCTCCCCGTTCCCCGTTCCCCCCCTCCCCCCCTCTCCCTCCCCGTTCCCCGCTCCCTCTTTTCCCAACCGCAGCTGTCGCAGCGCGTGCGGAAGAGCCTTTCCCGATACCACGTGGACGTGGAAGCAATAAAGCGACTGCAGCCAGATGTGATTATAACGCAGGACGCGTGCGACGTGTGCCTGGTGACTGTAGCGGACCTCGAGGCGGCGTGCGCGGAGTACTTCAAGCAGCGAGAAGACTCTGGCCACGTGTGCCACGTGGTGTCGCTCAAGCCAATCACGATCTCGGACGTGTGGGACAACATGGTTCAGGTGGCAGCGGCGGTCGGGCACAGGGAGAAGGGCTGCGTGCTCGTGCAGACTCTCAAAGCGCGCTGGTCGCTCGTGCGCAGGCAGGTTCCGCTGCGCGGATCGTCCCCGCGCGTGCGCGTGGTGTGCCTGCAGTGGCTGCGCCCTCTCATGGGCGCGGGGTTCTGGGTTCCGGAGATCGTTGCGTGCGCGGGGGGGAAGAGCCTGTCGGGGAAGGTGAGACATGGGGACGATGAGACGCGGGGGAGGTGAGACATGGGGGAGGTGGTACATGGGATGGAGGGTGAATGAGCGAAGGGTGGGTGGCGGGGAAATGCAGGTAAACCGCGTAACCTCCGGCGCTATTAGCCTTACCGTTCCCCTCTCTTGTCATCTCAATGCCACCCACCACTGTGTTCCAACCGTTCCCCCCTGTTCCTCTTTTTTGCCCTTCTTCCGCCCACAGCCGGGGGAGCGCACTGCCATGCTAAGTTTGGAAACCCTTCTATCTTTGGACCCTGACGTCATCATCGCCATGTGCTGCGGATTGTCCATGGAAGCGGTTCTAAGAGAGTTTCTTAACCTGGATGATTTGCCCCAGTGGAACCGGTTGAGAGCGGTTCAGACGGATTCCGTCTTCGTGGCTGACGGCGACCGTTACTTTAACAACTCTGGGCCGACTATAGTTGAGTCGGCGGAAATCATGGTGGAAATTCTCCATGCGCGCCGGTTCCCAAACTACAGAACCGTAGTGAACCGCTCTGGCGCCGCTGCTGGCGGTGATAATGACGGCCCGCTTTCCTCTTTCCGCAACAGCCGTGGATTGGGCTCGGGACACGTGGCAGCAGGCGCGGATTTCCCGGAGATCGAGATTAAGTACGAGGGGAGGGCGTACGCGCAGTTAACGGGCGGGTGCGTGGGGGCATGGCGCGCGCTGCTGGGGGATGGCGGAGGGGTCGACCAGGCGGGGGAAAGCTGGGGAAAGCTGGATGTGGGGAAGGGGGGGAATGCGGGGCGCGGCATCGCTGGGGGAAAAGGGGCCGGGAGCAGGGGGGAGGGCGAGGGGGAGGGGTGGTTTGCGCAACTGGCGTCGGAAGCAGCGGCTAAGGGGGCGAAGGAAGCGGCGCGGGAGGCGGCTTTGGTGGCCAAGGCGGCGGGGAAGCAGCAGCAGCAGCAGGCGGGGCACGCGCAGCAGTTGCAAGGGCAGGGGAGCAGCAAGGGGGAGGTGACCAAGGTGGCGAACGGCGAAGTGCTTGCTCCTCTTCGCCCGCCTCCTGGTTACACGGGAAGTGTCACAGCAGCAAGCAGCAGCGCCGCTGCCGTCACCTCCGCCGCTGTTGCCGCCGGCGCTGCCGCTGCTACCAGCCTGGCGGGTGGCGCAAGTGCTGCGCCCCCCGCGCCCTCCCCCGAGCCCTTGGCGCCCCTTCCCTCCCCCCCCGGGCGCAGCTCCAGGCGGTCGCTGTGGGGGCTGAAGCGGGGGAAAGGGGGGAAGGATGCGGAGGAGGCGGGGATAGAGGCGGAGAGGAAGGAAGAGGAAGTGAGGATAGGGGAAGCGCAAGCGCAGGAGCAGGCGCAGAAATTGGCACAGGAGGAGCAGGAGCAGGAGCGGATACAGCAACTGTTTTTGACTCAGTTGAGGCTAGAGGAGGAGTCACAGCAACAGAGGCAACCAGAGGCAACGCTAGAGCCTTATGTAACAGCAGCCGCAGCAGCAGCAGCAGCAGCAGCAGCAGCAGCAGCAGCAGCCGCAGCAGGAAGAGCAGCAACAAGAGGAACAGCAACAGGAGGACGCTTCCCCCGCCTCCCCCTCCGCGTCCCCGCCTCCGCCCGCCATCTCCCTGACAGGCGCGGCGCTCAAGGCCGCGCAGCTGCGCGCGCTGTTCCTCGCGACGATAGAGGACTCGCTCCCCGCGGACTGCCTGCTGCTGTCGGGCGGGCTGGCCTCCACCATCATCGCGCACGCCGCCACGTCGCTCATCTGGCCGGGCAGCATCGCCGCCGCGATTACAGTGCTCGCGAGCCCCAAGGCCGCGGACAGGCTGCCCGCGGCGGCGGCCGCGCGCGGGTGCCAGCTGGGCGCGGGGATGGGCGCGGGGGGAAGCGGGGGGCATGTGTTTGTGGGGGGCGGGCCGGGGTTCCAGCCAGAGCATCTGCTGGAGACGGAGTTGCGGTTCGTGGTGCGCGTATTGAAGAGCTTCGACCCCGCTGAGGTGAGCGAGTGTCTCAGGTAGAGTCGCTCTAGGGTTCCCGCTGCAGTGGTGTTTGTGGGCCGGGGTTTCAGCCAGATCATCTGCTGGAGACGGAGTAGCGATTTGTGGTGCGCGTACTGAAGAGCTTCGACCCCGCTGAGGTGAGCGAACGACTGTGGCTTGGTTGGGCTGGGAGCTTTGCAGTGCGACCAGGTGTGACTAGGTGTGGCCTAGGCAGGGTTCCAACCGGAGCATCTGCTGGAGACGGAATTGTGGTTCGTGGTGCGCGTATTGAAGAGCCTCGACCCCGCTGAGCGGAGCAAGCGAGTGCCTCTGTGGCTCTGGTGGTTCGAAAAGCGGGTAAGGGAGCTGGGGCTGGGAGCTTGCCGTGTGGCCTAGGAGGGGTGCCATTCGGAGCATTTGTTAGCGACGGAGTTGCAATTCGCGGTGCACGTGCTGAAGAGCTTCGACCCTGGTGAGGTCAGTGAGCCAATGTGACTCTGTTGTGGGGGCAGATCCACGTGGGCGTGGTGGGGGCGGCGGAACTGGGGAAGGCGATGCGTCACTCGGGCGGAATCTGCTGCAATTCATCTCCGCCCATCCCCCTTCTCTCTTCCCCCCGCTCCTCCTCCCCGTCTCCCCTTGTGCATGTCAGATCCGCATGGGCGTGGTGCTGGCGGCGGGGCTGAGGGAGGCCAAGCGGCAGGGGTTCTGCTCGGTGATGGTGGGGGACGGCGCTGACGAGCTCTTCACCGCGTGAGTGCCTTGGGGGAAAAGAATTAGGAATGGGATGGGCAACGGTATGCCCAACGATCTGGGCAGCAACGGTATGCTGGTTAGGAATGGGATGGGCAACGGTATGCTGGTTAGGAATGGGATGGGCAACGGTATGCTGGTTAGGAATGGGATGGGCAACGGTATGACTTCCACCAGCTGTCTGTTATTTCACTGCCCAGATCGTTGGACGTTTCGTTGTCCCTCTTCGCCTCAGGCCCCTCAACATACGTTTGTCTAATGTGTACCCCCTGTCCCCGTGTGCACCACTCCCCTTTCATACCTGCCTCCTGCGTCTTGCATATGCCAGCTTTGACTTCATGGTGCGAATGAGCGATGCCAAGCTGCAGGAGTGTCGGCATCACATGGTGGATGTGCTGCGCTTCCCCTGCCGTGACCTTGCCCACGCTCTTGGCCTTGAGGCGAGTGCTTACCTTTATCTGTTAAGACATTTATGCTCTGGAAAAGACTCAGTACAGTGCCTGGACGTGAGTTTGTTCTACTTAACTGTGTTGGCTCCCTTCTCAGTTTTCCGCATTTTCCCTCTGCTTCCCTTTTGCCTTCCTCCTCATGCCTAACTCTTTTTCCACTCTGCCTCCGGACCTGCAGGTTCGGCAGCCGTTCCTGCACCCGGCCCTGCAGGAGTTTGCCTTGGGGCTGACCAAGGACGAGCTGCTGGGGGAGGGGCGCAGCGAGGAGTGGTGTGACTATAACGAGGGCAACCTGCTGCTGCGCATGGCCTTTCCTGAAGTGGTCTCCGCGCGCCGGCCCAAGGTCCCCATTGAGGTGTGCAGAGTGGTGGAGGGGTGTCACAATGGGTTGTTTCTCGTTAATGCCATGTCTGCGTGCCCTGCTGCTCAACCTGCTGCTGCGCATGGCCTTCCCTGAAGTGGTGTCTGCCCACCGGCCAAGGACCCCATCGAGGTGTGCAGAGTGGTGAAGGGGGTTGAGGCTAGGTAGCTGTGGTTAATTGGTGCTATGTGCACGTGCCCTGATGCTCCTCTTGGCCTCTTTTAAGTCGTTCCTCTTTTTTAGGTCCTTTCTGTGTGCCAGTCAAAGGACCCCCTCAAGGTGTGTGGTTGGGAGACGGTTTTAGTGAGGAGAGTGAGCTCAAAGTCGTCTCAATGGTTTCCTCGTTTTGAGTCGACTCAAAACTCGGTTTTAGTGAGGGGAGTGAGCTCAAAGTCAACTCAATGGTTTCCCTCTGTGCTCCTTGCCACCCTCGTCTCTGCTTCCCCGTGTGCCCTCTTGCCTCGCATCAGGTGGGAGCTGGCGCAGCGGCACTGACTCGCCACTTTGCAAGGGGGGAGGAGTTTCAGGCAGAGAGGCAGAGGGTGAGGCAAGTCCACTCAATGTCTCTCCTTCTTTCTTTGCCCTCCCCTGTTTACACTTCTAACCCCGTGCCTTATACCAGGTGGGGGCGGGAACAGTGGCACTAACACGCCACTTTGCACGGCGGATGGCACGGGAGGAGTTTCAGGCAGAGAGGGTGAGGGTGAAGAGGGAGGACCAGGTTCGGATACGGGACCCCGAGCACCTGCACTACTACCAAGCCTTCCGGCAGGTACGGCGCGCTCTCCCAAACCTGCACTGGTGCCAAGCCTGCAGTCAGGTGTGGTGCCAGCTTTGGTACCGAGCCCAAGTGCAGGTATGGTGTGTTCCCTGTTTCCATGCGTGGGTAAAGCTCCCTGTCTAATCTCATTCTCTTCTGAAGCGTCAGAGAGCTCTGCAATCAAAGCTGCCTCTGCTCACTCGAACGCCCGCATGCTGCCAATGCTGACCCTGCCTGCTGCCAATGCTGACCCTGCCTGCTGCCAATGCTGACCCTGCCTGCTGCCAATGCTGATCCTGCCTGCTCCCACCCCTGGCTGCTCCCACCCCTGCTGCTCCCACCCCTGCTGCTCCCACCCCTGCTGCTCCCACCCCTAGCTGCTCCCACCCCTGCTGCTCCCTTTGTTTCTCTCTAGCAGGTGTCTAGCGGGCCTGTCCTCCCTGGAATGCAGTGCTGGCAGCCCAACGCCTGCTCTGCCTGCGGCTTCCTGCCGCTCTTCCCCGACAAGCTGCTCTGTGCCACCTGTGGCGAATGCTCCACCCGTAAACCCTCCTCCCTTGGGGTGTGCACAAGGTCCTTCTTCCCACTCACCTTTCCCCCTATCCTTCTGCTCCCACCCCTGTGGCCCCTGCCACTGCTGTGCCCGGTATTGCAGGTGTTTGGAGGCCCTACGCTCCCGGGAGTGCAGCGCTGGCAGCCCAACGCCTGCTCTGCCTGCGGCTTCCCTCCTCTCTTCCCGGACCAGCTGCTCTGTGCCACCTGTGGCGAATGCTCCACTCGCAAACCCTCCTCCCGCCGCCGCTCCCAACCCAACACCGGCCCTGGCGGTGTTTCTGGTGGTGCGTGTGTTGGGAGCGGTGCTGGAGACGTTGGGGCAGGTGCAGATGGGTTCGGAGGGGTTGGAGTGGGTGGGGTGGAAGGGGCGCTCGGGAGGGTGCAGTCGGGTGGTTCTAACAGTCGGGGGAGGCTGAGTGACGTGCCTCGCAGCCCTCGCCGCCCCTCCACCCCCCCTCGAGGCTCCTCTCCCAGTGGTGCTTCCCCTTCCAGTGCTGGCAGCAGCGGGAGGAAGCAGCGGGGCTGCTGGGGGAACGCGGGAGCGGGAGGAGGGGTAGCAGGAGGTCGGGAGGCGTTTGGAATGGTGGAGAAAGAGGGGTGTGGGGAGGGAGGGGAGGTGGGGGAGTGGGGGGAGCAAGTGGTGGTGGAGGTGGCAGAGGAGGTGTGTGCGGCTCTGTCAGTGGTGGATCAGGCTCTAGCGGGGGTTGCATCTCCTGATCGATCCTTGCCTGTGAAACACGCCCTAGGAACAACAGCAGCAGCAGCAGCAACAGCAACAGCAACAGCAGCAGGAGTTGCACGAGCAGCAGTGGCTCCATGAATAATGTGCATCCGATGAGCAACATCCACGCGTTGCTGCTCTCCACCTACTCGCACCCGCCCTCTGCAGCCTCCGCTCTCCACCATTCCGACTCGTTGCTCTCCCTTGTTGCCTGTGTCGACGGGGGGTTGAGTGTCTGGGGCGATATTATTGGGTCGAGCCAGTGCAGTGACGAGCCTGAAGGAGACAGTGACTATAACGGGCGGGATTTTAACGAGGAGAAGGAGAGGTGCCGGAGTGAGGGCGGGTTGAGGAGAGGCAGCCGGAGAGGGGGGAGGGGGAGGAGGATGGGCGAGCGAGGAGGAGTGGCTGGCGGGGGGTCGATGGACGGTTCAGATCGCGAGGATGCGGATGCGGTTACTGAGGGAACGGAGATGTGGAGCGTAACGGATGCGACGACAGAAGTGGCTGGGTTTAGTGAGAGTGACGAGTGGGGCGATGGGGATGTGGATGGGGATGGGGATGGGGACGGCACACACGAAGGGCTGAGCAGCAGCGGCAGTTTCTCGGACTGTGCCAGTAGCTTTTCAGGGAGGGATGGGGGAGCGGAGGTGCTTGGGATGGGGATGATGGGGGTAGGGGGAGGAGAGAAGGGTTTTGTGCTGGGTGGGGATGAGTGGGAGGACAGTGGGCATGGCAGTGGAAGGTTTTTGACTAAGGGAGCGGAATCAGCACCTAAGTACAGAGTGAGTGCCTTTCTGGTCCTTCGTACTGTTGTCTCTACCTCTAGTATTGCTTGCTTTCTAAACCTGAGATTCACTGAGACTTTTTCTTTGTTTTGCTGGTTCCGTGTTGCTTCATTGCAGATGCTTGGTGCAGAATTGGCAGCCAAGTCATCCTTGAAGCATCAACATCTCTCCACCGCATCCCCAACATTTTACTGACAACCCTGAGACGTAGCACTCTTGTTGCTTGTCCTATTTTAGCATATAGTAAGATGATCCACGCTCTTTTCAGAGTGCTAGTTTCCTTGGTGGTGCTATTTTTATCCTGGGAATGCTCAATTTGAAATGACAAGGTGTAGTGAATGGTAATAATTCTAGTACAAGGTCTTGGCATAGAGTTGCATACAAATTTAGTACAGTGCCTTGGTGTCGGACCAGGTTGTGTTGTGGTGAAGTCATGGATTTGTGGCCGAACCATGAGGGAATGGTTTCACCGTGAAAAACAGACCGGTGCTCTTGAGAAAACAACCCAACTTCAGTGGGTCTTGTAATCGAGTTTACCCCTTTTCAAGAGGATGCGGGGGTCACAACGACGGTGCCAGCTTGAGGAAGTGTGGGACTGACCTGGAACGGTCAGGGTGAACCGCCCAAAATTTTTTGAGCCACCAGCAAGTGGCATCAGTTTTAATCGAATCTACGGCATCCCATCGCATCAGATCAGATATGCCGCCACTGGTTTTGCCAGCACTGACTGGGTCCACGTGAAACAAAGATCTCATAAAAAGCAGCAGTGCACGCGCGAATCGCAATAAAGCATCCAGCCGCACATTGAAGAAACCACCGACTCGCCGTCTTTTGTCCAACCAGCCAGCTGCATTTTCATCCCTCTCCACCCTACCCCAATCCTTTCTCCTGTCCCAGAAGCCATCGCATCCCTTTGATCCCAAGATCCCATCGCATTTCATTTCATCCTACCCTCGATTTCGTCCCATTTCGTGCCATCCCATCGCATTTCATGTACTTGTACAGTGCAGTATCAGACATCTCGCATGCGCATCCCATCCGTCCACCCCATTCGCTCTGCCGCCACTCCGCATCCGATCCCTGCGGCATCGAGTCCCCTGTCGATTTCAATTGGAATCCCCCTCTCGTAGACTGCTGTTGAACTGCATTGGATTCGTTGGACCCATCTGCTGTTTTGGAGGGCTGCTGCGAATTTTTCTCGGATCGCCGATGTACACGTAGGAGAACGGAATCAGGGAAGTCGTGCTGCTGTCATTAGCAAATCCTTGCGGAATGTAGGCTGTTCGTTTCTACGTCCATCCTGCTTGTGTTGGATGAGCTGCTTCTGCTGTCAGAGAGGGTTGCTTGCTCCTGTCCTGACCAACAAACCCTTCCATTGAGCTCTTGTTGAGGTAATTCTTACATCCTAGGAATTGCAAGCTGAGCTCTCACGATATGACCGCGTGTCTTTTTCCCTCCGGATTGACAGAAGGCAGGAACCTGATGCATTTTAATGTTTTAGTGTACGAGCTTCCAGTAAAGTGCTGCTTGCGAATATTTAATTTGTAACAGCCGTTCTGGCGATCCGAACTTCTTGGTCTGGACACACAGGAAAACTGTTTTTATTCAACAATATCGTCAGGATGAACTATTGAAATTTGGTGTATACGACGGCTCTAGGTTATAATTCCTATGCAAGTCGTATACTCTAGAACCGAGGCTTGTGACTGCATCTACTAGAAATTATGTCGACAATTTCATCACTTCTACAGGACTCTCTGTTCCAAGCGGTTCCCGCTGCTCTGCTCGCCATCAGCAGCGACGCGAGGGAGAACCGAATAGTGCAATGCAGGTAGGCGAGAAGGGTGGATTAGACAAGCTAAAAAGTGCGAAGTGAGCGCGTGTGCTTCGCTGCGAGTCTCTTCTAATCAGGATAAACAATAAATGGTAATTAAAAAAAAAAAAAAAAAAAAGCTTACAGATTGACGATGGAGGCTGATCTATTTAGAAAGACTTACTCCCAATCTGCCACCATCAGTACCAGATCACTACTAATTTATTTAGACCACATAGGCACCTTGGAGTCTCAACCATACTGAGCAATCCTTTCACTGTTAAGGTTCCGTGGCTTATCATCTCCATGATCGTCGCTTCGTCTTGCTCCGTCACCTGTTTCCTCGTTCCAAGCAGCTCTGCACTGTTGGATCTGCTCGGCGCGCAGTGCGGACACTCGCACATCGTCGGAAAGAGCTTCCTCTCCTTGGTTCACCCAGCAGACCGAGCTTCTGCTCAGGCAAGCACCATCTCTCGTAGGTCTCAACTTGCGCTCTTCGGGAATCATTAGCGGGCCTTCTTACACACTTGGAGGAGGTTGTTTCTGCTTCTCCACGCCCTAATCTGTTAATAACCCTAAAGTTGCTTCGGTTGCCGTTGCCCCTTGGTGTTCAGCACAATTCGCCGCATCTCAATTGCTCTCGATATTCATTGTTCTCAAATCCTGTTCCTCGGAACATCCAACGCCTTGTCTCACCCCTTCCCCGGCACAGGATGTGCTGGCTGGATATGCTGCCTCGGATGGCGGCAGGACCAAGAGGCGCGTTGGGGTGAGGGTGACAGCCCTAGTAGGGGCAGATCACAGGCGAGAGCAGAATAGGGATGAGAGGGCAGAAACGAGGGGAGGGACGCAGGGAGAGGGAAAGGGAGAGGAGAGAGATGGGAGGGGAAAGGGGAGAGAGGAGGGAGAGGGAGAGGAGGGAGGGAGGAGGGGAAAGGGGAAAGAAGAGGAAGGCACCTACAGCATATGCAGCACTGAGTGGAGATGGCTTGAAATGTCCGTTTCTCTTGCCACGTGTCCTCGTGAGAGCGTTGCCACGTGTACATCTTCGCACCAACTGCCTCCCAAAGAAACTGCCTGGAAGGAACCGAGTGGCGGAGGCTGCGAGCAAAGGATGGTTTTCTGCACTTTCCTGGACATTTCGGAGCGGAGGAAGCAAGAGGTGAGAGGGAGGAAGGCATGGAGAGATGATGGATGGTGAAGGCCTTCGTTTGGTCGAGGCTTCTCATTTCGAGTCGACTCAAAAGTCGTTCGGCCAAGGCTTCTCACGCCCCCCACTGTCTTTCCGCTGTCTCTCTCCGCCTTTTCCATTTTGTAGCCCCGCCTTACAGATCGTTTCTTGCTTCTGCTCCTCGCTCTGCTCTCTTTCCCCATGCCAGGATCGCATGCTGCAGCGATTGAGGGATTCTGTGGAGCCTGTTCTGGCCGCACACCAGGACATGGCTGCTAACAAGGACGTGCGGCACCATAGCTCACAGCATGAGTCACCATCCTCTAGAGTCAATCCCGTCAGAGTCACCCCTGCTAGAGTCATCCCCGCTAGAGTCGTCACCCGCCCTGAATCAATCGAAGGGGAGGAACAGCAGCAGGCGGGCAGCAGCGGCAGGAGCAGCAAGAGTGGCGTTGGCACCCTTAGCGCTGACACCAGCAGTGGCGGTGCAAGGGAGGCAGCGCAGTGTGAAAAGGGTGTGGGGAGGGGAGAGCAGGCAACAGGGGATGGAGAGACAAGTGGTGTTGATGGTGCGAGTGGGGGGTGCAGAGGAGGCGGTGGTGTGGAGAGCAGAGATGGGAGCACGGACACGATGCAGCAGATGGTGGGTCTGCTCAAGGGAGTGAAGCAGTCGCTACAGTGGAGCCATGAAAGCGCCAAGTTCCAAGCCATCTTTGAAATGTCCATGGTGAGAGGGTGACGTTTGAAATGTCCATGGTGAGACCGCACGATAATCGACAAGAACCGCCTTCACTCTCCACTCGTTCCCCTCCCAGCGCCACACTGTCCCTCAACCCGTTTTCTTCATCACTATTTTCGCATCTCTCCTCAACTCTTTCCCCTCCTCTCCTCCCACCTCCCCACCCCACAGGACCCAATTCTGATCAACTCAATCAAACAGATTCCGCATGACCTCAATCCCGCTGCCGCCCGCATCCTCGGATTCCCCTCTACCTCTGCCGCCCTGGCGAACCTGCGCAAGGGCTACCTCCTCGAACACTCCCCTGTGGTACAGCCGTGCGGGCGGCCAAGCTTGGAGCTATTCAAGGAAATTCTGGAGGAGCTGATGGAGAGAGGGGAGTGTGCGCCGTTTGAGTGGGTGCACACTCGGTTGGACGGTTCAGAGTTTCATGTCCTCGTGAAGGTCAAGGTGAGAAAAGTGCCATCTCTTTGCTATATCCCGATATCCTTACCTCTCTGACCGCTACATCTCTGACCGCTACATCCCTACATCTCTTCTTTCCGCAGATGGTGATGATCAACGGCGAGCGCTTGTACATGTCGGTGTGGCACGACATAACCGAGATGAAAGCACCGACATTTGAGACGCCACAAACCAGCTTCCCCTTACACGCCCCTACGACCCTTCCCCTCTACAGATGGTGATGATCAACAGCGAGCGCCTGTACATGTCGGTGTGGTACGACATGTAACCAATTCTGCTTCCCATTACGCCCTTTCCTCAATACAGATGGTAATGATCAACGGCGAGCGCCTGTACATGTCAGTGTGGCACGACATAACGGAGATGAACGCTTTTGTTTCGTCTTCGTCTCCACCATATCGCCCAGGTGGTGACGGTGAATGGGATCTCATACTACGTATCGGTGTGGCACGACATAACGGAGATGAAGCGCAAGGATTAAGCCCCCTTTGCCGCTGTTTCGTCTCCATGAATTCCAGGTGGTGACGGTGAACGGAATCTCATACTACGTATCAGTGTGGCATGACATAACCGAGATGAAGCGCAAGGAGGAGGAGCTCAAGGCGGCCAAGGAGGCGGCAGAGGCGGGCAACGAGGCGAAGAACCGGTTCCTGGCGAACATGAGCCATGAGCTGCGCACCCCCATGAATGGCGTCATCGGCGTCGCCGAGCTGCTCCTCCGCACCCCCCTCACCCCGCAGCAGCGCTCCTACGTCGACGTCATCTCCTCCTCGGGGAACTCCCTCATTCATATCATATCAGACGTTCTGGATATCACCAAGATTGAGACCAACTCGCTGCTGCTGGATTGCTGCCCTTTTAACCTCCGGGAGACGTTGGCTGAGTGTGTGGAGGCCGTTAGGCCGGCTGCAGGGAACAAGAAGCTCGCAGTAAGAGTCGAAACTTGTTTCGGCTCAGTTTTGACTTGGTTGTGAAAGTATCGTTAACTGGTCGTCGTGCCCACTTGGTTCTGAATTCCTTAGCAGTCTGAATACGTTTCAGCCCTGTTCCCTGTTTCTTGTTTCCCATCTCCCCCTTTTTGTGTCTCACTGCACCTCCTCTCCTGCCTGCTCTAATCCACACGCCCCACCCTTTTCCGCCCTTCCCCCCCTTGTCTCTCTTTCCACAGTTGCAGAGCCGGGTGGGGGGGGGCGTGCCGGAGTGGGTGGAGGGCGATCAGCTGCGGGTGAGGCAGATTCTGCTCAACCTGCTCTCCAACGCCATCAAGTTCACCGATCACGGCCAAGTCCTCCTCTCCGCCGCCCCAGCCCCCAACCCCTTCGACCATCAACCTGCTGACCCTCTCAACCCGCCCACTAGGCCCGAGAAGCAGCAGGGCGCCCCTTGTCTCGCCCTCTCCCCCAACCCCTTCGCCCATGAAACCACGGTTACCCTTGACCCGCCCCTTCGGCCTGAGGATGAGCAGGGTGGAGTTGTGTCTGCAGGGAGGAAGCGGCGGCGCGGCGATGCAGAGAAGGAAGCAGAACGTGCCTTTATGTTTAGAAAACCAGCAGGAAAGAAGCAGCGGCATGGCGAGACAGTGCAGGTAGAGGCTGGAGCAGGAGCAGAGGCAGGGGTTGGAGCAGAAGCAGAGGGTGAAGTTGCAGCAGAAGCAGTGACAGAAGCAGATGCAGCAGAGGAAACGGTGGTAGGAACAGCAGCAGCAGCAGAGCCGGGGACTGGATACGATGCTCACAGTGAAGAGCGAGGTCGGCGTGGGAGAGCACCCAACGAGGGGATTAGCGGCAGTGAGCGTAGTGGGAGTGGCGAGCGTAGTGGGAGTGGCGAGCGTAGTGGGAGTGGCGAGCGTAGTGGGAGTGGCGAGCGTAGTGGGAGTGGCGAGCGTAGTGGGAGTGGCGAGCGTAGTGGGAGTGGCGAGCGTGTGGATCCTGAGTTCATGGCTGTGGCTGCATCAGCAGCAGCAGATGCTGCAGCAGACAATGCTGTTTTCTCTGTCACCTCTCTGCACCCACTCGCCCCTGCGCGTTCCCTTCAAAGGGCAATGTCAGCGTCAGACGCTGCAGCAGCAGATGCAGCAGCTGACGACGCAGTGTTCTCAACCGCTTCTCCGCACCCAGTCGCCTCTGCTTTCCCACACTCCCTTTCCTTGGATGCATGGGGGCAGGAAGGTGACAGAAGCGAGGAGGACCGAGGGGATGTGGGTAGAGGCGGGGAGGGCAAGGGTCAGGCAAGGGAAGTGGCAGATGATGCACGGGGAGAGGCAGGGGCAGCAGGGGCAGCAGGGGCAGGGGCAGTAGCAAAGGAGGGACTAGAAGGAAGCAGCAATTTTCCTGGGAGGAGTAGGGAGGTGGGGGATGCTGAAGGGGATCGCAATGGAGGGGGGAACGCCCATGAGCAAGAGCAGCAGGATGGGGATATGCATGGGGACGGCAATGGGGGTGCGGGTGGGGGTGGGGATGAGAATGGGAATGAGGATGGGGAGGAGCGGAGGGCAGTGGTGTGGGTGAGGATAGACATCAAGGACACAGGAGAGGGAATCTCAACTGATGCACTCACAAGGCTGTTCACGCCGTTCCGGCAGGTGGACGACTCGTCGTGCCGCAAGCACGGCGGCACGGGCCTGGGTCTCTCCATCTGTCGCTCGCTCGCGGCGCTCATGGGGGGATGCATCTCCGTCGCCTCCTCCCCCCGCCACGGCTCCACCTTCTCCCTCCACCTGCCCTTCTCGTCCGCCTCCTGCCCAGACAAGAGTGTTTGTGGTGGTGAGCGTATAGGAACTGCTGGTGGTGGTGCCACTGCTCCTGCTGCTGCTGCTGCTTCTGCTGCTTCTGCTGCTCCTGCCGCTACGGCTACCCTTGTTGCCGCTCCAGCTGCTGTGGCTGTGACTTCTGCAGGCGCTGCTGGTAGGAGTGGTCAGCAGGAGGGGACGCTGGAGCACAAGGGGAGTGGAAGGCGCCAGGGGCACAAGAGGACCCGATCCTTTCCGATGGAAAATATGGCCGACTGTGGGGTTTTCCCTGTGCTGCCAGTGGCGCCAGCACTGCAGGGGTACGATGGGAAAAACCAGGAGCTGCAGCCCAGCCATGCTGGTGAGCTGTTGCTGCTGCAGGAGCAGCAGCAGCAGCAGCAGCAGCAGCAGCAGCAGCAGCAGCAGCAGCAGCAGCAGCAGCAGCAGCAGCAGCAGCAGCAGCAGCAGCAGCAGCAGCAGCAGCAGCAGCAGCAGCAGCAGCAGCAGCAGCAGCAGCAGCAGCAGCAGCAGCAGCAGCAGCAGCAGCAGCAGCAGCAGCAGCAGCAGCAGCAGCAGCAGCAGCAGCAGCAGCAGCAGCAGCAGCAGCAGCAGCAGCAGCAGCAGCAGCAGCAGCAGCAGCAGCAGCAGCAGCAGCAGCAGCAGCAGCAGCAGCAGCAGCAGCAGCAGCAGCAGCAGCAGCAGCAGCAGCAGCAGCAGCAGCAGCAGCAGCAGCAGCAGCAGCAGCAGCAGCAGCAGCAGCAGCAGCAGCAGCAGCAGCAGCAGCAGCAGCAGCAGCAGCAGCAGCAGCAGCAGCAGCAGCAGCAGCAGCAGCAGCAGCAGCAGCAGCAGCAGCAGCAGCAGCAGCAGCAGCAGCAGCAGCAGCAGCAGCAGCAGCAGCAGCAGCAGCAGCAGCAGCAGCAGCAGCAGCAGCAGCAGCAGCAGCAGCAGCAGCAGCAGCAGCAGCAGCAGCAGCAGCAGCAGCAGCAGCAGCAGCAGCAGCAGCAGCAGCAGCAGCAGCAGCAGCAGCAGCAGCAGCAGCAGCAGCAGCAGCAGCATGGGTCAGAGGAAAAGGGATGTGGTGTGAAACCGGTTGGTGGAAGTATGAATGGGAGACGGAGTGTCAAAGATGTGTCTGAGGCGTCTGAAGGAGTGGCAGCGGCATCTGAGGCAGGTCAAGGCCTAGAGGTGATTGAGACAGGTCAAGGTTGCAAGGGAGTGAAAATAGAAGGCGCTGCCCGTTCAACAGAGGAAGGTCCGGAGGGTCAAGGTGGTAAGCAGATGCGAGAAAGCAGGTTATGGAGGGAGAGACATGGTGAGACAAGGATGCCTCTTGAAGAGGTTGTAGCAGGTGCAGACCTCAAGTCCCCGTCTAATGGAACATTTCCCAAGTCGTGCTCTAATGGTGGCGCATTTTCCAAGTCCCCCTCTATGGGTGGCGTATTTCCCAAATCCCCCTCTAATAATCGGCGTATTCCTAAGTCACCCTTTAAGGGTGGCGCATTTCCCAAGTCCCCGTCTTGTGGCGGGGTGTTTGAGGGGCTGCGGTGCCTGGTGGTGGATGACAACGCGGTGAACCGCATGGTGGTGGTGCAGCTGCTGAGGAACCTGCGAGTCTCGTGTGACGTGGCAGAGAATGGGCACAAGGCCGTGGAGGCCTGCCGCTCCACCAACTACCACGTCATCTTCATGGTATGCCCATGCTCTCTTAAATTGTCCTCCTTTTACGCTCTTATCCACCAAATACCATGACATTTTCATAGTATGTCTGTATTCTCTCTTATGAATACACCAACTACCACATCATCTTCATGGTCCGTTTATGGTCTCTGATTTGATGCTTCTCCCGATGCCCTCAAACATGTGGGCCAGTTTGTTCACATCACACTCCTTTTGTTTCTCTCTTGCAGGATTGTCACATGCCTGTCATGGATGGGTTTGAAGCCACCACGCGCATTCGAAAGCTACAATCCAAAGGCGGGATGGAAACCGCGAGAACTTCGACCCTGCCAGACACACAATCGGCATTGGATGCTCGGAGGGGAGAGGAAAGCCCACACGACAGGGTTGTTCAAAGGTCCGCCATCTATGCTGTCACAGCTAGCGTGCTTAAGCATGAAAGGGACCGATGCGCAAGCGTGGGGATGGATGGGTTTATTGCCAAACCAATTAGGTTGAGGGACATACAATCAATATTGCTTCAGTTAGTGAACAAAGTACAACAGGACCTTGGGTAAGGCCCTTTGCATTGGTATTGATATCACTACATGAAGGTGGCTGGACGGAGAGAACAAGTTTCCATAAGTCAAGACTCTGTGTAAGGGGAAGAGCTTAAGCATGGCCATGAGTGGCAGGGCTAGATGGATAACTGATCTGTACCAGCTAGCGTCCAAACCCTTACAAATTTGGATAATCAAAGAAAAGCCACGCCACAAAGTGTCCCCCAATTTCGAAACACCCTGAATCCTGATGCGATACGATGCGCAACATCTGCCACCTACATTGCTGCAGACGATACGGGGGATCAGCAGCACCAAGGCAGCCCAGGCAAGCAACCATGCCGAAAGAAGATGCGACTGACGTGTCTTGATTCAGGCCCACGCCCGTGCGCAGACCAGCCGTATACAGTATGTTCAGCACATAAGTCCTGACAACATTCGGATTGGCCGCGATTTCTAGTTTCTGGATGTTTCCAGAACGAATGATTTTATCCCGTCAAATCTACCCGGGAAGTCATGAACCTTTCGGTAAAGATGTTTATGGTGACCGAAACAATCAGCTTATATGTACTACCCGAATAATCTGCATATTTCATTATTGTGTAGAAAATGCATGTACAGTCTACGTACGCTTCATCCGACCCGAGGAATTCTGTCGTGCTGCCGAAACCAGTCTCAACTTGTGTGCCACGTGGTTAGAATGGAAACCCGATAGCCGCGGATCAGCGCACAGATTTCGGCGTGCTTCAGATGTGACAAGTTCAGGCGGCCGAATCCAGATTCTGTCGCTGTGCCCAGACGCTACCACTGTAGCTTTCCTCCCAGATGCTGCCACCACTGGGGGCAGCCCATCTGCCGGTGGCCCCGTTACGACCCTCAACAGCCAACTCTGCGATTTTCATACGACCCTGTAACCAGCAGAAATACAGGACAGCTCTTTCGCTCAAGGCTGCTGAATTCGCTGTTCAAACCCTTGCCATACTTCCATCTCCAGCTGTAATAAGTTATAGGCTGTGAGCGAAAGGAGCCACAACATTTTTCTCTAGTCACCTTCCAGATCAGCAGCTAGTTTTTTCCAGTTCTTACACTAAGTCGTCATAGGGAAAATGAAACAATTTATATTACTTACCTTTTTATGCTAACAGTCTGTAGTGAGCGGCACCACAGGTGCCTTGCACAAGATCTGGCAAAATCATACCTGGCATGGCCGAAAATATCTTGGATATTCTTAAGAGTTCGCTTCTCCAGGCCGTTCCCGCTGTGCTGGTGGCCGTGAGCGCCGGGGACGCGAGAGAACAGCGGTTAGCGCAATGCAGGTAAAGCTGCTGAACATGCGTGGATTGAGGGGAGCGCGGGGAGGTAACGGATTTGTGAATTGCAACTTGAATGACAACCTGTCACACCCTCCTAAAATTGGTCGAAACCTGGGCAACCTAAACCCGGCGTTCAGCGTCCTCGTGCGTTTCGATCGCACCTGAGGGTCGGATTGGATCATCGCATGATGGATCGTGACGGCTTGAAGGCGAATCAGCAACCTGATTGACAATGTAGCACTAGTAGTAATTAGAGCCGGTTCCCACCCTCCATCTTTAGTAGATGAGTCATTTTCAGTGTTGGGTCAGGCGGTCGCGTGTACCGGAGTCGGCCGGCATACAGGTTCTTGCCCGGAAAAAGTTTCGTTATTAGCATTCTCAGGGACTTTCCGGGCATTTGATGGAAATGTTTCGACAGTGAGAACAAATGCCCTGAATTTTCAACGCCAACGTTTCACCCCTTTCCCCTTTCGCTGCGTGCAACAGCGCTGCTCTCGCCGATACGCTCGGCCTGCCGCAATGCGACCTTTCCGGAAAGCGCGTGCAGTCGCTAGTTCACCCTTCCGATAGAGCCGCCCTGGAGGTGAGACCGTGAGACGAGCAAGTAAAGGTGGTACACTTTACCTTGTTTTGAGTCGACTCAAAGCGCGTGCAGTCGCTAGTTCATCCTTCCGATAGAGCCTCCCTGGAGGTGAGACAAGCAAGTAAAGCTGGTACAGCTGTTATCCAAGACCTGAGCTTCAATAAGTGAAACTGATGGTATGTCTGATTTTATTTTATTTTATTTATTTTATTTTGTTTGTTTTTTTGTTATTTCATTTTATCTTTATTAATTACTGATCCAAAAAAACAAGCAGGCTACGGTGTGCGTCTGGCGTCAAGAATGAGTTTTAAGGATGTGTATGATACTTACAATAGGCTTGAAGTTCCCCTTTGTCCCTCTTCTCCCATCACCATCCTTCTCTCCCATCACCGTCCTTCTCTCCCATCACCATCCTTCTCTCCCATCACATTCATCATGCTCTCCCATCACACACATTCATCATGCTCTCCCATCACACGCATTCATCATGCTCTCCAATCATCATGCTCTCCCATCACCACTCCTCTCGCATTCCCCGCTGATCCATGAGCGGCTGCGCACCTCTCCCGCCTCTCTCTCCGTCCGCGATCCCAAAATACTCCTGCCGCGCTTCCTTTGTCGCACCCCTTTTAGTGAACTTAGCCCCTTCTTCCCCGTCGCCTACGCCTACCGATCCGCAGGCAACTGTGGGGGAGTGCGCAGCGGACAGCAGCAGGCGGAAGCGGCAGGTGTGGGTGCGGTTGGCAGTGCGAGCGCAGGGCGAGGAGGGGAAAGGCGGCGAGGGGGGCGAGGGGGGCGAGGGGGAGGCATGGGGGGAAGGGAAGAGGGGCGCAGAGTTGGGAGAGGAGAAGAGGCGGGGCGCGGGAGGGGGAAAGGGAGGGGTGGCGAATCGGGATGGCAGCGGAAGCAGCAGCAGCAGCAGCAGCAGCAGCAGCAGCAGCAGCAGCAGCAGCAGCAGCAGTAATGAGTGGCGGTGGTTTGAGGTGTCAGCGTCGCTTGCTGCACGCGCTACAAGCTCCACGAGTGTCAAGGATGAGTCAAGTGATCAAAGGATGGTTCTCTGCACCTTCCTGGATGCCACGGAGCAGAGGCTGCGTCAGGTGAGCGGTTGCAAGAATTGATACTGTGAAAAAGGGGGTGAACTAATAGTGCATTTTTACTCCGCTAAAACCAATCCACGGCTGTTTTTTTTTTCTAGGCGCCTCAAAATAGGCGCCTAAGAATTTGAAGAATAGTGCATTCTTTACTCCGCTAAAACCAATCCACGGCTGCTTTTGAGTCGACTCAAAAGCGAACACATAGTGCATTCTTTACTCCACTAAAAAAATGCCTCGGAGCAGAGGGTGTCCCTGGCGATGCAGTAACAGCATCCCTTGCGATGCAGTAACAGCATCCCTTGCGATGCAGTAACGGCATCCCTTGCGATGCAGTAACGGCATCCCTTGCGATGCAGTAACGGCAAGGAGCAAAGGAAAAGGGGGGAAAGGAAAAGGGGGAGCGACAGCAAATATTTTGAGCTAAAGGTCCTCTCAATGCTGTCGCCCCTCTCTTCCTCCCTCCCTCGCTCCCTCCCTCGCTCCCTCCCTCGCTCCCTCCCTCGCTCCCTCCCTCGCTCCCTCCCTCGCTCCCTCCCTCGCTCCCTCCCTCGCGCCTCCCTCCAAAACCCCTCCCTCGCCCTCATTCCGTTCCGCCTCGCTCTCTCCTCTCCTCTGTTTCTTTGAAACAGGTGCTGATGCTGCAGCAGCTGAGGGAGTGTGCGCAGCTCGCCACACCATCGCGCTCCATACCTCCTCAACTGCCCCCCGGTGCCCCTCAAATTGCTATCGCTGATGCTGCTACCGCTGATGCTGCTACCGCTGATGCTGCTGGCGCTGACTCTGCTGCCACCGACACTGCTGCCGTTGACACTGACCCTCCTGGTGCTGCTCCCTCCGGTGCCGCTCCTTCTGGTGTTCACCCCACTAATGGCGCGGCCGGGCATGCTCATGGTTCTTCTGTTCATGCTGCCGCTGTGGCAAGTGGTGCTGCTGCTGCCAATGGTGCTGGTGCTGATGGTGCTGGTGGTGGTGGTGCTGGTGGTGGTGGTGGTGGTGATGATGGCGGTGGGGCAGAGGGGCGGGTGTGCCTGTGGAAGGAGGCGGAGTGGTTGATAGAGCAAGTGAAGGAGGCGTTGCTCCTGGGCCACGAGAATGCCAAGTTCCGAGCCATCTTTGACCTCTCCATTGTGAGTCAAACAAACCGTTCATACTCAGCTCTTCACCCCCTACCTTCTACTTTGCTTCAGCGAGATCCCGCTCCCCTCCCCGCCTTTACTCCTCCCTTCTCCTCCCGCCCCTCCTCTCGTCCCCTCACCATAGGACCCCATTCAACTGTTCACAACGCTTGGCTTCACTCTCTGTGACTCCAACGACGCCCCACGGTGCAAAGCGTCTGTTTTGTTTCGCCTCCTGTCCAAGCCTCACTCCCTATTCTATTCCCTCCATCCCTCTCTTTTTCTTCCACACCCACCCGCGCAACCCCCTACAGGACCCCATCCAAGTCTTCACAATCCCTGACTGGACCCTCCGCGACTGCAACGACGCCACGGTGAAAATCATTGGTTACCCTTCCAAAGCGGCCGCACTCGCCAACCTCAGCATCGTCAAGCAGTCCCCCGAGTTCCAGCCGAACGGGCGGCGCAGTTTGGACTATTTCCTGGAGATTCTGGACGAGATTTTGAAAGAGGGCGGCCTGCCACCGTTTGAGTGGGACATGTTCTCTTTGGATGGCACCCCCTGCACGGTTCTAGTCAAGGGCAAGGTGAGAGGAAGAAGTGGCATGGTGAGAGGGAAACAGATGTGGTGCACCGATATATTTATTGTGTCTGGCTCGAATGGGAACTGAAAGTGCTGGGTGTCGCTTAAGGTTTCATGTTCGGGGTTTCGAGTTTCCGAGTCTCGCTCTCTCTCGCTCTCTCTTGCTCTCTCTTGCTCTCTCTTGCTCTCTCTTGCTCTCTCTTGCTCTCTCTTGCTCTCTCTTGCTCTCTCTTGCTCTCTCTTGCTCTCTCTTGCTCTCTTGCTCTCTCTTGCTCCCTTGCACTCCTGATCAGCTTTTCCGGATTCATTATTCTCCGTTGTTTCGTCTCATATCCTCCTCCAGCTAGTGACGGTAAATGGAATCTTGTACTACACGAGCAACTCTTGAGACAGCGAAAGGGGATCTCGTACTACGTGAGTGAGTGGCACGACATTACCGAGATTTTTAAGGCGCCTCCAAATTGCTCTTTTCTTCCGTCTTCGTCTCCATATCCCCCAGGTGGTGTCGGTGAACGGGATCTCGTACTACGTATCGGTGTGGCACGACATAACGGAGATGAAGCGCAAGGAGGAGGAGCTGAAGGCGGCCAAGGAGGCGGCAGAGGCGGGCAATGAAGCCAAGAACCGGTTCCTGGCGAACATGAGCCATGAGCTGCGCACCCCCATGAATGGCGTCATCGGCGTCGCCGAGCTGCTCCTCCGCACACCCCTCACCCCGCAGCAGCGCTCCTACGTCGACGTCATCTCGTCGTCCGGAAACACGCTCATTCATATCATATCGGACGTGCTAGACATCTCGAGGATCGAGACGAAATCCCTTGTTCTCGATCACTCCCCGTTCAACCTCCACCACACTGTGAATGAGGCCGTGGAGGCAGTGAGGATCGCTGCCGAAAGTAAGAAGCTTAAGGTGAGTATTAAATTTTACGAGAAATTTGGGCAATATAGGGATTTATGCTTCCAATATGTTTTTTATACTATGAATTGTTTGTTTCTTATTGCTTTCTTTGACTCCTCATTGCATCTGCACATTCTCTTACCCTGTCTCCCTCCCCCACCCGCCTTCTCTTGCACTTTTTTCTCTACTACGTAACGCAGTTGCAGAGCCGGGTGGGCGGGGGCGTGCCGGAGTGGGTGGAGGGGGATCAGCTGCGGGTGAGGCAGATTCTGCTCAATCTGCTCTCCAACGCCATCAAGTTCACCGACCACGGCCAAGTCCTCCTCTCCATAGCCCTCTCCCGCAACCCCTTTGAATCCGAAGCCGGTGGGGAAGTTTGTCACGTTGTGGCCTCGCCAGGTGCGGATGAGGGGAGGGTGGCAGGAGAGGCAGGGAGGCGTGCAGGCGGAGAGGTAGAGCAGGGGATGGAGGACGCTGAGTGTGCTGGGGAGCAGGAGGGAGAGGAGGATCAGCTAAGGCATGACAGTATGCATTACAGCTCCCTTTTGGAAACTTCATCAGCAGCAACAGCAAGAGCAGGTGCGGCAGTAGCAGCAACTGCAGGGGAAGGGGAGAAGGTTGTAGGGGAAGCGGAGGGGGAGGGGAGGACGCATTGGGCGAGCAGTTGGTAAAGCAGAGGTCAGGGGAGGCAGAGGGTGCGGCCATGGATGAGGAGTTAGCAAAGCAGAGGCTTAGAGAGGATCTGGATCGCATCATGAACGAGCCCTGGGTGCTCACTCCCGCCACTGCTTCCCTTGCTGCCGCCCAGGCCGGCCTCGCTGCTGCCGCCTCGCTCTCCTCCTGCCCCTCCCGAGCATCGGACTCACCTGCTGTGGCGCCGGCTGTGGCACCGGCTGTAGCGGCTGTAGCAGGTGGTGCAGGCACGGCAGCGACGGGTGCTTGGGTGCCGGCTGTAGCAGGAGCAGGGGAGGCTATGGATGTAGCAGGTGCACCAGCAGGCGATTCGATGACAGCAGGTCAGAGTTCAAACCTATGGTCAAGTGAGGGCATGGATGTAGCAGGTGCACCAGCAGGCGATGCGGTGACAGCAGGTCAGAGCATGGATGTAGCAGGCAGCTCAGGCATGGCAGCAGCGGCACTGGAGCATTTCACTTCAGAAGCTGCAGCTGCTGCAGCAGATGGAGGGGACGATATGAGGTGCTCAGATGATCTGGCACTTGCTGCTGTTGCCGGCTCTGCTGACGCTCATGCTGCAGCCGATGCTGCTGCCTCCGTCCCCTCTTTCCACCCCCACACCCCTACCCTAGTCAATTTTGCTAAACCAATAGAAGGAACGAAAGCGGGCCGGGGTGAGCGGGCGGGAGAAAGCAACATGGAAGCGAGGAGAGACGTTGGCGGCAAGAAGAACAGCAGGAGATCCGGTGGAGAAGAGGAGGGGGTGAAGGGGCAGGCGCGGGTGTGGGTGAGAGTTGACGTGAAGGATACAGGCATGGGCCTATCAGCAGACGCGATGACGCGCCTCTTCTCGCCCTTCTGGCAGGTGGACGACTCCTCGTGCCGCAAGCACGGCGGCACGGGCCTGGGTCTCTCCATCTGTCGCTCGCTCGCGGCGCTCATGGGGGGGTGCATCTCCGTCGCCTCCTCCCCCCGCCACGGCTCCACCTTCTCCCTCCACCTGCCCTTCTCGCCGGCCTCCTCTGCTCCTCCCGGCCGAGACAGGGATTTCCAGCTGCAGCGGGAGGAGGGTGTGCGGAGTGGTTTGGAGCGGTTGGGGATTTGTAACCAAGACGTGGCGAGCAGTTTAGCTAGTGAGATGCAGGGCGCAAGGGGTGGCGGTGCTGAGAGGAGGGGAATGAGAGGGCCGGGTTTTGTGGTTGAAAGGCGAGGAGAGGGGATTGAGAGGAGAGAGGAGATGCTTGCAGGGAGGGAAGGGGTTTACCTGCAGCAGCAGCAGCAGCAGCAGCACCAACACAACCAGCAGCAGCACCAGCAGCGTCAGCAGAATCATGTTCTTTCAGGGGGCACTGGGCCTAGAGGAGGTTTGGCAGATGAAGGGAGGCAAGAGCAGGATGGCTCGGAAGGGCAGAGGAAGCGAAAGAGAGGCTCTTGTGTAAACCAAGAGGAGGAGGCTATGGAGGAGGAGGAAGTGGAAGAGGAAGAGGAAGATGAGGAAGAGGAGGAGGAAAGCGGGGAGGGAAGTGTGAAGGAATCAGAAGAGCAAGGGGTGGGTGCAAGTATGGGAGCAGTGGAGGGGCAAAGCAACAAGGGGATAGACCGCTGGAAGTGCACTTCCCCTCACAAACGAACAGGGGTGTCAATGAACGGGCATGACCCTCCCAGTCACAGCAACAGCAAGACCGCTGGTAGCGGCGGCAGCAGCAGGGGCGGCGGCAGCGGCAGTGGCAGTGGGAGTGGGAGCAGGGGTGGTGGTGCTGCTGCTGCCACTGGTGCCGCTGCTGGTGCTGGTGCTACTGGCAGTGGCAGCAGGGGCAGGGAGGGAGGGCCGTTCGCGGGGCTGCGGTGCCTGGTGGTGGATGACAACGCGGTGAACCGCATGGTGGTGGTGCAGCTGCTGAGGAACCTGCGAGTCTCGTGTGACGTGGCAGAGAATGGGCACAAGGCCGTGGAGGCCTGCCGCTCCACCAACTACCACGTCATCTTCATGGTATGCCCGTGCTCTCTTAAATTGTCCTCCTTTTACGCTCTTATCCACCAACTACCACGCCATCTTCATGGTCCGTCCACTTGCTCCCTCGTTTGCTTCCGTGCTTCTCTTCATCTCTTATCCACCAACTACCACGGCATCTTCATGGTATGCCCTTCATTGGTGCTTCTCTTGAGATCTTATCCACCACCTATCACATCATTGGTGCTTATCCCATCCCATCCCATCCCATCCCATCCCATCCCATTCCATCCCATCCCATCCCATCCCACCCCACCCCACCCTTTCCCACCCCCCTCTCCACCTGTCCTCATTGCAGGACTGCCACATACCATTCATGGACGAATTCAAGGCCACCACTTGCATCCGCTGGGCTCTCACACGCTCCCATTCCATCCCTCCCCATCGTATCCCGTCCCATCCCATCCCATCCCATCGCATCCCATCTCCACCTCTGCTCGTTACAGGACTGCCACATGCCAGTGATGGACGGATTCGAAGCCACCACGCGCATCCGGGAGCTTCAGTCCAGCGCCCACATTGCCCCCATGCCAGGCTCCAATGCAGCTCAGCCCGTTCCCTCCCAGCCAACCCAACTCCCTGAAAATCATGGCCTAACAGACGCTCACAACACTCGTAGTAGCTTACCAGCAGAGCGGGAGGATGAGCAGAGAGAGGAGCAGCGAGAGGAGCAGCGAGAGGAGCAGCGAGAGGAGCAGCGAGAGGAGGATGAGAGGACTCGTCAGGAGCGCGCTAATGAATCAGAGGAGGAAGAGAGGAGAAAGGGACACAACAACGCAGTGACTGCAAACAGTGTGGTGCAGCGGTCAACCATCTATGCGGTCACTGCGAGCACTATGAAGCACGAGAGGGACAAGTGTGCTAGTGCAGGCATGGACGGGTTTCTAGCGAAGCCCATCCGCCTGCGGGACCTTGAGCAGGTGCTCTCCCAGATTGTTGCGAGGGATCGGTTGTAGGCTGAGGGAAGGTGCATTGATGACAGATGCTTTCCGCTTTTCAATGTTTCAATGGTAGCCCGGGCGTGGGTGGGTAGGTAGCAGAGGCAGGTAGCAGTCGCACCAGCTGCGCTGGCATGGAAGTAACTGAGAAGTGGAGTGTGGGGAACAAGTGTATGGGATGGGTGCACTACGGTATTACTCAAAACAGGTGGAAAATAGCATCCACCTGTTTTCTACCTGCTATAATAGTTTGGACCCTGCCAAGCCCATATGGCTGGGTAGAGGGATGTATGATTGAAAAGGTAGGATTAAATTCCTAGGAGTAACTGCACCAAGTGTACAGTACCGTATGTGCAGTCCCACATTAGTCCATTGAGCCACAAGAGAAGATATGCACTGTAGTAGTGTAACATAAGCATTGCTGCAAAGGAATATTTGAGGGCACCACATTCCACTTCTGTGCACCACTTTCCACCACTGTGTCGAGGCAGGGAGAGTGTCAGGGGGCGGCAGGGTGCAGGTCATGGCTGCCAGCGCACTCGCCCTCGACTCACTCTGAGGGCTCTCGCCTCTCTGCACGAGACTCATTTGGACTCTCTGAAATCATCCAAGGGATTCCCAAACAAGTCAGGTGGCGGCAGGGTGCAGGTTGTTGAGTGTGTGCAGCATCTTGACAGCTGCCAGCGCACTCGCCCTCGTCTCAGTCAGAAGGCTCTCGCGCTCGCCTCTCTGCTAAAACAACATGTCTCAAAACTCAGGTGGCGGCAGGGTGCAGGTCGTTGAGCGTGTGGAGCATCTTGACGGCTGCTATCGCACTCGCCCTCGTCTCAGTCAGAGGGCTCTCGCCTCTCTGCACCAACACTTGGCCGCTCTGCGTTGTCACTGTACACGTTGCACGGAACCTGCTTGTAGCGAGGACAGAATGTGGATGGCACAGTTGGATGCGCATTGGGGATTCGAAGAAAAGTGTTGACAAAAAAAAAACCAACAGACAAATGAGTTCAACTCACCCTCTACAGGCTATTTTCAACCACAGCTATTTTTGAGTCGACTCAAAAATATTTTCAACCACAGCACCACGCCACTAACCGCCACCTCACGGGCCACTCTCGCTCATACCTCACATGGCACACTGACTCTCCCCCCATCTGTTACAAACACTCACCTTGCTCGTGTGCGCCCCACTGCCCAGCTACAGCGCCACCCCGCACCCATGCATCCCCCCACATGCTACATACACTTACCCTCCTTGTGCTTCAGCCATTCACCACCCCACATGCTACATACACTTACTCTCCACGTGCTTCAGGCATCTGCCACCCCACGTGCTACACACACTCACCCTGCTCGTGTTCGCCCCACTGCCCAGCTACAGCGCCACCGCCTCTGTCCACACAACGCCTGCAATCGCCCCATCGCCCACTCCTCCTCCGCTCCCCCTCTCCCTCCCGACCCCGCGTTTCCACCACCACCACTACCACTGCCACCACCAACAGCAGTGGCAGTGTTGGCAGCAGCAGCGGCGGCGGTGGCAGCGGCAGCAGCATTGGTGGCAGCAGCAGCATAGGAGGCAACAGCAGCCTGAATGGTGGCGGGAGGTCCTCTAGGGTTGGGGTTCCCACAGGTGACAAGGGACGGTGAAGGCGAGGAGGCAGGAGGGGAAGGGGAGGAGAGTGTGAGGGAGAGTGAGGGAGACACAGCACCAGTCCCAGCAGGGGTTGATAGAGGGCTTGAACTCGCTGGTCGATTCGTTAGGTGCTGATATGATGAGGCTCGGCGGAGGTTCGGAGGTGAGGTTTGGCTGAGGGGCGGGCTGTGCGTGTGTTCTGAGGCTCGGGGGTGGCTCGGGGAAGGGAATCGGTTTATCCGAGCCTGTGCAGGCCGTGGTTGATGTGTGGCCTCTGATTGGCTGGGAACGGGCAGGTTCGGCGGAGAACGGAGGTTTGGCAAAGGGGCGAGGTTAGGAGAAGGAAGATTTGCTGGAGTGGGAATGATTGGTGGAGAGCGGAGGTTTGGGGAGGGAGAGAGGTTCGGAGGGGAGGGGAGGATCGGAGGAGAGGGGAGGTTCGGAGGGGAGGAGAGGATTGGAGGAGAGGGGAGGTTAGGAGGGGATGGTAGTTGCCTGGGGGGGGTTTGGGGAAAGAGGGGGAAACGAGATTGGTGTAGGAGAGAGGCTGGAAGGGAGGCACGAGGGGGATGGGATAGGTGGGAGGGATGGCGCTGCTGCTGCCGTTGATGCGGTTGCTGCTGCTGCTGCTGCTGTTGCTGCTGCTGCTGCTGCTGTTGCTGCTGTTGCTGTTGCTGCTGCTGCTGCTGTTGCTGCTGCTGATGCTGCTGCTGCTGATGCTGCTGCTGATGCTGCTGCTGATGCTGCTGCTGCTGATGCAGCTGCTGAAGCTGCTGCTGCTGATGCTGCGGATGCTGCTGCTGTTGTTGACGTCGCTGCTGTTGCTTCTGCTGCTGCTCTTGTTGTGGAGAAGGAACGTACGGTGGACGGCCTGAATATGATCGTCCCTCAGGCCCCTGAACGGCTGGGATCTGCCAAACCCGGTGCCGGGCGCATCTGGACCGTCCACAGGAGCCTGTGATCCTCTCAAGGCAAACCCTCGGCCCGAGTCAGCATGGGGGCGTTGGGAAGGGGGGTTGGCATTAGAGAGAGTTGATGGCGGATTGGGATTGGGGAGGGGAGGTTGGAGTGGGGAGTGGGAGGCGGGTGGAGGAGGGCGAAGCACCATTCCTGATTGTTGCTCCAATGCCTGCTCCCCCTGCTCCCCCTGCTCCCCCTGCTCCCCCTGCTCCCCCTGCTCCCCCTGCTCCCCCTGCTCCCCCTGCTCCCCCTGCTCCCCCTGCTCCCCCTGCTCCCCCTGCTCCCCCTACTCCCCCTGCTCCAACTCTCCCAGCACCTCTCCCTTCAATTCCCTTTTCCCCTCCCCCTCCCCCTCCCCCTCCCCCTCCGCTTCCCCCTTCCCCAGTACCTGCCCCCCCCTCTCCCCCTCCCCCAGAAACAGTAGCGGCGGCTGTAGCAGCAGCCATGGCAGCAGCGACAGCAGCAAGGCTCTCAGGGCTGAGCCCCTGGAGGAACCTGCGCCTGTGTTCAGGGGAGAGGGATGACAGGTGGTGCAGAGGGGTGGAGATGGGTGAGAGGCGGGGCGAGGGGCGAGCGGTGTGAGGGGCTTGTGAGGCCAGGGAGCCCCCCCCTGTGGTGGGCGCTGGTGAGAGTGAGGAGTGGGAGGAGGGGGGTGTGAGAGAAGAGAGAGAGGTGAGGGATGAGAGGGCGGCTAGGGAGTGAGGGGTTGGGAGTGTGTGTGAGGGAGTGGGGGGTTGGGGAGAGGGGTTGGTGGCATTGGAAAGGAGTTGATGCAGGGAGGTGGGTGGGAGACTGGAGCTGCTTCGTTGGTTGATTGCAGTGGCTGCTGCGTGGGGGTTCGTTGTTGCTGCGTGTGGGGCTGTGGGCTGGAATCTGTTGCTGCTGCTGCTGCTGCTGCTGCAATCCCTGCTGACTCTGCTGTTGCCGCTGCTGATTCTGCTGCTGCTTATGCTGAATTCTCTGCTGCTGCTGCTGCTGCTGCTGCTCTGGCCCACTTCTCTCTTTCTGCCTCACACCCACTTGTTCCCTCTGCCACCCACCATCCACCCCTCCCTCCTGCACAGTCACTTCCCTCCCTGCAGCAGCACCACCCCTGCCTCCGTCCCCCGCCCACTCCCTCCTCTCTCCACCTGCTGCCTCTCGCTGCCTGCCACCACCGTTCTCCAGTGCGCCAGGCAATACCACTCCCAGAAACCCCTGCTGCCTATGAGGTATCTCTAGCCCCTGCAGTCTTTGCAAAGCCTGCCCCCTCTGCCCCCTCTGCCCCTGCTCGCCTCTGCCCTGCCTCAACTCACTTGCCTGCCCCAATGCCCCTCTGTTGAACCCCCCACCCCTTGCTCTCTCACCCCTTGCTCTCTCACACCTGCTGCTCCCACAGTCTCCTGTCTCTGCAACATCCGCAGCAGCAGCAGCGTTTAGGTCTGCCAAACCGCCCCTCCTCCCTCTACCCATCTCGTCCGGCTGCCAGGCCGCAGGTTCGGGCTGGCGGGGCCCATCCCGAGCCAAAGGACCCCGCAGCGGTGAATAGTTCCGAGCCAAGGGGTCTCGTCCGGGGTATTCCTGCAAGACTGGTCCGGAAGGAACCGTTACCCGAGCCGTAGGTTCGGAATGGGGCGCCACCTGTGACGCAGGTCCGGAAGCTGCTGCTGCTGCTACCCTAGGCATAGGTCCGGAAAAGGGTGGCGTATCCCGAGCGGCAGGAGCAAACAGGGGCGAAGCATTGGGCGGCGTGGGTCCAGAAAAGGGCGGCAGACCCCGAGGCGCAGGCCCGAATGCGGGCGGCAAGTCTTGGGATGTAGTTCCAAAAGGGGGCGGCGAGTTACAGGGCAGAGGAAGGGAGGGTCGCCAAGAACCCTGTGCTCTGAACCTTGCTGCGTGCGGGTGGGCTGTGTGGGTGGGAGCAGAGGACGGATCTACCTGGGGTGGGGGCTGGTGAGGGGAAGGTAGGGGGCGCGGGGGGAGGGGAGGGGCTGGGGGGAGGGGAGGGCCTGGGGGGAGGGCGAGGGAGAGCTGGGACAGTGGCGGTGGGGGGAGAGGTGGAGGTGGGGGAGGAGGGAGGGCGGATGGAAGGTGGGGAGTGTGGAAGAAAGGAGTGATCCTGGGGTCTTGACGGCCACCAGAGGTAGCAGCGGCTGAGGCAGGGCGAGGGATGGACGGAGTAGCAGCAGTAGCAGCGGCAGTAAAAGCAGGGTGGGAAGCAGAAGCAGCAGAAGCAGCAGAAGCAGCAGCAGCAGCAGCGGCAGCGGCGGCAGCGGCGGCAGCGGCGGCAGCAGCACGGGAGGAGGATGGGAAAGGCGGAGGAGGGGAGGAGCGGCTCCCTTCCCAAACCAGAATCACATCCTCATCCTCCTCCTCCTCCTCCTCCTCCTCTGCCTCCCTCCCCTCCTTGTCCCCCTCACCACCACCCTCCCCCTTGCCACTGCCCTTCTGGTTGCCCTGGCTGGGGCTGTAGTCTCTTTCTTCCCCTCGCCGCCCCTCAGACTCCCATACCTGCTTTCCTTCCCTTGAAGCGCCTCCTCCCCCCCCGCTGAAACCTCCCCGTAAGCATGACTCGATGGCACCACCCAGAACCGCTGCCAACCTCACTCCTCTCGCAATCTCGCTTGCTCCCCCTGCCGCTGCTCCCCCTGCTGCTGCTCCCCCTGCTGCTGCTCCCCCTGCTGCTGCTCCCCCTGCTGATGCTCCCCCTGCTGCTGCTCCCCCTGCTGCTGCTCCCCCTGCTGCTGCTCCCCCTGCTGCTGCTGCTGCTGCTGCTGCTCCCGCTGCTGCTGCTCCCCCTGCTGCTGCTCCCCCTGCTGCTGCTCCCCCTGCAGCTGCTCCCCCTGCTGCTGCTCCCCCTGCTGCTGCTCCCCCTGCCGCTGCTCCCCCTGCCGCGTCTGCTGATGCAACCCCTTCAGAGGCAGTGACTGTAGCCCCCCCCACAGAGACTGCCTGCCACCAGGGCTTGGGGGGCCCACAGCTACCAGAGAGGGGTGCTGGCGCTGATACCACTGCCACACCTCGCCCCTCTCTTGAATCGCCAGGCCACATAGAAGCACCAGGAACTGTGGCAGCAGCAGTGGCAACTGCAGTGGCAGCAGCAGTGGCAACTGCAGTGGCAGCTGCAGTGGCAGCAGCAGAGGCAGCAGCAGAGGCAGCAGCAGAGGAAGCAGCAGAGGCGCCAAAGGAACCAGTTTCTGCTGCTGGTGCTTCTCCGCGTGCTTCTGAAGCACTAGGTGCAGCTGTCTTTGCAACTGCTGCTCCTTCCTCCCCAACCCCCCCAGCCTCCTTCCATGCCTCCCTAACAGCATCCTCACACTCTTCGTTTAGATCCAGGCCCCTCAACCACCCCCCACCACTCCCAACATCTTCGCCACCCCCAGCACCACCATCAACAGCAGCAGCGGCAGCTGCAGCACCACCGCCGCCACTGCTCTCACACGCTCGTGGACCATTCTTATTCATCCCACCCACACCACCAGCATCCCCAGGCGCACCAGCAGGTTCGGAACCAGCAGGTCTGGAACCCACAGGCCTGGAACCTACAGGTCCGGGACTCCCAGGCTCGGAAGCAACAGGTTTGGAAGAAGCAGGTCCGGATCTGGGCTGTGAGGAGAAGGGTGCCGGGGACGGGGTGAGGGGGCTTGTGGGGGTGGTGGTGGTGGTGGGGGGGGGGGCGAGAGACGGGCGGCAAGGGGGAGGCGGCAAGTGGGGGAGGGAGAGGAGCATGGTATGGGGGGAGGGCAAACGAGGTGGGACAGCTAGTGCTGCAGGGGCTGATGATGCCTCGGCTTGGGGTGAAAACAACTTCTTCTTCTGCTGCTGCTGCTGCTGCTGCTGCTGCTGCTGACTAAAGCTAGGCGTTGCCTCAGCCTCTTCCTCTGTGCCCTCATTCGTATGTGTTTTTAGCCCTTCCATGCCCCTGCCCATGCGCACGCCACTTCCCGCACCCCTCCCCACGCCCCTCCCCAAACCTCTCCCCTGCTGCTTCTCCCACTGCTCGCCCGCATCCCTACCTGCTCTTTGCCTCTTCCTGATTCTACCCCTCCCCCTCCCTCCTTCACCCTGTGCCGCACTGCCCCCAGCACCACCGCTCTCAACTCCGCCACTCCCATCCCCACCGCTCTCCACCTGTCCGTTCCCTCGCGTCTCACTCCTCTCACCGACCACCACAGCGTTACTCTCTGGCCCAATCACCTGCTGACACCTGGCAGCTCGACCTGCGGCAGTCTCTCCCTGCTTCTGTCCCTCTTTTCCTTCCACTGCCCCCACCACACACACTTCCCCCACTGCCCCCGTTATAGTCACCTCCCCAACTGTCACCCGAACCGTCTCCATTGCACTCCTCTCAGGCTCCTCACCCACCACCCTCACTCCAACCCCTCCTCCCTCACTCCCCACCTGCACCTCAGAAAACACCTGACCATCCGGCACCTGAGAAGTCACCTGAGAAAACACCTGGCCAGCTGGCACCTGAAGGGGCACCTGAGAGAACACCTGAGTAGCGTTTTTGGAGGCAGATGGGGCGAGCGCAGAGGGGCGGGGCCCAGGGGGGTGGCGTTTCCTTACCTTGCGACTGACTGTGGAGGAGGGGACTGGGGGAGGTAGCATTGGGGGAGGCAGCATTGGGGGAGGTAGCGTTGGGGACGAGGTGACACCTGGGGGAGGGGGTTCTGACGGGGTCAACCCCTTGTCCTTCTCCTCCCTGCCCTTCTCGTCCCCATTCACTGCTGCTTTCTGCACGCTTATCCGAGCCTCGCCGTCAGCTTCGGCCCCACCCTCACCTGCAGCTTCTGCACCAGCTTCCCGCCGGGGGGACAACAACGAACCGTCCAATTTCTCCAAATTTTGACCTGCCACATCACCGCCCCCACTCGGCGCCTCCTTCCCGCCCTCCCCTCTCCGCTCATCCGCAGGGAAATTCAGCTTCGCCTGAGCGCCATGCACGCGCAGCACTGCCACGTCATACGCCAGCGCAGCCTCCTCAGCAGTGGCATAGAAACCCACGTGGCGCTGACGTGTCCCATCGCGCGCCAGCATGCGAGCCTGGTACCGGCCGGGCGCCTTGAGGGTAACTCCCAGGTACCCTGTGGCGGCTGGCAGGTGCACGCGGCTCCGCAGAGAGGCCTTTCTGCTGGTAGAGCTGGTGGGAGCGGGCGTGGTGGTGGTGGTGGGGGTGATGGTGGGAGTGGTGGTAGGGGTGGTGAGAGTCGGTGCGGTGGTGTTGTGTGTGGTGGTAGTGGGTGTGGTGGTGGTGGGATTGGTGGAAAGCGGTGTAGTGGTGTTTGGAATGGTGCCGCCAGTGGTAGTGCCAGTGCCAGTGGTGGTGGTGGTGGTGGAAGGGGGAGTAGTGGTGGGTGGCATGGTTGCGAGTCCAGCTTCAATCACCTCCACCTCCTCTTCCTCTTCTTCCCCTCCCTCTACCCCTTCCCCTCCCTCTTCCTCCTTCCCTTTCCCTTCCCTTTCCCCTTCCCTTTCCCCTTCCCTTTCCTCTCCCCCTCTCTTCTTCCCTACCCCTTCATCTTCCCCTTCATCTTCCCCTTCATCTTCCACTTCATCTCCCCCTTCCACACAAGCGCCATTTTCCTTTCTCTGGGTGGAATTTGACAGCACTTTCGAATCCGAAGGGATTCTCAAATCCTCTCGCTTTTCATCTGTCCGGGCCCGCACCCAGCGCCCTTTCACACCCCTCTGTGGCACCCTCTCTCCAACAGGTGTTTTGTCAGGTGTTTTTCCAGGGGGTATGCCAGGAGACCCGCCAGGAGTTTTTCCAGGTGTTTTGTTCGTTGTCTTGACACGTGCCTTGACAGCCTTCTTGGCAGGCGTTCTACCCAGTGATGCAATAGGAGTTTCTTCAGGTGTTCCGTAAAGTCCTTTGTCAGGTGTTGCATCAGGTGTTGCTTCAGGTGCTGCATCAGGTGCTTCTGCTAAATCACCTGGGGCCGCAACAGCAGAGGGAACCACCGCACGGCTCACCTGAGAAGAAGCAGTCTCATGATCAATGCTCTCTGCTGCCTGCTTGCTGCTCCCTCCTGCCCTCACCCCTCCCTTCTTACCTCCCGTCCCTTTCCCTCCCCCTGCCTTTGCCCCCTGCTTCCCTGGAAGCTTCTCTGGCAGCTTCTCTGCCTTCTTCCCTGCGTACTTCCCTTCCTGCTTCGCTGTCTGTACCCGCCCTTGGGTTGTTGCTATGGCAGAGGGGGTTGCTATGGCAGAGGGGGTTGCTATGGCAGAGGGGGTTGCAGCACCACTGGCAGTCGTCGCATCGGCAGCAGCAGCAGCTACAGAAGCAGCAGGAGGGACGGGGGAAACGGGAAGAGCAGCGGAAACCGGAGGAGGAGAGCAAGGGGGAGAGGAGGGGGAGATGGGGTGAGGAGGATGAAGGGGAGGAGGAGGAGCGGGCCAGTTAGGGTGAGCGAGAGGCGGAGGAGGAGGGACAATGGTGACGCCAGTGAGGGAGATGCGCCATCTGGAGTTCACCTTGTATGTCCCCTTCTCGTCCCGCTCCTCTCTGCCTCTCCTCCGCCTCTTCCTCCCACCCACGCTTCCTCCCATCCCACCAAAGCCGTACCCGTAACCATACTTGTTGTAACCGTATTTGTAATAACCATACCCATACGCACTGCCAGAGCCATTGCCATGGCCATTACCAGGACCACTAGCAGCACTGGCATTCCCTTTCCTCTTCATCCCCCGTCCTCTGCCTCTTCCTTCCCACCTCCCCTCCCCCCTCACCTTTCCCCTTATCCGCACGATCCTCATCCACCCCTTCACCATTTTCCCTCACTTTCCCCCTCCCCCAGCCTCCTTTCCCCTCCTTCTCCCCCGTTCCCTCTGCCGTCACCCCCCCCTCAGCCTTCACTTTTGCCTCTTCCGTCTTATTTTCAGCCTCGTCCTCCTCCTCCCCCTCCATAGCTCGAGCCAAGGCTGCCTGGTGCTCGGCCCACACTCGCTGCCTGGTGCTCGGCCCTCACTCGCTGCCTGGTGCTCGGCCCACACTCGCTGCCTGGTGCTCGGCCCTCACTCGCTGCCTGGTGCTCGGCCCTCACTCGCTGCCTGGTGCTCGGCCCTCACTCGCTGCCTGGTGCTCGGCCCACACTCGCTGCCTGGTGCTCGGCCCTCACTCGCTGCCTGGTGCTCGGCCCTCACTCGCTGCCTGGTGCTCGGCCCACACTCGCTGCCTGGTGCTCGGCCCTCACTCGCTGCCTGGTGCTCGGCCCTCACTCGCTGCCTGGTGCTCGGCCCTCACTCGCTGCCTGGTGCTCGGCCCTCACTCGCTGCCTGGTGCTCGGCCCACACTCGCTGCCTGGTGCTCGGCCCACACTCGCTGCCTGGTGCTCGGCCCTCACTCGCTGCCTGGTGCTCGGCCCTCACTCGCTGCCTGGTGCTCGGCCCTCACTCGCTGCCTGGTGCTCGGCCCTCACTCGCTGCCTGGTGCTCGGCCCACACTCGCTGCCTGGTGCTCGGCCCACACTCGCTGCCTGGTGCTCGGCCCTCACTCGCTGCCTGGTGCTCGGCCCTCACTCGCTGCCTGGTGCTCGGCCCACACTCGCTGCCTGGTGCTCGGCCCTCACTCGCTGCCTGGTGCTCGGCCCTCACTCGCTGCCTGGTGCTCGGCCCTCACTCGCTGCCTGGTGCTCGGCCCTCACTCGCTGCCTGGTGCTCGGCCCACACTCGCTGCCTGGTGCTCGGCCCACACTCGCTGCCTGGTGCTCGGCCCTCACTCGCTGCCTGGTGCTCGGCCCTCACTCGCTGCCTGGTGCTCGGCCCACACTCGCTGCCTGGTGCTCGGCCCTCACTCGCTGCCTGGTGCTCGGCCCTCACTCGCTGCCTGGTGCTCGGCCCTCACTCGCTGCCTGGTGCTCGGCCCTCACTCGCTGCCTGGTGCTCGGCCCTCACTCGCTGCCTGGTGCTCGGCCCTCACTCGCTGCCTGGTGCTCGGCCCACACTCGCTGCCTGGTGCTCGGCCCTCACTCGCTGCCTGGTGCTCGGCCCACACTCGCTGCCTGGTGCTCGGCCCTCACTCGCTGCCTGGTGCTCGTCCCTCACTCGCTGCCTGGTGCTCGGCCCTCACTCGCTGCCTGGTGCTCGGCCCTCACTCGCTGCCTGGTGCTCGGCCCTCACTCGCTGCCTGGTGCTCGGCCCTCACTCGCTGCCTGGTGCTCGGCCCACACTCGCTGCCTGGTGCTCGGCCCTCACTCGCTGCCTGGTGCTCGGCCCACACTCGCTGCCTGGTGCTCGGCCCTCACTCGCTGCCTGGTGCTCGGCCCTCACTCGCTGCCTGGTGCTCGGCCCTCACTCGCTGCCTGCTGGTGCTCGGCCCTCACTCGCTGCCTGGTGCTCGGCCCACACTCGCTGCCTGGTGCTCGGCCCACACTCGCTGCCTGGTGCTCGGCCCCTATGTTGCGGAAGACGCAGGGACCGTCCTGCGTCTAGCGTCTAGACGCAGCGTCTAGACGCTAGACGCAAGACGCACCTTTAGACGCTAGACGCATGGGGGGAAAATTTTCGGTCAGCCCGAAAAAAAAAAACGCGCGCGCGCGAAATTTCAACCCCTCCCACCCATTTCGACCTTGATAACATCCCCCAAAGCTAGCTGTTAGCCCCACCCCCCATAATAGTATCAGCAGCTAGGACTAAAGTGTTGCACGCCTCTGCTCTACAATGAGCCGGCCAAATAAAGACGGTCTAGAAGAAGCATCGGAGGAGGTGTGGGAGAAATTGAGAAACGGAAAGCTAAGTCGAAATTGGAATTCGTCCCCCGCAGCCAACAGATTTGTGAACCATTTCGTGACCAACCGATTCCCCCTCCCATTACCGATTTTCACCGCACTGAATCTAGAAAACCCAACCAATTTGAGGTATGAAATTGTGAGCGTCAATGTTAGATCTTGAAGTTCTAGATCTCGATGAATGTCCCAGCAGCCTAATTCGTCTGCTATACCCAGAGGTCGTCTTCATCCCATTCCCCCTCCCCCTCCCCATGGCCTATAGAAGGTTTTTTAGGCTGCCCGTACTATTTTTTTGGCCTGCCCGGGGTTTCGTCTAATATGCGTCTAATCTGGCCTGAAATGCGTCTAGCGTCTTAGACGCTGCGTCTAGACGCAACCGTCTAAGACGCTAGACGCGTCTTCCGCAACATAGCTCGGCCCTCACTCGCTGCCTGGTGCTCGGCCCTCACTCGCTGCCTGGTGCTCGGCCCTCACTCGCTGCCTGGTGCTCGGCCCTCACTCGCTGCCTGGTGCTCGGCCCTCACTCGCTGCCTGGTGCTCGGCCCTCACTCGCTGCCTGGTGCTCGGCCCACACTCGCTGCCTGGTGCTCGGCCCACACTCGCTGCCTGGTGCTCGGCCCTCACTCGCTGCCTGGTGCTCGGCCCTCACTCGCTGCCTGGTGCTCGGCCCACACTCGCTGCCTGGTGCTCGGCCCTCACTCGCTGCCTGGTGCTCGGCCCTCACTCGCTGCCTGGTGCTCGGCCCTCACTCGCTGCCTGGTGCTCGGCCCTCACTCGCTGCCTGGTGCTCGGCCCTCACTCGCTGCCTGGTGCTCGGCCCTCACTCGCTGCCTGGTGCTCGGCCCACACTCGCTGCCTGGTGCTCGGCCCTCACTCGCTGCCTGGTGCTCGGCCCTCACTCGCTGCCTGGTGCTCGGCCCTCACTCGCTGCCTGGTGCTCGGCCCACACTCGCTGCCTGGTGCTCGGCCCACACTCGCTGCCTGGTGCTCGGCCCTCACTCGCTGCCTGGTGCTCGGCCCTCACTCGCTGCCTGGTGCTCGGCCCTCACTCGCTGCCTGGTGCTCGGCCCTCACTCGCTGCCTGGTGCTCGGCCCTCACTCGCTGCCTGGTGCTCGGCCCTCACTCGCTGCCTGGTGCTCGGCCCACACTCGCTGCCTGGTGCTCGGCCCTCACTCGCTGCCTGGTGCTCGGCCCTCACTCGCTGCCTGGTGCTCGGCCCACACTCGCTGCCTGGTGCTCGGCCCTCACTCGCTGCCTGGTGCTCGGCCCACACTCGCTGCCTGGTGCTCGGCCCTCACTCGCTGCCTGGTGCTCGGCCCTCACTCGCTGCCTGGTGCTCGGCCCACACTCGCTGCCTGGTGCTCGGCCCTCACTCGCTGCCTGGTGCTCGGCCCTCACTCGCTGCCTGGTGCTCGGCCCTCACTCGCTGCCTGGTGCTCGGCCCACACTCGCTGCCTGGTGCTCGGCCCTCACTCGCTGCCTGGTGCTCGGCCCTCACTCGCTGCCTGGTGCTCGGCCCTCACTCGCTGCCTGGTGCTCGGCCCACACTCGCTGCCTGGTGCTCGGCCCTCACTCGCTGCCTGGTGCTCGGCCCTCACTCACTGCCTGGTGCTCGGCCCTCACTCGCTGCCTGGTGCTCGGCCCACACTCGCTGCCTGGTGCTCGGCCCTCACTCGCTGCCTGGTGCTCGGCCCTCACTCGCTGCCTGGTGCTCGGCCCACACTCGCTGCCTGGTGCTCGGCCCTCACTCGCTGCCTGGTGCTCGGCCCTCACTCGCTGCCTGGTGCTCGGCCCTCACTCGCTGCCTGGTGCTCGGCCCACACTCGCTGCCTGGTGCTCGGCCCTCACTCGCTGCCTGGTGCTCGGCCCTCACTCGCTGCCTGGTGCTCGGCCCTCACTCGCTGCCTGGTGCTCGGCCCTCACTCGCTGCCTGGTGCCCGGCCCACACTCGCTGCCTGGTGCTCGGCCCTCACTCGCTGCCTGGTGCTCGGCCCACACTCGCTGCCTGGTGCTCGGCCCTCACTCGCTGCCTGGTGCTCGGCCCTCACTCGCTGCCTGGTGCTCGGCCCACACTCGCTGCCTGGTGCTCGGCCCTCACTCGCTGCCTGGTGCTCGGCCCTCACTCGCTGCCTGGTGCTCGGCCCTCACTCGCTGCCTGGTGCTCGGCCCACACTCGCTGCCTGGTGCTCGGCCCTCACTCGCTGCCTGGTGCTCGGCCCTCACTCGCTGCCTGGTGCTCGGCCCACACTCGCTGCCTGGTGCTCGGCCCTCACTCGCTGCCTGGTGCTCGGCCCTCACTCGCTGCCTGGTGCTCGGCCCTCACTCGCTGCCTGGTGCTCGGCCCACACTCGCTGCCTGGTGCTCGGCCCTCACTCGCTGCCTGGTGCTCGGCCCTCACTCGCTGCCTGGTGCTCGGCCCACACTCGCTGCCTGGTGCTCGGCCCTCATTCGCTGCCTGGTGCTCGGCCCTCACTCGCTGCCTGGTGCTCGGCCCTCACTCGCTGCCTGGTGCTCGGCCCACACTCGCTGCCTGGTGCTCGGCCCTCACTCGCTGCCTGGTGCTCGGCCCTCACTCGCTGCCTGGTGCTCGGCCCTCACTCGCTGCCTGGTGCTCGGCCCACACTCGCTGCCTGGTGCTCGGCCCTCACTCGCTGCCTGGTGCTCGGCCCTCACTCGCTGCCTGGTGCTCGGCCCTCACTCGCTGCCTGGTGCTCGGCCCACACTCGCTGCCTGGTGCTCGGCCCTCACTCGCTGCCTGGTGCTCGGCCCTCACTCGCTGCCTGGTGCTCGGCCCACACTCGCTGCCTGGTGCTCGGCCCTCACTCGCTGCCTGGTGCTCGGCCCTCACTCGCTGCCTGGTGCTCGGCCCTCACCCGCTGCCTGGTGCTCGGCCCACACTCGCTGCCTGGTGCTCGGCCCTCACTCGCTGCCTGGTGCTCGGCCCTCACTCGCTGCCTGGTGCTCGGCCCTCACTCGCTGCCTGGTGCTCGGCCCTCACTCGCTGCCTGGTGCTCGGCCCACACTCGCTGCCTGGTGCTCGGCCCTCACTCGCTGCCTGGTGCTCGGCCCTCACTCGCTGCCTGGTGCTCGGCCCACACTCGCTGCCTGGTGCTCGGCCCTCACTCGCTGCCTGGTGCTCGGCCCTCACTCGCTGCCTGGTGCTCGGCCCTCACTCGCTGCCTGGTGCTCGGCCCTCACTCGCTGCCTGGTGCTCGGCCCTCACTCGCTGCCTGGTGCTCGGCCCTCACTCGCTGCCTGGTGCTCGGCCCTCACTCGCTGCCTGGTGCTCGGCCCACAGTCGCTGCCTGGTGCTCGGCCCACACTCGCTGCCTGGTGCTCGGCCCTCACTCGCTGCCTGGTGCTCGGCCCTCACTCGCTGCCTGGTGCTCGGCCCTCACTCGCTGCCTGGTGCTCGGCCCTCACTCGCTGCCTGGTGCTCGGCCCACACTCGCTGCCTGGTGCTCGGCCCTCACTCGCTGCCTGGTGCTCGGCCCTCACTCGCTGCCTGGTGCTCGGCCCTCACTCGCTGCCTGGTGCTCGGCCCTCACTCGCTGCCTGGTGCTCGGCCCTCACTCGCTGCCTGGTGCTCGGCCCTCACTCGCTGCCTGGTGCTCGGCCCTCACTCGCTGCCTGGTGCTCGGCCCACAGTCGCTGCCTGGTGCTCGGCCCACACTCGCTGCCTGGTGCTCGGCCCTCACTCGCTGCCTGGTGCTCGGCCCACACTCGCTGCCTGGTGCTCGGCCCACACTCGCTGCCTGGTGCTCGGCCCTCACTCGCTGCCTGGTGCTCGGCCCTCACTCGCTGCCTGGTGCTCGGCCCTCACTCGCTGCCTGGTGCTCGGCCCTCACTCGCTGCCTGGTGCTCGGCCCTCACTCGCTGCCTGGTGCTCGGCCCTCACTCGCTGCCTGGTGCTCGGCCCTCACTCGCTGCCTGGTGCTCGGCCCACACTCGCTGCCTGGTGCTCGGCCCACACTCGCTGCCTGGTGCTCGGCCCTCACTCGCTGCACCCACAGCAGAGTGGCGAGGTACGGGTCGTCCGTGCCTGTGCCCTGCCCTCTTGGGTTTCCGTCATCTGCCGCTCCTGCTGCGCCTGCCGCTCCCGCTGCTCCTGCCGCTCCTGCTGCTCCTGCCGCTCCTGCTTCCAAGTTTATTGCTGCTTCTGCGTCTGCTGACGTTGCTGCTGCTGAATTTGCACCAGCACCAGCACCAGCAGCAGCAGCAGCAGCAGCACCACCACCACCACCACCACCAGTAGAAGCAACACCAGCACCAGCAACCGCAGCAGCAGCAGCAGCAGCAGCATCACCAGCAGAAGCACCACCAGCATCAGAAATAGCAGCACCAGCAGAAGCAGCACCAGCATCAGCACCAGCAGCACCAGTAGAAGCAGCAGCAGCAGCAACGGAGGGCACAAGTCGAGTGACTCGCTTAGAGGGCACAAGTCGAGCCACCCTCCACCCCCCTGGTGGCGCCACACGCACTCGCCCCTTCAGGGGAACAGGGGCGATAGCGCACGCAGCAGGAGCAGCAGGAGCAGCAGGAGCAGGAGCAGGAGCAGGAGGAGCAGGAGCAGGAGGAGCAGGAGGAGCAGGAGCAGGAGAGGAAACCAGAGGAGAAACAGCAGCAGGAGTGGGCGCAGCAGAGACAGGTTTGGGTGATGGGGGCGCGAGAGGAAACAGCGAAACTCCATGGGGGGTGGTGGTAGCAGGGCGAGCAAGGGCAACAGCAGCGGAAGCAACAGCAGCGGAAGGAGACCGGGGGACGCCAGGAGCAGGTGTGCCTGGCACCCCTGTTCCTTGCCCCAGTGCCTTTTGCCTCTTCTTCTTCACTCCTACTTTCCCGCTGCTCATCTTGCTTCTCTTTTCCCCTTTGCCTCGCTTTTCCCCTTTGCCTCGCTTTTCCCCTTTGCCTCACTTTTCCCCTTTGCCTGCCACCTTCGCTCCTGCACTCCTTGTCAGCTCTCCTCCTACCCCCACTCACGGCCTCTCATCCCCCCTCTCATCCCCCCTCTCATGCTCCCTCTCCTTCTTCCTCTCATGCCTCCACCCATCCTTCCAACCTCCTTCCTCTCCCCCCTCCTCACCCTCATCCTCCTCCTCGCGCCCCTTCTTCCCCTCACTCCCCTCCTCTTCTTCCTCCTTGTTCCCCAACTGCTTTCTCCTCCTCTTTTTCCCACTCAATGCTGCCTCCTTCCCCTCACCCGCTGCCAGCGCACCCCTCGCCTGAACCCCCACCTCGTTCACTGCGAAGCCCCGTTGTCCAGTCACCAGCCCTTTCCCACTCCTATCCCCCTTCCCACTCCTATCCCCCTTCCCACTCCTATCCCCCTTCCCACTCCTATCCCCCTTCCCACCCACAACTGCACGATCATCCACAGCACCCGCACTACCACCAGCAGCACCACCACCAGCAGCAACAGCAGCAGCGGCAGCAGCAGCAGCAGCAGCAGAAGCTTCACCTGCATTCGCCACCTCCCGCATTCGCGGCACCATCATAGCACTCGTATTCAGCACCACATCCTGCACCAGATGCAGCCGCAGCAGATTCGGCTTTTCCACCTCAAACACAAGAGCCTCTCCCTCTTGCAACTCCAGAGTCCCAGCCAAGGCCCCCCACCCGTCCTTTAGCCTATACACCTGCACTCCCTTGGAATACGCCCCCCATCGCATCTCCCACCGCCGCCCGCCGGGGCCAATCACAGCCATCCGATCGGACCCCACCAGGTGGCGCTTCACGAACGGCCCGGGGAGATCCAGGCCCTTATCCGCGGTCGCGATGACGTGGCGGGTGACAAACTTCACAAAGGACGGCCGCGGCGTCCGCATTCGATGCACCTTGCGCACCGTCTCCCCCTGCAGTGACAGCGGGCTGATACCCATGGAGACATACGGCACCAACCCGAGCTTCTCACCGCTGGGTCCGATGTCCTGCTGGCCTGCGTAGCCTTTCAGCTCTCGCACTGCTCTCAGCTTCATGACGTCCTTTCGGGGGAGCCCTTTCTCCCGCTCCCTGTCCCGGTCCCGGGTTCTCCTCACCTGGCTCTCTCCCTTCACCACCCTCACGTCATCGTCGTCATCATCATCATCATCGTCATCATCCTCGTCAGTGTTATCAGTTTTGTCACCATTGGCATCATGCGCATCAGAAGCAACAGCAGCAGCAGAAACAGAAACAGAAACAGAAGCAGAAGCAGAAGCAGAAGCAGCAGCAGAACCAGAAGGATCAGCAGCAGCAGCATTACCAGCCGCAGCATCAGCAGGAGAAGCAGCAGCAGCAGAAGCACAAGGATCAGCATCAGCGGCAGCAGCAGCAGTTCCATCAGCAGCATGAGAAACAGCATGATCCTCCTGCTCCTCTTCATCCTTCTGCCTTTCCACCACCTGTTCTTTCATCTTTCCCTTCCCCTGCTTCTTCTCCTCCTCAAGCCGCCCCTCTCCCAGAAGCTTCCCCTCACTCCCTCCCTTATCAAGCACCTTCGCTACCTCTTCATTCTCCTCTTCCTTCTTTTCACCATCACCATCATAATCACCACTGATTTTTACCTCCCCCTCCTCTCCTCCTTTCTCACTAGCTTTCTCTTCCATCTCCCCACCCCCCATCTCTTTCGGTCCTTCCTTTTCCTCATCTTCCTTCCTCCTCCTCCTCCTCCTCCTCCTTCTCCTTCTCCTTCCCCCTCATCCTCTTTCCGTCCCATACGCTCCTTCTCCTCTTTCTTTCTCCCACTCTCCTTGTCTTTTTCGTCATCTTCCACCCTTTTCCCCTCCATCCCCTGACGTCCAACCCTGCTCCGTCTAATCTCTCCTCCCCTCCACTCTCCTCACTACTACTCCCCTCACTCGCCTCCTCCTCCTCTTCCTCCTCTTCCTCCTCTTCCCTCTCCACTGACCTTCCCCTCCCACGCCCACTCCCTCCCCCATATCGCCCCCCTCTCCCCCCTCTCCCCCTGCCCCTCCCCCTTCCCCGTTCCACCCTCACACCCTTCCTCTACCCCTCCCTCCCCTCCCTCCCCTCCCCCTCCCCCCTCTTCCTGAGGGCTCAACCATAACTACATCCTCCCCTCCCCTCCTCCTCCTCCCCCTCTGAAACGTTTCCACTCTTTTCTCCTTTGAAGATCCATTTTCCCTTCTCCTGCATTTTTTCTCGGCCTCCTTTCGTCGCTCTCGCTCCTTCCTCCACCTTCTCCTCCTCCTCCTTCTCCTCCTTCTCCTTCTTCTCCTTCTCCTTCTCTTTACCCCTTTCCTTCTCCTTTTCCTTCTCCTTCCCTTTCCCTTCCTCCTTCTCCTCCTTCTCCTCCTCCTTCGCCTTCTCCTTTTCCTTCTCCCTCCCTTTCCCCTCCTCCTTCTCCTTCTCCTCCTCCTTCTCCCTTTCCTCCTCCTCGTCCTCCTTATTCCCCTCCTCCTCCTTGATTCCCTCCTCCTTTTTGTCCTCCTCCCCTTCCCCTCCTCCTCCTCTTTTCCTTCTTTCTTCTCCCCCTCCTTCTCCTCTCCCGTCCCCTCGTTCCTTCCATCGCCCCTCCCCTCTCCTCTCCCCTCATTGCTTCCTTCGTCCCTCTCATCTCCGCTCCTCCCGTCCCTCTGCTCTCCCTTACCCACGCCCCTCCCCTCGTTTCCCCCTTCGCCCTCCCCCTCTCCCCTCCCCTCTCCCTTCCCCTCGTCCCTCCTGTCATGCTCCACTGCACAATCCCCTTGCAAGCACCCACGACCCTTAAAGCCCATGTCAACATTCTTGCCACCACTAGCTAGATCTGCCTCACAGCTGGGTTGACTGCAGCGTTGACTGTTGGGTTGACCACTGCGTTGACTGCCCTCGTTACCCTTAGCATAAACCCCACCACCATCACCACAGCTTATCCCAGTGCCACCACCATCACCACCATCACCACCATCACCACCATCACCACCATCACCACCATCACCACCCCTGCCCTCGTTACCCTTAGCATAAACCCCACCACCATCACCACCCCTGACCCCAGTGCCAGCACCATCAGTACCATCAGTACCATCAGTACCATCAGTACCATCAGTACCATCAGCACCATCAGTACCATCAGTACCATCAGCACCATCAGCACCACGAGCACCATCAGTACCATCAGCACCATCAGCACCACGAGCACCATCAGCACCATCAGCACCATCAGCACCATCAGCACCATCAGCACCATCAGCACCATCAGAAGAAGCAGCCACACAGCCAGCAACAGGTGCACTCACCTCCCTCCCCTCCCCCAACTTCCCCACCTCCCTCACCTCCTTCTCCTGCCCAACTTCCCCCACCGCCCTCCCCTCCCTCCCCTGCACCGCACATCCACCTCTGCTCTCTGCCGCCCTGACTTCCTTCTCCTCCTCCCCATTCCCCTCCTCCCCTTTCGTCCCCTCCCCTTTCATCTCCCCCTCTTTACTCCCCTCACTCGCTCCTTCCCTTTCCCTCCCAACACACTCCTCCTCCCTCCCACTCTTCTCATCCACACTCTCTTTCCTCTCCCCTTCACTCTCCCCATCCCCCTCCCTCCGCACCCCGAATTCCCCCCCTCCGCCCTCTTCCAACTCTCCATCTTGACTCTCCTTTCCCTCCTCATCCCTCCCTCGCACACCCACACACTCCGAATCTCCTTCCTTCTCACTCCTCTCCCCAGCCACATCCCTCTCACTTGCACCGTTTCTTTCCCCGTCAATCCCTGAGGCTCCTGTCTCCCCTTTCTCCCCTGTCTCCCCTTTCTCCCCTGTCTCCCCACCCCCTCGCGTCACATGTATGCTATCCAAACGCTTCAGCTTCTTCCTCTTCACCTTGGGTTCTGCGTCTGCCTCTACCCGCACCTTCCCCTCGCCCTCCTCTCTCCCCGCCTCTGAGTCTAGCCGCCGGCCCTTCCCCACTCTCTCCTGTGCCCTTCCCAGTTCTCTCCCGCTGTCTGGACCTGCCCGCCCCTTCCCCATTCCGCCCTGTGCCTCCCCCTGTTCTCTTCCACTCTCTGGTTCCCCCTGCACCTTCCTCACTCCCTCCCTCTGATTCTAAACGCACCTTCCTCACTCCCTCCTGTGCCTCCTTCTCACTCCCTCCCTCTGATTCTAAACGCACCTTCCTCACTCCCTCCTGTGCCTCCTTCTCACTCCCTCCCTCTGATTCTAAACGCACCTTCCTCACTCCCTCCTGTGCCTCCTTCTCACTCCCTCCCTCTGATTCTAAACGCACCTTCCTCACTCCCTCCTGTGCCTCCTTCTCACTCCCTCCCTCTGATTCTAAACGCACCTTCCTCACTCCCTCCTGTGCCTCCTTCTCACTCCCTCCCTCTGATTCTAAACGCACCTTCCTCACTCCCTCCTGTGCCTCCTTCTCACTCCCTCCCTCTGATTCTAAACGCACCTTCCTCACTCCCTCCTGTGCCTCCTTCTCACTCCCTCCCTCTGATTCTAAACGCACCTTCCTCACTCCCTCCTGTGCCTCCTTCTCACTCCCTCCCTCTGATTCTAAACGCACCTTCCTCACTCCCTCCTGTGCCTCCTTCTCACTCCCTCCCTCTGATCCTAAACGCACCTTCCTCACTCCCTCCTGTGCCTCCTTCTCACTCCCTCCCTCTGATTCTAAACGCACCTTCCTCACTCCCTCCTGTGCCTCCTTCTCACTCCCTCCCTCTGATTCTAAACGCACCTTCCTCACTCCCTCCTGTGCCTCCTTCTCACTCCCTCCCTCTGATTCTAAACGCACCTTCCTCACTCCCTCCTGTGCCTCCTTCTCACTCCCTCCCTCTGATTCTAAACGCACCTTCCTCACTCCCTCCTGTGCCTCCTTCTCACTCCCTCCCTCTGATTCTAAACGCACCTTCCTCACTCCCTCCTGTGCCTCCTTCTCACTCCCTCCCTCTGATTCTAAACGCACCTTCCTCACTCCCTCCTGTGCCTCCTTCTCACTCCCTCCCTCTGATCCTAAACGCACCTTCCTCACTCCCTCCTGTGCCTCCTTCTCACTCCCTCCCTCTGATTCTAAACGCACCTTCCTCACTCCCTCCTGTGCCTCCTTCTCACTCCCTCCCTCTGATTCTAAACGCACCTTCCTCACTCCCTCCTGTGCCTCCTTCTCACTCCCTCCCTCTGATTCTAAACGCACCTTCCTCACTCCCTCCTGTGCCTCCTTCTCACTCCCTCCCTCTGATTCTAAACGCACCTTCCTCACTCCCTCCTGTGCCTCCTTCTCACTCCCTCCCTCTGATCCTAAACGCACCTTCCTCACTCCCTCCTGTGCCTCCTTCTCACTCCCTCCCTCTGATTCTAAACGCACCTTCCTCACTCCCTCCTGTGCCTCCTTCTCACTCCCTCCCTCTGATTCTAAACGCACCTTCCTCACTCCCTCCTGTGCCTCCTTCTCACTCCCTCCCTCTGATTCTAAACGCACCTTCCTCACTCCCTCCTGTGCCTCCTTCTCACTCCCTCCCTCTGATTCTAAACGCACCTTCCTCACTCCCTCCTGTGCCTCCTTCTCACTCCCTCCCTCTGATTCTAAACGCACCTTCCTCACTCCCTCCTGTGCCTCCTTCTCACTCCCTCCCTCTGATTCTAAACGCACCTTCCTCACTCCCTCCTGTGCCTCCTTCTCACTCCCTCCCTCTGATTCTAAACGCACCTTCCTCACTCCCTCCTGTGCCTCCTTCTCACTCCCTCCCTCTGATTCTAAACGCACCTTCCTCACTCCCTCCTGTGCCTCCTTCTCACTCCCTCCCTCTGATCCTAAACGCACCTTCCTCACTCCCTCCTGTGCCTCCTTCTCACTCCCTCCCTCTGATTCTAAACGCACCTTCCTCACTCCCTCCTGTGCCTCCTTCTCACTCCCTCCCTCTGATTCTAAACGCACCTTCCTCACTCCCTCCTGTGCCTCCTTCTCACTCCCTCCCTCTGATTCTAAACGCACCTTCCTCACTCCCTCCTGTGCCTCCTTCTCACTCCCTCCCTCTGATTCTAAACGCACCTTCCTCACTCCCTCCTGTGCCTCCTTCTCACTCCCTCCCTCTGATTCTAAACGCACCTTCCTCACTCCCTCCTGTGCCTCCTTCTCACTCCCTCCCTCTGATTCTAAACGCACCTTCCTCACTCCCTCCTGTGCCTCCTTCTCACTCCCTCCCTCTGATTCTAAACGCACCTTCCTCACTCCCTCCTGTGCCTCCTTCTCACTCCCTCCCTCTGATTCTAAACGCACCTTCCTCACTCCCTCCTGTGCCTCCTTCTCACTCCCTCCCTCTGATTCTAAACGCACCTTCCTCACTCCCTCCTGTGCCTCCTTCTCACTCCCTCCCTCTGATTCTAAACGCACCTTCCTCACTCCCTCCTGTGCCTCCTTCTCACTCCCTCCCTCTGATCCTAAACGCACCTTCCTCACTCCCTCCTGTGCCTCCTTCTCACTCCCTCCCTCTGATTCTAAACGCACCTTCCTCACTCCCTCCTGTGCCTCCTTCTCACTCCCTCCCTCTGATTCTAAACGCACCTTCCTCACTCCCTCCTGTGCCTCCTTCTCACTCCCTCCCTCTGATTCTAAACGCACCTTCCTCACTCCCTCCTGTGCCTCCTTCTCACTCCCTCCCTCTGATTCTAAACGCACCTTCCTCACTCCCTCCTGTGCCTCCTTCTCACTCCCTCCCTCTGATTCTAAACGCACCTTCCTCACTCCCTCCTGTGCCTCCTTCTCACTCCCTCCCTCTGATTCTAAACGCACCTTCCTCACTCCCTCCTGTGCCTCCTTCTCACTCCCTCCCTCTGATTCTAAACGCACCTTCCTCACTCCCTCCTGTGCCTCCTTCTCACTCCCTCCCTCTGATTCTAAACGCACCTTCCTCACTCCCTCCTGTGCCTCCTTCTCACTCCCTCCCTCTGATTCTAAACGCACCTTCCTCACTCCCTCCTGTGCCTCCTTCTCACTCCCTCCCTCTGATTCTAAACGCACCTTCCTCACTCCCTCCTGTGCCTCCTTCTCACTCCCTCCCTCTGATTCTAAACGCACCTTCCTCACTCCCTCCTGTGCCTCCTTCTCACTCCCTCCCTCTGATTCTAAACGCACCTTCCTCACTCCCTCCTGTGCCTCCTTCTCACTCCCTCCCTCTGATTCTAAACGCACCTTCCTCACTCCCTCCTGTGCCTCCTTCTCACTCCCTCCCTCTGATTCTAAACGCACCTTCCTCACTCCCTCCTGTGCCTCCTTCTCACTCCCTCCCTCTGATTCTAAACGCACCTTCCTCACTCCCTCCTGTGCCTCCTTCTCACTCCCTCCCTCTGATCCTAAACGCACCTTCCTCACTCCCTCCTGTGCCTCCTTCTCACTCCCTCCCTCTGATTCTAAACGCACCTTCCTCACTCCCTCCTGTGCCTCCTTCTCACTCCCTCCCTCTGATTCTAAACGCACCTTCCTCACTCCCTCCTGTGCCTCCTTCTCACTCCCTCCCTCTGATTCTAAACGCACCTTCCTCACTCCCTCCTGTGCCTCCTTCTCACTCCCTCCCTCTGATCCTAAACGCACCTTCCTCACTCCCTCCTGTGCCTCCTTCTCACTCCCTCCCTCTGATTCTAAACGCACCTTCCTCACTCCCTCCTGTGCCTCCTTCTCACTCCCTCCCTCTGATTCTAAACGCACCTTCCTCACTCCCTCCTGTGCCTCCTTCTCACTCCCTCCCTCTGATTCTAAACGCACCTTCCTCACTCCCTCCTGTGCCTCCTTCTCACTCCCTCCCTCTGATTCTAAACGCACCTTCCTCACTCCCTCCTGTGCCTCCTTCTCACTCCCTCCCTCTGATCCTAAACGCACCTTCCTCACTCCCTCCTGTGCCTCCTTCTCACTCCCTCCCTCTGATTCTAAACGCACCTTCCTCACTCCCTCCTGTGCCTCCTTCTCACTCCCTCCCTCTGATTCTAAACGCACCTTCCTCACTCCCTCCTGTGCCTCCTTCTCACTCCCTCCCTCTGATTCTAAACGCACCTTCCTCACTCCCTCCTGTGCCTCCTTCTCACTCCCTCCCTCTGATTCTAAACGCACCTTCCTCACTCCCTCCTGTGCCTCCTTCTCACTCCCTCCCTCTGATTCTAAACGCACCTTCCTCACTCCCTCCTGTGCCTCCTTCTCACTCCCTCCCTCTGATTCTAAACGCACCTTCCTCACTCCCTCCTGTGCCTCCTTCTCACTCCCTCCCTCTGATTCTAAACGCACCTTCCTCACTCCCTCCTGTGCCTCCTTCTCACTCCCTCCCTCTGATTCTAAACGCACCTTCCTCACTCCCTCCTGTGCCTCCTTCTCACTCCCTCCCTCTGATTCTAAACGCACCTTCCTCACTCCCTCCTGTGCCTCCTTCTCACTCCCTCCCTCTGATTCTAAACGCACCTTCCTCACTCCCTCCTGTGCCTCCTTCTCACTCCCTCCCTCTGATTCTAAACGCACCTTCCTCACTCCCTCCTGTGCCTCCTTCTCACTCCCTCCCTCTGATTCTAAACGCACCTTCCTCACTCCCTCCTGTGCCTCCTTCTCACTCCCTCCCTCTGATTCTAAACGCACCTTCCTCACTCCCTCCTGTGCCTCCTTCTCACTCCCTCCCTCTGATTCTAAACGCACCTTCCTCACTCCCTCCTGTGCCTCCTTCTCACTCCCTCCCTCTGATTCTAAACGCACCTTCCTCACTCCCTCCTGTGCCTCCTTCTCACTCCCTCCCTCTGATCCTAAACGCACCTTCCTCACTCCCTCCTGTGCCTCCTTCTCACTCCCTCCCTCTGATTCTAAACGCACCTTCCTCACTCCCTCCTGTGCCTCCTTCTCACTCCCTCCCTCTGATTCTAAACGCACCTTCCTCACTCCCTCCTGTGCCTCCTTCTCACTCCCTCCCTCTGATTCTAAACGCACCTTCCTCACTCCCTCCTGTGCCTCCTTCTCACTCCCTCCCTCTGATTCTAAACGCACCTTCCTCACTCCCTCCTGTGCCTCCTTCTCACTCCCTCCCTCTGATTCTAAACGCACCTTCCTCACTCCCTCCTGTGCCTCCTTCTCACTCCCTCCCTCTGATTCTAAACGCACCTTCCTCACTCCCTCCTGTGCCTCCTTCTCACTCCCTCCCTCTGATTCTAAACGCACCTTCCTCACTCCCTCCTGTGCCTCCTTCTCACTCCCTCCCTCTGATTCTAAACGCACCTTCCTCACTCCCTCCTGTGCCTCCTTCTCACTCCCTCCCTCTGATTCTAAACGCACCTTCCTCACTCCCTCCTGTGCCTCCTTCTCACTCCCTCCCTCTGATTCTAAACGCACCTTCCTCACTCCCTCCTGTGCCTCCTTCTCACTCCCTCCCTCTGATTCTAAACGCACCTTCCTCACTCCCTCCTGTGCCTCCTTCTCACTCCCTCCCTCTGATTCTAAACGCACCTTCCTCACTCCCTCCTGTGCCTCCTTCTCACTCCCTCCCTCTGATTCTAAACGCACCTTCCTCACTCCCTCCTGTGCCTCCTTCTCACTCCCTCCCTCTGATTCTAAACGCACCTTCCTCACTCCCTCCTGTGCCTCCCCATTCTCACTCCCTCTCTCTAGTTCAACACACTGAACCTTTCCCACTCCACCCCTCGCCCCCTTTTGCTCTCCCTGTGTGTCCACATGCATGGGTTGTGCAGGTGGGGAAGCGATGGGGAGTGGTGGAGACTGGTTAGGTGCGGCAGTTAAGGGAGGGGTAGGGAGTGGTGGGGCCTGGATAGGTTGCGGTGGAACAATAGAACATTGGCTGGTCGCTTTAACCTCATCCAGATTCTCTGGTGTGTGCTTCTTTCGCTGCTGCTTCTCTTGGTGCTGCATCTCTCGCTCCTTCTCCTGCTGCTTCTCTCGCTCCTTCTCCTGCTGCTTCTCTCGCTCCTTCTCCTGCTGCTTTTTTCGCTCCTTCTCCTGCTGCTTTTCTCGCTCCTTCTCCTGCTGCTTTTCTCGCTCCTTCTCCTGCTGCTTTTCTCGCTCCTTCTCCTGCTGCTTTTCTCGCTCCTTCTCCTGCTGCTTTTCTCGCTTCTTCTCCTGCTGCTTTTCTCGCTCCTTCTCCTGCTGCTTTTCTCGCTCCTTTTCCTGCTGCTTTTCTTGCCCCTTCTTCTGCTGCATCTCTAGCTGCGTCTCTTCCTTCTGCTTATGTTGTTCCTTCTCTTGCTCCTGCCCTTGCTGCTGCACCTCCTGTTGTTTCCCGTGCTGCTGCTTGTCTTGCTCCTGCTGCTTGTCTTGCTCCTGCTGTGCTACAGATGTGCTCAAGCGAGCCACGCTCCCCTGTGAATGTGGTCCTGCAGCGTCCGAGCCTGCTACAGCCGAGCCTACTACAGCCGAGCCTGCTACAGCCGAGCCTGCTACAGCCGAGCCTGCTACAGCCGAGCCTGCTACAGCCGAGCCTGCTACAGCCGAGCCTGCTACGGCTGTGCCTGATGAAACTAAGACTGTTGCAACAGGAGGAGCGACTGACACCAAGGAAACTTCTGTGCTGCCACACTCCTTCCCCTTCTCACTTTCCTTCCCCTTCTCACACTCATTCCCCTTCCCACCATCCTTCCCCTTCTCACACTCCTTCCCCCCCTCCTTCTCTTTCCTCCTCTCACACTCCTTCCCCTTCTCAGTTGACTGAGACACCACCTGCCCGGTGATCCGTCCAGAGCCAAGCACGTCCACTCTCCCCTCTGCCTTGCCGTCCTCCTCCACTCTCCCCTCTTTTACATTCGACTCACGTATCAGCCTGCTGATCCTGTCGGTGGCACTCATATCGCGCCTCCCCTCTGCCGTTCGTTTCTCCACTGCTGCTTCCCCCTCCCCTCTCCGCTCCTCCTTGCCCCCCTTACCCTCCACGTCCCCGCCCTCCGCTCCGCTGTTTTCTCTCTGCACGTCACCAGACGGCTTCTGAGACGCCTCTCTTGTCCCAAGAGTCGCTGCCGCCAGCACCCGCGCCGCTCTCTTTACGTCCACTCCTCCCACTGCTCCCAATGCTTCCACTGCTCCCACTCCTCCCACTCCTCCCACTCCTCCCATTCCTCCCATTCCTCCCACTGCTCCCACTGCTCCCTCTGCTCCCACTCCTCCCAACGCTCCCACTGCTCCCACTGCTCCCACTGCTCCCACTGCTCCCACTGCTCCCACTGCTCCCACAGCTCCCGTTGCTCCAATTTCCCCTGTACCAATTCCCTCCACCTTCTTCCTCCCTCGCTCCTCCTCTTCCCTCATCTCCGCCTCTCTCGCCCCCACCATGCCGTCTCGCTTCTCCCTCTCCCTCACTTCATCATCCACTCCCTCCGCCCCCTTCGCCTTTCCCTCCTCCGCCTTTCCCCTCACCTTCACTTCGTTTCCATCCCCTTCCTTTTCCACCCCACACCTTCCATCCCCGTTCGGTCCCATTGTACTGAAGTATCAGGAATAGCAGTATCCATCTTCGCTCCGTCTCATTGTGCAAATATGTAAGGCGCGGAAATGGAGCTAAGTGACTCACTTAATATTCAAGACAATAATAGCGCGTGGAACTGGAACGAGACGCGCTGAGGCAACGAGCCTGCTGCATCTGAGAATTACACCCTAATTGAGGTTGACAACGCACTCAGAAAGATCTGACAGCGCGAAAACGGAGAGTGTCAGGATGGTTTCGTTACTAGATTCCCCAGCCCTAACTTCAGAAATGTATCCCAAGTTGAGTAACTGCTTGAGTTGTCTATCAACTTGGGGAATCCTGTTTCAGATAATGTTGAAGGAAATGACGAAGCAGAAAAAAAAAATCCCCTTTTTCTAACGGACATTCCTTGACAAGGAGACTAATCTGCGTGTTTGGTATCCTATGTTTTCTGATAAAGCGAAGGTCAAGCTGGCTTTGTTGCAACACTAAAGTAATATATGGAGGATCACTTAATGAATAGGTTCTCAAGACATTGATGGCTAGTAACAAAATAGTACACCAAATAGCAAAAGGATATAAAGTGGACTTTCTGTCTAGAGGGAAACTAGTAACTAGTAGTGTACATACGAAGTATATGGACGCATAGAATTCAAACCGTCTCCAAGCCGCAAAGCTGACTGCAAGAGTTTGATGTTGATGGTCGCGACGCGAATCTCACCGATGGGTGCGTCTCATGCGGAAGAGGAAAGCCACCCAAATTTCTGTGTACTGTAGAGCCAACACATGTTTCTCAGGGCACGGATTGGCTGTCCACGACGATCTCAACACACATCTCGGCTTACGCGTCCACAATTCCATTTTTGCCCAAAACATTGACCTCCGTGGGGCGATTATCGGGCAATGAATATTATCGCTTTCATGGATGGTTACACCGCATAACACAGTAATGTGACGAATTTACAGATTTAACGGGCATCTCCCAGGGATCTGTTGCATAACGGAAAACCTATGGGCTCAGCTGTGTACTGTAGTAAAACAGCAATGTGCGAGTGCTCCTGGAAGCTGTGGTTGATGGCGATACGAGACAGAAAGGACGCACAAGGTGTAATCATTTAGAACGTGAAGCAGCATTTAGCTCTCACATGATTCTGTCATGCTGGCGATATGCAACTGTTACACCAGGCAGAGGCTGGTTTTGGTAAGTTTCAGCCCTGACCAGCTGATTTGCACATTACCATCGTGGTTAAAAACCAACATTTATTTTAACTTCTATAGTGTGCGCCGTCCATTCTCAACTGCCCACGAAGTACCTGTGCAGTGAAGGTTACATGTGAAAAGAAACTGATGTGGTGCAGTCCAGCTTCAACATGTGAAGGGCAGGTTTGCTGTTTACCCGTGTTCCACCAGCAAAGCACCACTTCTCTTCCTTCTCATTGGTGCCTAGAGGATTAGAACCTTTAGAAGATTGCATCCAAGTGTCACATGCCGCTACTGTAACACTGATCACGTGACAGTCCTGACTTCCGAGTTGTGGCATTTCACGCGTCAACAAAATGTTGCTCTCGTCAGTGCCAAACAAATTGATTCAGATCCTGGAGAGCTTTGTAATACACCTAGCCCGCGCCATTTTCAATCCCCCCAATTTCAAAAGGTTTGTCGCCACCTCTGGGGGTGGGGGGCAAAACTGAACAGTAGCAAGGCATATTTGCGGTCTATATGCACTGACGCGTCAGCAGCATTCCCAACTCTTTGGAGAGACAGAATTCAGACTGGACGCGAAAATGATGTGTAGGTTTTGGTCAGAAATCCGCCACATACGTGGAGGGCAAATCCGCCCTGTCAGAACTCGCAGCCAGATGCTGACTCACTGCCCAAAATCGCGGGCAAGTGGCAAAATCGCGGCTCGGTACCGTCTTTTTGAAATTAGCGCAGGCTAGGTGTAGCTTTCCGTTCGTGAGTGTATTTCGAAAGTTACTCTGACTGTCAACATCACGCACTTTCCTCTATTCTTTTCTGAGGGGATGAAATACACACAAATAAATGCATACTTCCACTGTCATAACGGATTGGTGAGAAGGGCGAGTAGCATTTAGCTAACAAGGCCCTTCTCCGGTTTATGCCTTGCTGTAGTGTTTTTCTTGAACTAAGTACTTCAGAAGGGGCAGGACTGTCTGGGTAAGGAAAAGGCATGTCTGTCGTGAATGAGCATTGCTGCTCCAACAGAGTGGTGCGCACATGCAATGCAACCAGCGTAATAACTGCGTGCGGTTGCGCAGGAACTCCGATCACCTCAGACTTCTAGAATTCTCCAGTAAGCATGCAGCACGAAGCATGCGGGACAACATGCACAGTACACCTCACCAACCCACGCCTCAACAATGTGGTTGCCCCACGTGAAAAGGTGGGCGGGGAAGAATAGCCACCGTCGTCGCGTGCGCCAGGTGGGCATGGCTCCGCACGGTGGACCGGTGGTGATTGGGATTGGTTGGCAGACAACAAGGAATGAACCAGCCAACACCAAGACGATTGGGGAGGACGAGATCAGGGCTATTGCTAGGATTTTTGCTAGCTCGGACGATCCGGGCCCCTGTGAAAAAGACCCTGTAAAATCCGAGCCAGCGGAAAAAAAACCTTGACGAATCCGGGTTCGAGCCAGAAAAGGCCTGAAAACATGCATTACCAGAATTTCGCGGGAAACTCACAGTGGGTTGCACGAGGGCTGGGGAGATTGGAGATGGAGTGGCTCTGGAGGGGTGAGCGAGATACTTATTGTAGACTTCGAAAAAAATACGATGAGGAAGAGTACATAGGGAGAACAGGGCAATCAGACACTCTCTCCTTATTGGCCTTCTAAGCCATGTCGACGTAGAACAGGGCAATCATACACTTGAGGCCAACAAGGAGAGAGTGGTTAGGAAATTCACTAAAAGTGGCCCACGTGTGTTTAGAGGGAGACGGAGAGGAATGCAAGGCAGGTCGGGGAGAACATGTCTGCTAAAATTATACGGGTCCCCTTGAGAACTCCCCGGAGAGATCCGAGCTGACTCGATAATTACCCTTCAGTTTCACGGGCTGGTCCGAAAAAAACCTTGTGAAAATCAGGGCTCCTTGAAAAAACACCCTATAATTTCAGTCAAAACAGGGTAATTGCCCTGATAACTTAGGCCCTGGACGAGATGATAAAGCTGATGAGGCGTAACGATCAACGAACAACTTGTTTCTCGAGCACGATTTGCACAACTCGATTCTCTCCTCGTCCTCCCTCACGAATTCCTCTTCCTACAAAGGAGTGTTCTTGATTAGTTCCTCCAGCAACATTTGCATCGAATTTTCACTCCTTGTCTCAGCTGGTCCTGGATACATCTACGTTTTCTCTTTCACAAATATCGCTTACAATGTCAACATCGCAGCAGGAGCTCTTATTAGTGATGCAGCAGCGCCAGCGCGCTTTAGCGTCTCTCCTCTCGACCGGCCTTCCCACAACCGCTAATAACAACAACGCCTTTGCGCCCCTTTTCACCACGGGCTGGCCCCCCGCGGGACTTCAACTCCCCTACGCCGCCGCAAACGCCGCTACTATGATGAACCTCGCAGCTAATCAGGTCGCTATGGTTCCAGACGGCATCGCAGCAGCGCAGAGCGGGCCGAATTCTCTCCCGCAGCTTCAGCTCCTTCGCGCGCTGGCTGCGACGCAGATCGCCAACGCCGCCGTCAGCGTGGCCCCGCAGACTTCGCTTTCGAGCCGCGGATCGAAGCGTAGCGCTAAGGACGATAGCAAGCCGCTGCGCCCGCGCAAGCGCGGCCGGCCTTCTTACAAGGACCGCGCCGCCGCGGCTCTTGCGGCGGAGGAAGCGGCGAAGGCGGCGAAAGCGGCGGCGCTGGCGGAGCGCGATATGGTTCTCCGGCAGATCGCCGCGCAAATGGCGCCGCAAATGTCGCCGCAAGGGGCGTTGATGCTTCTGCAGCAACAGATGGCGTTGCAACAATTGGGGATGCTGGGAGCCAACCAGATCGGTGGATTTCCCGCCGGATTGTGCGCTGCGCCGCCGGCGCTCGCTCATGTGCGCGCCGGAAACAACGGCGTCACCGCCGCCGCGGCCATGGATGCTGTTCGACAAGCTATGCCGGCGGCTGCCGACAAAATTGCGGATCGTGTGGCTTCCAGCGGAGCCGCGAGCCGTCAACTCTGCACGTCGGACGTTGATTTCGCGGGGCTGGACGGTTCTGCGTGGGACCAATCACGGCTGTTCGCCGTGACGGCGAACGAGACCCAACGGCAGCGCACGGAGGATGTCGATACACATCGAAACACGGACGGCCATCCGGGTGACGAAAACGAGAGCGACTTTAACGGAGATGCCTCGAGCTGGCCACGGCGCGGTGGGAAGCAAACGAAGAGTGCCGCGAATCTTATGCACGAATCTTCGCCAAAGCCTCTGGTCCGTGCTGGGGGTTCTTCAGTAACAGAAGACGGTACCCAAGCAGCCGTCGCAGCCGCCGCGCAAGCTGCGACCAATCACGCTGCGCCAAGTGGCATCTTCATGGCGCCGCCACCGTCCAAGAGCGCCGCTGGCCCTGGAGCCATGCCGGCCCTGGATTGGATGTTCTCTAAGGACACGCGCTTCGTGCAACCCGCTCCTAAGGAGGACCTGGAGGAGCATGCAGATGAGCACGTGCCTGCCGCCCCTGCTGTACCTGCTGGTCTGGTTGTTTCATCCGTACCTGCAGTCCCTTCACAGCAGCAGCAGCCGCAGCAGCAGCAGCAGCAGCTGCTGCAGCCCCCTGCTGTTGTGGTGGCAGCTGCAATGCAGCTCCTAGCCCAGGCTATGCCAAGTGTGGGATCCAGGCAAGTGTTGCCTGCTGCTGCTGCTGGTGGTGCAGTGCAAGGCATGGGTCCTGTTGCTGGTCTGATGGGCCTGACCAGGTCCAGGAGCAACATTGAAGCGGTGCTTGCTTATGTGGATGCTGAGATCCAAGCAAGGAAGTCTAGAATGGGTGAGGCCAAGGAAGGTGCTTCTGTACCTGCTCATTTGGTTCCCACATCTGTTGAAGCTAGGGAGGAGCTCAAAGCTCAAGATCAGCTAGACCTGTCACTTCATTTGTAAATTCAGTTAATTTAGAATGAGTTGGACTTATGCACATAATCAATAGGTAGTAATTTACTGCATCATTTAAGCAACTTTACAGTGTTGCACAACGTAATTAGTGGTCTTTTATCAGGTTCCATGTTATCTCCGTATCGGACGCTTCGGAGGCTGCGACGGAGAAATTCAACGGTGTCGATGCTCGCACCACGGTTGACGTTCCTCACAGATATGTTGACGAAAGAACTTCGAGCTGCCAATTGGATGCTCGATGCTCCACTTGAACTCAGGTCCGCGCGCGCAGAATCTGGCGCGCGGAAGTGGGGGTTCCCGCGTCGGGTTGCTTCTTCTTCTTACAGTATTGGGGCATTACTCCTACTGTACCACCATCCCTGGCTTTGCCATCACGCCACCCATACGGTACGATCGATCATATGACCCCATCCCATTCACGCAAGGCGGCAATTTCACCGCTTGGGGGTTCTCTGCATCTGAGATTGTTCGTCCAACGCAGTTCTGTTGTGTTGCTGACGTAAACCACGAATTACCGCTTTCAAACAATTGTGACCGAGCAAAACAGTGCGGCATCGGATTGAAAGCGGGTCAGTGCCTGGAGCGTGACACTGACGCCATGGCCCGTAATTGGTTTTGTCCGTCGTACATCTGACGCGATAATCTAGACCGAGCATCTATAGCGGATGGTCCCGCGCACATCACGACTACTCTTCTGTTTGCATCTCTTTTCAATGTTTAGTAGCCATTCTTTTTATTATTTATTATTTCCCAGCAGTGACCTCAGCGTGTCACATTGATTAATCTTATGGCAGCTCCTATGGCACAGCGTCCTCCGTACCTCATTTTACAGTTTCCCAATGGCGAGCGCAAGGTTAGTTTGAGTTTCTCTTTTGGGAGTAACGAAATTCTGATTTCCGCTAGTATAATTTTTCATTTCAAGACTCCCTGGCCCTTATTCACTTTGTGTCGCTATCATCCGACCATGCAATCATACGATTTGCTCATTTCACCTTCGCCGATTTTCTCCCGGATTTTCTGGCAGGAAATACGCGACGCTGTCACGATTCTAGGTCGAGCGACGTTTCCCATCGATCCGAAATCTATTGTCTGCTGCAGTCGGAGACAAGCGGAGATTCGCATTGCCAGTCCAGGTTCAGACCACCTTCCCACCCGTGGCGATGACTGCACTGCTGCTTTTCCTGGCGATCAAGATAAGCCGCAATTTCCAGCTGTGACGGCGAGGATGACGTGTCTCGGAGTCAACCGCATTTGTTTCAAAAGATGCCGCAGGCCGGACTCTCTTCTGCCTAGAGCTACGGAAACAGCAGCAGGTGCATCAGCAACGGCAGGGGAGCTAGGATCAGTAGAAGCAGTAGGAGCGGTATTAGGACCGGGAACTGGAGCAGCAGGGGAGATTTCACTTTCACATACTGGCCGCGTCAGGAGACATTCTTCATCAGTGTTGGTGCTGGCTAAGGGCGAGTCGGTCTGCCTGTCAGATGGTGACCAGTTTTTCCTAGCTGCAAGCCCTAAGTGCCTTGTCAGCGTGGTTATACCGAGCTGTGGCAGTAGCGAGGCCACAGAGAGAGTTTGTTCTGCCAGGGGAGGAGAGGCAGAGAATAAAGGGGTATTGGGAGGAGCAGCAGAGTGGGGAGAGGAGGTCGGAAGGCGGGAAGATAGAAGCAGCGATGCTAGTGATGATGAGAAGATGAGGGAGGGTGGGAGGTTGGCAGAGGAGCGGGGGCATGGGCAGGGGAGCGATGAGGTGGGAAGGCAAGCAGATCGAAGAGTCGTTGATACAGTGGATTCCGTTAGGGAAAGGAGAAGGGTGGGAGGTGATGATGGAAGGGTGGGAGGTGATGATGGAAGGGTGGGAGGTGATGATGGAAGGGTGGGAGGTGATGTGCGTGAGGATGAATGGCGAGAGGAAGCTCAGATGCTTGAAGAGAAGCATGCAGGGGCGGGAGGGAGAGAGGAGATTGGGATGAGGGAACAGATCATGGGAGTGGGGGGCGCCAGGGTGAAGAGACCGAGGGAGGTGGCAACGAGGGATGCGTTGTTTCTGGAAGCAGTAGGGGTGAGAGGGAATCGCGGAATGAGGGTTAAGAGGAGGGCAAGGAGGTTTGTCTTAGATTCGGAAGCGCAGGAGGAGGAGAAGGAAGAAGAGGAAGAGGAACGGGAAGGGGGGGAGGAAGAGGAAGAGGAGGAGGAGGAGGAGCGGGAGGCGGGTATGGAGGAGGTGGTGGTGAGTCTGACAGGGTACGAAAGACTCGCGCGGTCGTCTGTGAAACTCCTGATTCAAGCCTCAGGGGCGCGGCTCACACCAGACTTCTCCCCACATCTGAACACACACTTGGTATGCGACTTCACTCCTCATCTCAACCATCGAATCACGGCATCTCAGAATGCGACTTCACTCCTCATCTCAACCTCCCTCGGAACGTTGTTTTCAAGCTCCGTGCCAGCATGTGCTGTGCTCCTTGGAGCGCAATGTCAGAGGAATTTGTGACGTTCCATTTTTATCATGCTCCACCACTCTGCCGTCTGTCTGCCTGCCTGCCTGCCTGCCTGCCTGCCTGCCCACCCGCGGCCGGCCCGCCCGCCTGCCTATCCCGCCTGCCAGGTGTGCAATCGGTTTGACGGGCCCAAGTACGACCTGGCCGTCCGCAGCAACGCAGCTCTCCATGCCATGCGCTGCCATGCTGATGGCAACCAGTGCGACTGTGATTGTAACGAGGGCACGGAGTGGAAGCACAGGGGGGACAGCGAGGGCGCAGTGTGGGTGGTTAACCACCGGTGGCTGGAGGACTGTTTGCTCTACTGCCGCCGCGTCCCTGAAGCTCCTTACACCCTCCTCCCGTACGTGCTGCACGTTTTGGTGTGGTGTGCGATGTGCGTTGTGTATACCCACCCCACCGTTGCGTTGTATACCCAGATGCTCCTTGCATTCTTGTCCTGTACATGTTGCGTGCAAATATTGCTTAGTGTACCCCTGAGGCTTGTTATGCCTGACTTTTTGCCGTATAGTCTGCCCCTTTTGAGTTTTGAGTTTGCACCTTGAGGACTTTCGTAGAGCGTCTGCACTTCACTTTTTGGAGCTGGGACGTTTCGTTTTTAAAACTTCTCTTCCCTTCCCTTCCCTTCCCTTCCCTTCCCTTCCCTTCCCTTCCCTTCCCTTCCCTTCCCTTCCCTTCCCTTCCCTCCTTCCTTTCCCTTTCCTTCCCTCCTTCGTTCCCATCCCCAGGGGCAACGCAGTGGGCCCTCCATGTCTCTTCCCCGAGCCACCACCACGTGCTCCCTCGTCCAGCGCGGACTCAAGGACCCCACCCCCGCCTCCTCTTCCCCCGGATGAACCGTCTGCTCTTCCCTTGGTGGCACCGCTGGCTCTTCCCTTAGTGGGCGATTGCGAGGCAGGCGCAGCAGAGGAAGGGGTGCGGACTGAGGCAGCGACAAGGCAGGAGGAAGGGAAACCGTTTCTCAAGCCACAGGCAGAGCCCGGGGTTCTTGTGGCAAGAGAGAATGTTATGGAAGATGTTGGGAGAGGGTGGGCTGGTGGTGCGGAAAGCAGCGGGGTGAGGGGAAACAGTGGCTCGATGGCAGGCCCTGCACACGTGGCAGGCACTGCACACGACAGAGGGAGGGATTTGGTTGGGCGAGGTGTGGGGGCTGGAATGGCGAGGCGCTTCACTAAGAGCAGCCCCTTTAAGAGGAGGAGGGTGCAGGGTAAGGAGAATGTTCCAGAGGGGTGTGCAGAGGGGCATGAAGGGGGTAAGGGTGGTGTGGTGACGCGGATTGAAGCAGCAGCTTTAGCCGATGAGATCAGAGGGCATGGCGTTGCTACAGCAACAGTGACGACAAGACAGGGTGCAGCACAAGAGCGAGCAGCAGCGGTGCCGGCTGCAGGACCAGCATCAGGCACAGCAGCAGCAGTAGCAGTAGCAATAGCAACGGCGGCAGCAGCACCAGCAGCAGTATCAACAGAGGCAGCAGCACCAGTAGCAGCAGCAGCAACGGCGGCAGCAGCAGCGGCAGTAGCAGCAGCAGCACCACCACCACCACCACCAATACCAGCAGCAGCACCAGTTGCAGCTGCAGCAGCACCAGTATCGGCTGCAGCAGGAGTGACGACAATTGAAAGGCCACGAGAGGTGCGCGAGGTGGAAATTCTCCACCCCTCCACTCCCCCACCTGCGCCCTCGTCCCCCCATCAAGCTGCCCCATCCCCGCCCCCACCTTCCCGCAAGGCCTCCCCATCGCCCTCTCAAACCCCCTCCCTGTCGAAATGCCTGTATGAAGGGGTTGGGGAAGATGGCATATGGCCGTCGATTCATCTGGGGTCTCCTGTTCCCCTCTCTCTGTTGCCGTCGCAGCCTGTTCCTGATGTCTCCCAGGTTGCTCCTGATAGTCCTTTGGTGAAAACAGCAGAGGAGAGAAAGGGGGGACAGGAGGAGAGGATAGAAGGGACGGACGCGAACGAGAGGGTGCCAGGGGGGGAGGAGAGGAGAGAAACGGATTCTGGAGGGAGGGAACCAGAGCGCGGGGAGAGAAGAGAAACGGATGTGGGACATGTGGAGGAGGAGGAGGAAGAGGAGTTCATTGATAGAATCCCGTTGTCTCCTGACATTGGGGGGGGTTCTCACTACAGACCCCTTGACTGCACGCTCGGCCAGCTGGCATCTGAGGATGCAGGAGGAAACCAAAGGGCCCTGCCATTGGTCGCTGCTGTTCCTGAGAATCCTGGAGAGGAAGCTTGTAACGAGGATGAGGGATCTGACAGCTCGTTTCAGCAAGCTCGGATGCTGCTGGCGTCTCTCTGGGGACCAAGAGAAGAGGAGGAAGATGGGGGGATGCTGGTGGATAGGCGGAGAGAGCAGCAGGAGGTGACTTGTGAGTCGGCTGAAAAGGCATGGAGAAGGGAGGGAGCAGATGGGGAGTTGCTGGTGGGTACGCGGAGAGAATACATGAGGGAACGGGATGCGAGGCAAGATGTAGAGAATGTGGTGCACGAGGGTGTGAGAGAAACTAGTGCGGTTGAAGAGGGTGTGAGGGAAACTAGTGCGGTTGAAGAGGGTGTGAGGGAAACTAGTGCGGTTGAAGAGGGTGTGAGGGGAAAGGGTGTGCAGCAAGAGGGCGAGGATGTGACACCAAGTGACTTAAGAAAGGAGGAGTTGGCACAGGAGGGCGTAAGGGGAGGGGCAGGAAGGAAAGGCGTTTCTGGAGGGTTGGGGCAAGCGCGATCAGGCAGTGGTGATGTGATTGTGCTCTCGGATAGTGACAGTGAGAGTGGCAGGGGTAGTGAGAATGACAGGGGTAGTGGTGGTTGGCAGGTGGGAGAAAGAAGGAAGAGGGGAGGTGAGGGGAGTCGTGGGCCGGATTTGAGAAGAGGGGGGACGAGGAAGGTTGAAGAAGAATGTGAAGAACGGGAGGTTGTGGCTGAGGAGAAAGAGGAAGAGGAGGAAGAAGAGAAGGAGGAAAAGGAAGAGGAGGAAGAGGAAGAGGCAGAAGAAGAAGAGGAAGAGGAGGAGGATGAGATTGAGTTCACACAGCGTGTCCCTGAGAACCCCGTAAGGAGGGATGGCGTGGCAGCTAGCGAGTCAGAGAGAGGTTTCACCCGAGGAGTTGGTGGGGTCAGAGACAGTCGCATGTGTGGAAGCCAAGGGGGACACGTGAGAGTGCGAGAGGGAGGAGAGGGAGGAGAGGGAGGAGAGGGAGGAGTGGGGCGAAACACATGGCATGCCCGACCGAGTGTTGAGCAAACGGATTCTGGAGGACAAGAGTGGGTAAGGGAGTGTGAGGGGCGGATGGGGCAGGAGGGAGGAGTTGAAGGGGAAGCATTGGGTCGAAGGGGAGATGAAGGCGAGAGGGGAGGTGAGGAGGGGGGGCAGCAGAGATTGAAGAGACTGCGCAAGGCAACGTGGAGGAGAGACCTGCTGCAGAGCAGAGCGGCTGCTGCTGCTGCTATTGCTGCTGCTGCTGCTGCTGAGGGTGGTGTGGATGGTGGTTATAACAGAACATCTGGTAGAGGATATGGTAGTGGTCATGGTAGATGGAATGCGGTTGGTGGCGGTGATGAGGAAGGGGATGCAGAAGGCTGTGCTGTAGGAGGGGCGCATTCACGTGACCTGCCTCGAGAACCCATCTCATATGGTCAAGCAGTGACATCTGGCATCTTGGCTGATGATGTGGCGGCGCCACCTGGCAGTCCGACACGTGGCGAAGGGCCCAATGGCGGGATGACACGTGGCAAGTCCGTTTGGACGCTGGAGGCGTTTCTGGGAAGGACGGTGGACCCTAGAAGACCGTTGAGAACAGCAGAGGTGGGAGTGGGAGAGGTGAGAGAAGCAGCAGAGGGGAGGATACCGGAGCTGCCTCTCTTGCGAGAGGGGACTATAACGGGTGCAACAGTTGGTGGGAGCCAACAGCAGCACCAGCAGCAGGAGCACATTCAGCAGCAGCAGATGCAGATGAGGGAGGTGCCGTTGTGGTCATCAGCACAAGCAGATGCAGTAGCAGGGGTAGGTGCACCTGGGGGGGGAGCAGCAGCGGCAGGAAGCAGAGCCTCCATCCACAGGTACTTTCCTCCCTCATCCACCCGACCTTCCATGTCAGCAGGCACTTCACGGCAGACTAGTCGGCTCTCTCCGATGAGGGGCCAGCAGCAGAACGGCCACCAGACGAATCAACCAAGAAGCCACCAAAGAAACCACCAGAGCAATCACCCAAGGAGCCACCTTTCCCCGGGGAGGAGACCTGCCAAGGCCTCTTGCTCTGCAGACCCATTTCGGCTTGCCACTGCATCACATCCCACCACTCTCTTTGCTCCTTCCTCTGCTCCCCCGGCTGCTGGATCCTCTGCTGCTCCCTCTGTTCCTCCCGCTGCTCCTCCCGCTGCTCCTCCCGCTGCTCATCCTCCCACCACCACACCCACTGCTCCTTCCTCTGTCCCCTCTGCTACAGCCACTGCTGCCGCCCCTCTCCCCACCCATACCACTCACGCCCCTGCTCCCTCCTGCCCGCTCTCTCCCCACCACCACACTCCCCCACGCATGCCTGCCCGCACACCTCCCAAGTTAAACCGTGCACTGCAAGTTTCTGCTCGCACATTCCCCAGAACAGTGCCAGACGGGAATCAGAATCAGGATCAGAAGGCAGGCTTTCGCACTCCCACCAAGGCGGTGTTTGATGGGAGCCTGAAGGCAGTGGGTGCCCGCACGCCGCCCAGGGCAGCGTTTGCGAGTCCCAGTGGGGGGTGTGCGTGCGCCATCTGCCAGGAGGACACTCCGGCCTCGAGAATCGGCGTGCTGCCCTGCATGCACGCCTTCTGCTACACCTGCATCCACAAGTGGGCTGAGAGCGCAGTGAGTAGGCTTTCTTTTGTCCTCGCCTCCTCGACCTCCTCTCGCGGGCCCCTCTCGCTTTTCCTCGGCCCTCCTCTAATCGTTTTTGTCTAAAACCATAACTTATCTCGACCAGTTTCCACTTGTTTCGCCCCACTCACAGGCCACAGCAATTCCGTGCTGTCCTCTTTGTAAGGAGCCCTTTGAGTTCATTACAGTGCGCAACAAGCGGGCCAGTAGAGAAGCAGCTGCGGCTGCGAAGCACACCAGTCACCCTGCTGCTCCTACTGCTGCTGCTGGTGATGGTGCTGCACCTGTGGATGAAGATGGTGGGGATGGGGAGGACGAGCGCATTGTCATGGTACCAACCCGCAAGAGGAGGGCCCCCACTGATGACTCGCCACTCGATGTAAGCCCGCCTTCATGACTGTTCCTTCATTCCTTTTCCTTCTCTTCATTTCGTCTCTCTTCTCTTTGTTTTGTTTTGGTTTTTTCGTTTCCCTCTCCCTTCTTCAATATGCTTGTGCCTCTGTGAAGAACCTCCATTCTTCTCAAGACCTCCATGGTTATTAATGAATTCTCCCACAATCCCCCCCACCTCCCCCTCTCCATGGTGTGCTGTGTGTGCCAGCCAGGCGCCATGGAGGATCTGCTGCTGCTCTGAGACGGCTGCAACCACTGCCTGTCTAATGTTCCCCTCTTCTCACACCGTCCACTTTCCCCCTGTCTCCCCCACTCCCCCCTGCCATCAGACAATGGTGTGCTGTGTGTGCCAGTCAGGCGCCATGGAGGATCTGCTACTTCTGTGTGACGGCTGCAACCACCTGGGAGCGCACCACACCTTCTGCCTCGAACCACCGCTCCCTGCCGTGCCCTCGAGCCAGGAGCCCTGGTTCTGTCCCGCTTGCACTGAGAGGAGGTAGGTGCTGAGTTTCAAGACGTCTCAAAACCTTCTGCCTCGAACCACCGCTCCCTGCCGTGCCCTCGAGCCAGGAGCCCCGCTTCTGCCCCGCTTGCACTGAGAGGAGGTAAGTTACGTGATAAAGGAAGTGTGTTTCAAGTCGTCTAAAAAACGCTCCCTGCCGTGCCCTCAAGCCAGGAGCCCCGCTTCTGCCCCGCTTGCACTGAGGGGAGGTAAGTTACGTGATAAAGGAAGTGTGTTTCAAGTCGTCTAAAAAACGCTCCCTGCTGTGCCCTCGAGCCAGGAGCCCTGCTTCTGCCCTGCTTGCACTGAGAGGAGGTGAGGGCTGTGCATCCATTAAAGGGATTCCAATGCCCACAGATTAAGCGTTCTGGGTTTATCGGTTTCTTTCATGCTGGGTTGAGGCTCGAGACAAGTGAATGCGATTGACTGAACCTCTTTTTCTCCGCTTCCGATCCAGGACCCCTCGACGTACCCGTCGCCGCCTTCAAGTAGATAGGCAAGCATCAGCAACTATTAGGAGGAGGCTGATAGGGAACCGAGCAGCAACACGTGCGAGTGGACGGCATCGGGGGACGATGAACCCGGGCCAAGGAGATTCGCCTCAGCCTGTGGGAGGGCTTGACGCTGACTTCGCAAGTGGCATTCTTGGAAGCGCGTTTGGGGACAGGACGAGGTCAAGGTTGAGAAACAGCAGGCAAACTACGTTGTCTTTCTTCAGAAGTGTCAGATAGGTTGCAGTGGACTAGGGACCTGCCTTGGGATTGGGGATAGGAGTCTGCCCCTGTGAAGGGTGTGCATGAAATTACATAAAGAATTTCATTGTGATATTCTTGTAGTGGTGTAACTAATTTTCCAGTGTACCCAGCGTGGATGAAGCTTATTGAGTTGCACTTGGGCCCACACCCCAATGTGCGCCAAGCTTCCTGGCTCAATCAGCGGAGTTCGGCCCGCCACCGGGGCATTGTTTCCCGGAGAGGCGGAATGTACCTCGCTCATGGTCCTGAGGCCAATCGTGTCACCAATCAGGGCATTCGCACGCAGCATGCGCAGCTGACTCGCGTCGATTGGATGCACGCGCGGCGCAGGCAAGCAACTTCGGCAAACACCATGCAGTGACGGGAACTTCTTGTTCTTGGCGTTTTCCGGGCGATATGTGGCAACGTTTCGCGAATCCCCCTTCCCTCCCACAATTTGCGTAGCCCAAGCCTCAGGGCTTTCGCAAAAGCGCAACGATCTCGGCTGTAGTTCTCGCAAAAGCGGCTTTCGCGAAGCACAAGCAATACTCTTACTGGGCGAGGTCGCAAGTAACCAGTGGACATCCATCGCTAAAGCTGCTCTCTTATCTTCACGAATGTGATGTTCTTTTCTTGCTTCTCTTACCTTCACCATCACAGAACGTCCGCGGAACTTCGGCGGAAAAGGTTGCCTTTCCCCCGCACGTGTTTGCGCTCTGCTGAAGCGGAGGGGCAAAGCCAAACCTGTCAATGGATGACGGGGGTTCGGGGAAAATCGTTTGCGATTGAGGCAGTCCACTGCGATTGGGGAGAAGCATACTGCGCGGAGCTTACCGCGCGGTGTGCTGTCAGGGTGTGCTGCTGCTAAACTCAACTTCAATTTCCCCTCTGCCTGACCTGTCTGCTAGGAAACTAAATCGCCTACTACATGATTCACTCCAGTCACTAAACATCTTTCTCCATCAAGTTTCTAATCAGCTTCTGGTGCGGCAGTCATCTGCTGTGATCTCCTTGGAAGTCCGTCGATGCTGCAGTTTTACGGGAAACCGAGCTTCCTCTTGCATCAGGAAGCTCGCGTTTACATTGAGTAGGGTTTGTAGTTTTCCCTGCAGCCGTACCAAAAGATTATTCTTCTTGACTTCAAGAGGCAGCTGGACGTGAATTTCGTGGGAATTGAGGCCGTTATGGCTTCTCAGATTGCAGGTCTAGCAGCAGGATGGCTCGACGTGAAGGTCATTTACGCCAGAATATCTGCTCAAAACATCATTAACAGCAGCTCCGACTACCTCGTCTTTTCTTGTCCTCCACGTGAAATTTCCTCAGAATTGGAAGTTAACGGCGCGAGAAGAAGCCCGTTGGAAGACGTCTCGTTATCGTTAAGAAAAGACCGATCAGACTCTGAAAGTTCCGAAGCGACATTCGTCAGCACGGACAGATTAAGAATCCGAAGAACTCTCTCGTTTGATATCTTTCATGAAGGGGAACAACTGGTCGCCTGCTCGCTCAATATACGACCCAGACAGGCATTGGAGGAGACGGTTTCAGGCTTACCCGTATTACCTGAACGAGGGTTACCGTTGGAAGGTCAGTGGACGCTTGAATGCTCCTGCACTACTAGCAGTTCCTGGAGCGGGTTCGCCGTCAAGTCGGTTCAAGAGCTGTCGGATCACGCAGTTCAGCCGTCTCTGGAGATCTGCATAGTCGGCAGGTGTGACGGTTTGCCGGTCATGCTGACGGAGACGGTGCAACTAACGGCCAGGCGGAAGAACCACTGGAAGGCAGGTCTGGACGCAATTCCCGAGGTTGAGGAACCCGACCGGATGCATGCCAGGACGGTGGCTCTCGACGAGGATCAGCGGAAAGTCGTCGTTTTCCAGGTGCGAGGCATAAATCTGTTTTGGTTCTGGTTTTATATCTGTGACCCGGCTTTCTTCCCCCTTTCCCCACTCCCCCTCCCACCCCAACCCCCCTCCCGCACTCTTGCCTTTTACCCTCAACCTAGTGCTTCTTTTTCCGTCTCGTTATGTACTGTATTTCTTGTCCGCTGCGGTTTTCAGTGTGTTGTATGTTATCCGTGTTCTGGAGAGTATGAATTGTCACTCCGTCTGCCTTTAGTCAATCTTCCATCTCTCAATTGTCAGTTTCTTCCTGCCCCTGATTTGTTCGTACAGGGAAGTTACAATGATTCTGAGAAGCAGCCGAGCCAGTTTCCAGGATTCTACGATCTCCCTGCAGGCTATGTTGAAAATGAGGAGGGGAATGGCGAGCTTTCGTGGTTCAATGCTGGAGTGAGGGTTGGTGTGGGTCTTGGACTTGGCATGTGCATAGGAGTGGGTATAGGCGTGGGTCTTCTAATCAAGACTTACCAGACAACGGCACGGTCGTTTCGTAGAAGCCTTTTCTAGTTTAAAATGGTAGACAGCCCCTCCACGTGTGGGCCCTACTGCTGCATTTGCATCTGCAACAATCTGTTCATAAACGCTAGTAGAAATCATTCTGGCAGTGGCTACAGTGCTTGCTGGCACTGACCTACAGTATATCCTCCTTGTTCCTAAGCATTGAAGTCAAGTCGTATGGTTTCAAACGCTTATGATGAGCTCTAGGAAGTATTGCCTTGCTCCCCCAGTAAAACTACGGGATGTAACTTCTTCAAAGCAGTCATTGCGTCATCATTACATTCCTCTGATGTCAGCAGACATGGAAGAGAAGTATATATATGTGCGAAATAAGTATGTTGATAACAGGATACTGTTCTGTGCTTCAAACTCTTTCAAAACTGCTAACAGTTCTGTTTACACAGACAATCTCGACGAACAGTGAAAACGGGGATGAATGTCGCATTCCCGCCAGAATGGTTGACGAGCACGGGACATATTCAAAACCAAGGTCTGACACTACCCGGCAGAAACGTTGACCGCGGCTCGTACAATGTCATCTCGTGATTGGTGCTAGCTATGGACCATACCATCCACACCATGTGATACCAAAAAGCCACACATCACTGTTCTCAGCCCGCTGTACACCCTGTTTTCGATAATGTAACATCTTTCGCTGTCATTCTGAATGTTTCGCACACGGCTACTCTTTCCCGCGAACTGTCCGACAGTGCGCGCGTCAGCGCAGCACTGTTTCGGACAACGCGGGCGCCAGCGCAACACTGTTACAGCATTCCTTCACTTTCATTGGGCGAATTTCTCCCGCTCCCCGCCTGTCAGCGGAACCTGTCCATGCACTTCTCAGCGGCTTGCCCCTCGTGCTTGCCCCACGGCTTGCAGTGCTTCGCATGCCGACTCCTCTCGCCGCCCTCTTCACTTCCATTTTGCTGACTCTCTCTCAAACCGCCAGAGCACCCTTCTCAATTACGTTTCAACCGTCTCAACCGATCGGAACCCTCCTACCCTCCCTTCACCTCCATCCACTTCCATCTCTTCTCGATTCCTGATCAGAAGCTGCTCTAGCTATTCCTGAACAGCGTCCTTCAAGAATCTCAGGCATTCCCTAGGCAGCGTAGTCCTCTGCTATCAAACGAGCTAGTCAAGTTACTCGGAGTCCATGGCTTCCTCCGTTGTGACTTCCTCCGTTGTGACTTCCTCCGTATTCAGAAATTGAAAGTTCCGGGTTCATATCGCTCTAACTCTGTAACTCCGTCCATCAGCCTAATGATTCAACTTACGGCGGTCGGTCGGTCGTTATTATCAGAGTTTTACTATTGGATCCGTTTCATCGGTTTCTGTTCAAAAAGCTTCACAATGGCTGTTTACATTCAGCTCGCGACGTGAATTTTCTACCTACAACGTTCGCTCAGATCCTTCAAGCATCGTCATACGAAACCCAGCAAGTTGCGAAGTACGAAGTCTGCAAGTTCCGACTGATGAATCGCTTTCGCAGTCTGCGATGTTACAACGGATGCGACCGTCGCAAAGCAGTTTTCTACCGACGCATGAGACGCTCTAGTAGACGAAGCCGTAAACGGACGAAGTTCTTTAGAGCCATCAACGGCCCTTTTTCTTCAACGTCAAAAGACGACGCTTGAGGCGAAGTTAAGACGGCGCTAACGGCTCAAGAGACGACGATTGACCAAGTTAAGACGGCAAAGTTAAGATGATCTCGGCGACGGCGGATATGATAGGTAATGTATGACTTCGCGAAGCCGTCTGCAGTCGCGACAATCCATTATTACAAAGGAGCTCGCTCGCGACGATGCTACCGCGTCAACGACAGAGGTAACGCCAACGACCCTCTTGATCTTGCCATTTTCCTTTCATACGCGCTTGTTCATAACACTCTACGCTTTTCTGTATGAATTTATCGAGGCACAAATTTTGTCTCTCATTTCGTCTTTTTTCCCGATTCAAGCAGGGAAATTACGTGAGCTGAAGCTGCGGATTGAAGGGCTGAAGCTGATTATGCTGAAGCTGCGCAAGCTATGCGGATTGAGTTGCGCGGATGATGCGGTTGACCTGCGCGGATGATGCGGTTGACCTTCGCGGATGATGCGGTTGACCTGCGCGGGTGATGCGGTTGACCTGCGCGGCTGATGCGGTTGACCTGCGCGGATGATGCGGTTGACCTGCGCGGATGATGCGGTTGACCTGCGCGGATGATGCGGATGACCTGCGCGGATGATGCGGTTGACCTGCGCGGATGATGCGGTTGACCTGCGCGGATGATGCGGTTGACCTGCGCGGATGATGCGGTTGACCTGCGCGGATGATGCGCTTGACCTGCGTGGATGATGCGCTTGACCTGCGCGGATGATGCGGTTGACCTGCGCGGATGATGCGGATGACCTGCGCAGATGATGTGGTTGAGCTGCGCGGATTGAACGGACGGAAGATGGGGATTGAACGAATCTTCCTGTCAACGGATGGATGCAAGTTGAACGGACGGATGCCATCCTCTTGTCATCACCACCTGTCACGGCGTTGGGCGAATGGCCGAGGAAGCAGGGTCAACAGGAGTCACTAGTTTACTGGGTAAGCTCTCACTCTTGATTGGTCCCTTATGCCGTCCCTTACTCGAACCCTATTTCCTCCTTTACTCTGTCTAGCCTTAGTTCTGCTTCCGTTGTTCATGTTTCCCTTCACTCTTCTTTCGCAAATCTGTTTTTCGCGAATCTGTTTTTCTGTTTTTCCCCCTGTGTACCTTGTCTGAGCAGAATGTGTAGGAGAGGAGAGGAGAGGAGTCAATAAAGGAGCAGCAGAGGTGCCAGGAGAGGTGCCAGCAGAGGTGCCAGTAGAGGAGCGAGCACGGGCTGCTGGAGTGCTGCTGGCTGATCCTGGCGCTGCTGGAGTGCTGCTGGCTGATCCTGGCGCTGCTGGAGTGCTGCTGGCTGATCCTGGCGCTGCTGGAGTGCTGCTGGCTGATCCTGGCGCTGCTGGAGCGCTGTCGGCTGATCCTGGCGCTGCTGGAGCGCTGCTAGAGGTACGCCTCTAGCGAGGTGGACCGAGGTGGACAGGCGCGGTGGGATGACGCACGGCTGCCTCCTACCCGCCCTGCTGACCACCCGCTCGTGAAGACGTTGAACGACGCTAATGGAGACACTTGTGGTGAGTTTTCGTTTATCGACAATGAATGTCTTAACTAAGAGCATCTATCTCCAGTTGCGATTTCCGATTTGTTTCCGTTCTGTTTGTACATTTAGCTCCCTAGCGTATCGCATGCGCTGCAATCTGCGATCTGCTCTGACCTGCTCTGTCCCGGTCCTGCTGTTTCCTGCTCTTTCCTGCTCTGTCCTGCTCTGTCCTGCTTTGTCCTGCTCTGACCTGCTCTGTCCTGCTCTGACCTGCTCTGCCCTGCTCTGACCTGCTCTGTCCGTGCAGGAGTTGGTTCCTGATCTGACGCGAAATTGCAGAGAGCGCATCGCTGAATGGCAGAGAGGGTATCGCTGAACGGAGAGCGCCTCGTGGAGCATTGGAGCATCAACACATTACTGGCATCTCGTGGGCAGCAAAACAACTGGGAAGTCTCTTTCCCCTCGCCTGCCCTTCTTGCCACCCTCCATTCGTTTCGTTTTGTCATTCCGTGTTTCCTTGTTTTGTCATTCCGTGTTTTTCGTTCACTCACTCCATCGTCCTGTCATTTCGCGTTTGTGCACGTCCCTCTGATACGTTCGGCTGCAGCTTAGTAGATGTCCTCCGCGGGTCTTGGGTAGCATAGATTTTGGGTTGGGTAGCATAGTTTTTGGGTTTTGGGTAGCATAGCTCCTCCCTATGCTAGCTGCAGCCAGCGTATCATGGATGTGCATCCATCCCACCACCTCACCTCGTTTCCTTGTGTTGTTCTCCGCTTTCAGTTTTCGCACATCGCTTCCGCTTTCAATTCCACATTTCGTTTCCTTGTGTTTGTTTTGCTCTCTTTTCCATTTTGCAGTTCTGTTTACTGACTTCGTGCATCTGTTTGTGTGTTCCCTCCCCCTGTTTTTCAGCAATCATGGGTTCTTCACTCCAGATCGGTTCTTCACTCAAGGATGCGCCGAGCGGAGGAGCAAAGGAGCAAAGGAGCCTGCAGAGAACGGCAGTAGTGACTCGGGAGGAGCGGAGGAGCGAAGCACTCGTCTCTTCTCTTCTCTGGTAACCCTATTCGCTTGCCATACTTCTGTTTGCCTATATTTCAGTTTCCATGAGCTCGGTTTGCCTATCTTCCTGCCTTGACTCTGTTTTCTGATTTCTTTTTGCCCTTAGATGGCTTGCCCTGATTCCGTTTCCCTTGTTCTGTTTGTCCCGTTCTCTTTGCCTGGTTTGTCCAGAGGAGAAGAGGAGGGCGAGGAGGAGCGGAGGAGCGGCGGAACAGAAGCACTCGTCTCTTCTCTTCTCTGGTAACCCTCTTCGCTTGCCATACTTCTGTTTCCGTGAGCTCGGTTTGCCTATCTTCCTGCCTTGACTCTGTTTTCTGATTTCTGCTTGCCCTTAGATGGCTTGCCCTGATTCCGTTTCCCTTGTTCTGTTTGTCCCGTTCTCTTTGCCTGGTTTGTCCAGAGGAGAAGAGGAGGGCGAGGAGGAGCGGAGGAGCGGCGGAACAGAAGCACTCGTCTCTTCTCTTCTCTGGTAACCCTCTTCGCTTGCCATACTTCTGTTTCCGTGAGCTCGGTTTGCCTATCTTCCTGCCTTGACTCTGTTTTCTGATTTCTGCTTGCCCTTAGATGGCTTGCCCTGATTCTGTTTCCCTTGTTCTGTTTGTCCCGTTCTCTTTGCCTGGTTTGTCCAGAGGAGAAGAGGAGGGCGAGGAGGAGCGGAGGAGCGGCGGAAAAGAAGCTTTCGTCTCTTCTCTTCTCTGGTAACCCTCTTCGCTTGCCATACTTCTGTTTCCGTGAGCTCGGTTTGCCTATCTTCCTGCCTTGACTCTGTTTTCTGATTTCTGCTTGCCCTTAGATGGCTTGCCCTGATTCTGTTTCCCTTGTTCTGTTTGTCCCGTTCTCTTTGCCTGGTTTGTCCAGAGGAGAAGAGGAGGGCGAGGAGGAGCGGAGGAGCGGCGGAAAAGAAGCTTTCGTCTCTTCTCTTCTCTGGTAACCCTCTTCGCTTGCCATACTTCTGTTTCCGTGAGCTCGGTTTGCCTATCTTCCTGCCTTGACTCTGTTTTCTGATTTCTGCTTGCCCTTAGATGGCTTGCCCTGATTCCGTTTCCCTTGTTCTGTTTGTCCCGTTCTCTTTGCCTGGTTTGTCCAGAGGAGAAGAGGAGGGCGAGGAGGAGCGGAGGAGCGGCGGAACAGAAGCACTCGTCTCTTCTCTTCTCTGGTAACCCTCTTCGCTTGCCATACTTCTGTTTCCGTGAGCTCGGTTTGCCTATCTTCCTGCCTTGACTCTGTTTTCTGATTTCTGCTTGCCCTTAGATGGCTTGCCCTGATTCCGTTTCCCTTGTTCTGTTTGTCCCGTTCTCTTTGCCTGGTTTGTCCAGAGGAGAAGAGGAGGGCGAGGAGGAGCGGAGGAGCGGCGGAACAGAAGCACTCGTCTCTTCTCTTCTCTGGTAACCCTCTTCGCTTGCCATACTTCTGTTTCCGTGAGCTCGGTTTGCCTATCTTCCTGCCTTGACTCTGTTTTCTGATTTCTGCTTGCCCTTAGATGGCTTGCCCTGATTCTGTTTCCCTTGTTCTGTTTGTCCCGTTCTCTTTGCCTGGTTTGTCCAGAGGAGAAGAGGAGGGCGAGGAGGAGCGGAGGAGCGGCGGAACAGAAGCACTCGTCTCTTCTCTTCTCTGGTAACCCTCTTCGCTTGCCATACTTCTGTTTCCGTGAGCTCGGTTTGCCTATCTTCCTGCCTTGACTCTGTTTTCTGATTTCTGCTTGCCCTTAGGTTGCTGGCCCTGATTCCGTTTCCCTTGTTCTGTTTGTCCCGTTCTCTTTGCCTGGTTTGTCCAGAGGAGAAGAGGAGGGCGAGGAGGAGCGGAGGAGCGGCGGAACAGAAGCACTCGTCTCTTCTCTTCTCTGGTAACCCTCTTCGCTTGATTCCGTTTCCCTTGTTCTGTTTGTCCCGTTCTCTTTGCCTGGTTTGTCCAGAGGAGAAGAGGAGGGCGAGGAGGAGCGGAGGAGCGGCGGAACAGAAGCACTCGTCTCTTCTCTTCTCTGGTAACCCTCTTCGCTTGCCATACTTCTGTTTCCGTGAGCTCGGTTTGCCTATCTTCCTGCCTTGACTCTGTTTTCTGATTTCTGCTTGCCCTTAGATGGCTTGCCCTGATTCTGTTTCCCTTGTTCTGTTTGTCCCGTTCTCTTTGCCTGGTTTGTCCAGAGGAGAAGAGGAGGGCGAGGAGGAGCGGAGGAGCGGCGGAACAGAAGCACTCGTCTCTTCTCTTCTCTGGTAACCCTCTTCGCTTGCCATACTTCTGTTTCCGTGAGCTCGGTTTGCCTATCTTCCTGCCTTGACTCTGTTTTCTGATTTCTGCTTGCCCTTAGATGGCTTGCCCTGATTCTGTTTCCCTTGTTCTGTTTGTCCCGTTCTCTTTGCCTGGTTTGTCCAGAGGAGAAGAGGAGGGCGAGGAGGAGCGGAGGAGCGGCGGAACAGAAGCACTCGTCTCTTCTCTTCTCTGGTAACCCTCTTCGCTTGCCATGCTTCTGGTTCCGTGAGCTCGGTTTGCCTATCTTCCTGCCTTGACTCTGTTTTCTGATTTCTGCTTGCCCTTAGATGGCTTGCCCTGATTCTGTTTCCCTTGTTCTGTTTGTCCCGTTCTCTTTGCCTGGTTTGTCCAGAGGAGAAGAGGAGGGCGAGGAGGAGCGGAGGAGCGGCGGAACAGAAGCACTCGTCTCTTCTCTTCTCTGGTAACCCTCTTCGCTTGCCATACTTCTGTTTCCGTGAGCTCGGTTTGCCTATCTTCCTGCCTTGACTCTGTTTTCTGATTTCTGCTTGCCCTTAGATGGCTTGCCCTGATTCTGTTTCCCTTGTTCTGTTTGTCCCGTTCTCTTTGCCTGGTTTGTCCAGAGGAGAAGAGGAGGGCGAGGAGGAGCGGAGGAGCGGCGGAACAGAAGCACTCGTCTCTTCTCTTCTCTGGTAACCCTCTTCGCTTGCCATACTTCTGTTTCCGTGAGCTCGGTTTGCCTATCTTCCTGCCTTGACTCTGTTTTCTGATTTCTGCTTGCCCTTAGATGGCTTGCCCTGAATCCGTTTCCCTTGTTTTCTTTGTCCCGTTCTCTTTGCCTGGTTTGTCCAGAGGAGAAGAGGAGGGCGAGGAGGAGCGGAGGAGCGGCGGAACAGAAGCACTCGTCTCTTCTCTTCTCTGGTAACCCTCTTCGCTTGCCATACTTCTGTTTCCGTGAGCTCGGTTTGCCTATCTTCCTGCCTTGACTCTGTTTTCTGATTTCTGCTTGCCCTTAGATGGCTTGCCCTGATTCCGTTTCCCTTGTTCTGTTTGTCCCGTTCTCTTTGCCTGGTTTGTCCAGAGGAGAAGAGGAGGGCGAGGAGGAGCGGAGGAGCGGCGGAACAGAAGCACTCGTCTCTTCTCTTCTCTGGTAACCCTCTTCGCTTGCCATACTTCTGTTTCCGTGAGCTCGGTTTGCCTATCTTCCTGCCTTGACTCTGTTTTCTGATTTCTGCTTGCCCTTAGATGGCTTGCCCTGATTCCGTTTCCCTTGTTCTGTTTGTCCCGTTCTCTTTGCCTGGTTTGTCCAGAGGAGAAGAGGAGGGCGAGGAGGAGCGGAGGAGCGGCGGAACAGAAGCACTCGTCTCTTCTCTTCTCTGGTAACCCTCTTCGCTTGCCATACTTCTGTTTCCGTGAGCTCGGTTTGCCTATCTTCCTGCCTTGACTCTGTTTTCTGATTTCTGCTTGCCCTTAGATGGCTTGCCCTTAGATGGCTTGCCCTGATTCCGTTTCCCTTGTTCTGTTTGTCCCGTTCTCTTTGCCTGGTTTGTCCAGAGGAGAAGAGGAGGGCGAGGAGGAGCGGAGGAGCGGCGGAACAGAAGCACTCGTCTCTTCTCTTCTCTGGTAACCCTCTTCGCTTGCCATACTTCTGTTTCCGTGAGCTCGGTTTGCCTATCTTCCTGCCTTGACTCTGTTTTCTGATTTCTGCTTGCCCTTAGATGGCTTGCCCTGATTCCGTTTCCCTTGTTCTGTTTGTCCCGTTCTCTTTGCCTGGTTTGTCCAGAGGAGAAGAGGAGGGCGAGGAGGAGCGGAGGAGCGGCGGAACAGAAGCACTCGTCTCTTCTCTTCTCTGGTAATGCTCTTCGCTTGCCATACTTCTGTTTCCGTGAGCTCGGTTTGCCTATCTTCCTGCCTTGACTCTGTTTTCTGATTTCTGCTTGCCCTTAGATGGCTTGCCCTGATTCCGTTTCCCTTGTTCTGTTTGTCCCGTTCTCTTTGCCTGGTTTGTCCAGAGGAGAAGAGGAGGGCGAGGAGGAGCGGAGGAGCGGCGGAACAGAAGCACTCGTCTCTTCTCTTCTCTGGTAACCCTCTTCGCTTGCCATACTTCTGTTTCCGTGAGCTCGGTTTGCCTATCTTCCTGCCTTGACTCTGTTTTCTGATTTCTGCTTGCCCTTAGATGGCTTGCCCTGATTCTGTTTCCCTTGTTCTGTTTGTCCCGTTCTCTTTGCCTGGTTTGTCCAGAGGAGAAGAGGAGGGCGAGGAGGAGCGGAGGAGCGGCGGAACAGAAGCACTCGTCTCTTCTCTTCTCTGGTAACCCTCTTCGCTTGCCATACTTCTGTTTCCGTGAGCTCGGTTTGCCTATCTTCCTGCCTTGACTCTGTTTTCTGATTTCTGCTTGCCCTTAGATGGCTTGCCCTGATTCCGTTTCCCTTGTTCTGTTTGTCCCGTTCTCTTTGCCTGGTTTGTCCAGAGGAGAAGAGGAGGGCGAGGAGGAGCGGAGGAGCGGCGGAACAGAAGCACTCGTCTCTTCTCTTCTCTGGTAACCCTCTTCGCTTGCCATACTTCTGTTTCCGTGAGCTCGGTTTGCCTATCTTCCTGCCTTGACTCTGTGTTTTATATTCTGCTTGCCCATAGATGGCTTGCCCTGATTCCGTTTCCCTTGTTCTGTTTGTCCCGTTCTCTTTGCCTGGTTTGTCCAGAGGAGAAGAGGAGGGCGAGGAGGAGCGGAGGAGCGGCGGAACAGAAGCTTTCGTCTCTTCTCTTCTCTGGTAACCCTCTTCGCTTGCCATACTTCTGTTTCCGTGAGCTCGGTTTGCCTATCTTCCTGCCTTGACTCTGTTTTCTGATTTCTGCTTGCCCTTAGGTGGCTGGCCCTGATTCCGTTTCCCTTGTTCTGTTTGTCCCGTTCTCTTTGCCTGGTTTGTCCAGAGAAAAAGGAGGGCGAGGAGGAGCGGAGGAGCAGCGGAACAGAAGCTTTCGTCTCTTCTCTTCTCTGGTAACCCTCTTCGCTTGCCATACTTCTGTTTCCGTGAGCTCGGTTTGCCTATCTTCCTGCCTTGACTCTGTTTTCTGATTTCTGCTTGCCCTTAGGTGGCTGGCCCTGATTCCGTTTCCCTTGTTCTGTTTGTCCCGTTCTCTTTGCCTGGTTTGTCCAGAGAAAAAGGAGGGCGAGGAGGAGCGGAGGAGCGGCGGAACAGAAGCACGAAGCACTCGTCTCTTCTCTTCTCTGGTAACCCTCTTCGCTTGCCATACTTCTGTTTCCGTGAGCTCGGTTTGCCTATCTTCCTGCCTTGACTCTGTTTTCTGATTTCTGCTTGCCCTTAGATGGCTTGCCCTGATTCTGTTTCCCTTGTTTTCTTTGTCCCGTTCTCTTTGCCTGGTTTGTCCAGAGGAGAAGAGGAGGGCGAGGAGGAGCGGAGGAGCGGCGGAACAGAAGCACTCGTCTCTTCTCTTCTCTGGTAACCCTCTTCGCTTGCCATACTTCTGTTTCCGTGAGCTCGGTTTGCCTATCTTCCTGCCTTGACTCTGTTTTCTGATTTCTGCTTGCCCTTAGATGGCTTGCCCTGATTCCGTTTCCCTTGTTCTGTTTGTCCCGTTCTCTTTGCCTGGTTTGTCCAGAGGAGAAGAGGAGGGCGAGGAGGAGCGGAGGAGCGGCGGAACAGAAGCACTCGTCTCTTCTCTTCTCTGGTAACCCTCTTCGCTTGCCATACTTCTGTTTCCGTGAGCTCGGTTTGCCTATCTTCCTGCCTTGACTCTGTTTTCTGATTTCTGCTTGCCCTTAGATGGCTTGCCCTGATTCCGTTTCCCTTGTTCTGTTTGTCCCGTTCTCTTTGCCTGGTTTGTCCAGAGGAGAAGAGGAGGGCGAGGAGGAGCGGAGGAGCGGCGGAACAGAAGCACTCGTCTCTTCTCTTCTCTGGTAACCCTCTTCGCTTGCCATACTTCTGTTTCCGTGAGCTCGGTTTGCCTATCTTCCTGCCTTGACTCTGTTTTCTGATTTCTGCTTGCCCTTAGATGGCTTGCCCTGATTCCGTTTCCCTTGTTCTGTTTGTCCCGTTCTCTTTGCCTGGTTTGTCCAGAGGAGAAGAGGAGGGCGAGGAGGAGCGGAGGAGCGGCGGAACAGAAGCACTCGTCTCTTCTCTTCTCTGGTAACCCTCTTCGCTTGCCATACTTCTGTTTCCGTGAGCTCGGTTTGCCTATCTTCCTGCCTTGACTCTGTTTTCTAAATTCTGCTTGCCCTTAGATGGCTTGCCCTGATTCTGTTTCCCTTGTTCTGTTTGTCCCGTTCTCTTTGCCTGGTTTGTCCAGAGGAGAAGAGGAGGGCGAGGAGGAGCGGAGGAGCGGCGGAACAGAAGCTTTCGTCTCTTCTCTTCTCTGGTAACCCTCTTCGCTTGCCATACTTCTGTTTCCGTGAGCTCGGTTTGCCTATCTTCCTGCCTTGACTCTGTTTTCTGATTTCTGCTTGCCCTTAGATGGCTTGCCCTGATTCTGTTTCCCTTGTTTTCTTTGTCCCGTTCTCTTTGCCTGGTTTGTCCAGAGGAGAAGAGGAGGGCGAGGAGGAGCGGAGGAGCGGCGGAACAGAAGCACTCGTCTCTTCTCTTCTCTGGTAACCCTCTTCGCTTGCCATACTTCTGTTTCCGTGAGCTCGGTTTGCCTATCTTCCTGCCTTGACTCTGTTTTCTGATTTCTGCTTGCCCTTAGATGGCTTGCCCTGATTCCGTTTCCCTTGTTCTGTTTGTCCCGTTCTCTTTGCCTGGTTTGTCCAGAGGAGAAGAGGAGGGCGAGGAGGAGCGGAGGAGCGGCGGAACAGAAGCACTCGTCTCTTCTCTTCTCTGGTAACCCTCTTCGCTTGCCATACTTCTGTTTCCGTGAGCTCGGTTTGCCTATCTTCCTGCCTTGACTCTGTTTTCTGATTTCTGCTTGCCCTTAGATGGCTTGCCCTGATTCTGTTTCCCTTGTTTTCTTTGTCCCGTTCTCTTTGCCTGGTTTGTCCAGAGGAGAAGAGGAGGGCGAGGAGGAGCGGAGGAGCGGCGGAACAGAAGCACTCGTCTCTTCTCTTCTCTGGTAACCCTCTTCGCTTGCCATACTTCTGTTTCCGTGAGCTCGGTTTGCCTATCTTCCTGCCTTGACTCTGTTTTCTGATTTCTGCTTGCCCTTAGGTGGCTGGCCCTAATTCCGTTTCCCTTGTTCTGTTTGTCCCGTTCTCTTTGCCTGGTTTGTCCAGAGGAGAAGAGGAGGGCGAGGAGGAGCGGAGGAGCGGCGGAACAGAAGCACTCGTCTCTTCTCTTCTCTGGTAACCCTCTTCGCTTGCCATACTTCTGTTTCCGTGAGCTCGGTTTGCCTATCTTCCTGCCTTGACTCTGTTTTCTGATTTCTGCTTGCCCTTAGATGGCTTGCCCTGATTCCGTTTCCCTTGTTCTGTTTGTCCCGTTCTCTTTGCCTGGTTTGTCCAGAGGAGAAGAGGAGGGCGAGGAGGAGCGGAGGAGCGGCGGAACAGAAGCACTCGTCTCTTCTCTTCTCTGGTAACCCTCTTCGCTTGCCATACTTCTGTTTCCGTGAGCTCGGTTTGCCTATCTTCCTGCCTTGACTCTGTTTTCTGATTTCTGCTTGCCCTTAGATGGCTTGCCCTGATTCCGTTTCCCTTGTTCTGTTTGTCCCGTTCTCTTTGCCTGGTTTGTCCAGAGGAGAAGAGGAGGGCGAGGAGGAGCGGAGGAGCGGCGGAACAGAAGCACTCGTCTCTTCTCTTCTCTGGTAACCCTCTTCGCTTGCCATACTTCTGTTTCCGTGAGCTCGGTTTGCCTATCTTCCTGCCTTGACTCTGTTTTCTGATTTCTGCTTGCCCTTAGATGGCTTGCCCTGATTCTGTTTCCCTTGTTCTGTTTGTCCCGTTCTCTTTGCCTGGTTTGTCCAGAGGAGAAGAGGAGGGCGAGGAGGAGCGGAGGAGCGGCGGAACAGAAGCACTCGTCTCTTCTCTTCTCTGGTAACCCTCTTCGCTTGCCATACTTCTGTTTCCGTGAGCTCGGTTTGCCTATCTTCCTGCCTTGACTCTGTTTTCTGATTTCTGCTTGCCCTTAGATGGCTTGCCCTGATTCCGTTTCCCTTGTTCTGTTTGTCCCGTTCTCTTTGCCTGGTTTGTCCAGAGGAGAAGAGGAGGGCGAGGAGGAGCGGAGGAGCGGCGGAACAGAAGCACTCGTCTCTTCTCTTCTCTGGTAACCCTCTTCGCTTGCCATACTTCTGTTTCCGTGAGCTCGTTTTGTCTATCTTCCTGCCTTGACTCTGTTTTCTGATTTCTGCTTGCCCTTACATGGCTTGCCCTGATTCCGTTTCCCTTGTTCTGTTTGTCCCGTTCTCTTTGCCTGGTTTGTCCAGAGGAGAAGAGGAGGGCGAGGAGGAGCGGAGGAGCGGCGGAACAGAAGCACTCGTCTCTTCTCTTCTCTGGTAACCCTCTTCGCTTGCCATACTTCTGTTTCCGTGAGCTCGGTTTGCCTATCTTCCTGCCTTGACTCTGTTTTCTGATTTCTGCTTGCCCTTAGGTGGCTGGCCCTAATTCCGTTTCCCTTGTTCTGTTTGTCCCGTTCTCTTTGCCTGGTTTGTCCAGAGGAGAAGAGGAGGGCGAGGAGGAGCGGAGGAGCGGCGGAACAGAAGCACTCGTCTCTTCTCTTCTCTGGTAACCCTCTTCGCTTGCCATACTTCTGTTTCCGTGAGCTCGGTTTGCCTATCTTCCTGCCTTGACTCTGTTTTCTGATTTCTGCTTGCCCTTAGATGGCTTGCCCTGATTCTGTTTCCCTTGTTCTGTTTGTCCCGTTCTCTTTGCCTGGTTTGTCCAGAGGAGAAGAGGAGGGCGAGGAGGAGCGGAGGAGCGGCGGAACAGAAGCACTCGTCTCTTCTCTTCTCTGGTGACCCTCTTCGCTTGCCATGCTTCCATGAGCTCGGTTTGCCTATCTTCCTGCCTTGACTCTGTTTTCTGATTTCTGCTTGCCCTTAGATGGCTTGCCCTGATTCTGTTTCCCTTGTTCTGTTTGTCCCGTTCTCTTTGCCTGGTTTGTCCAGAGGAGAAGAGGAGGGCGAGGAGGAGCGGAGGAGCGGCGGAACAGAAGCACTCGTCTCTTCTCTTCTCTGGTAACCCTCTTCGCTTGCCATACTTCTGTTTCCGTGAGCTCGGTTTGCCTATCTTCCTGCCTTGACTCTGTTTTCTGCATTCTGTTTTGCTTTAAATGGCTTGCCCTGATTCTGTTTCCCTTGCCCTGATTGTGGTTCCCTTGTTGACGGCAGAGGACGGCAGAGGACGGCAGAGGACAGCAGAGGAGCAGAGCAGCACTGCATCAGAGGTGGAGTCCGGTGTGGAATGGTATGGTGTGGGGTGGGGTGGGGTGGGGTGGGGTGGGGTGGCATGGTGTGGCATGGCGTGGTGTGGTGTGGAGTGGTGTGGTGTGGCCTGGTGTGGCGTGCCTGGTGTGAGGCGTGCCTGGTGTGATGCGTGCCTGGTGTGAGGCGTGCCTGGTGTGAGGCGTGCCTGGTGTGAGGCGTGCCTGGTGTGAGGCGTGCCTGGTGTGAGGCGTGCCTGGTGTGAGGCGTGCCTGGTTTGAGGCGTGCCTGGTGTGAGGCGTGCCTGGTGTGAGGCGTGCCTGGTGTGAGGCGTGCCTGGTGTGAGGCGTGCCTGGTGTGAGGCGTGCCTGGTGTGAGGCGTGCCTGGTGTGAGGCGTGCCTGGTGTGAGGCGTGCCTGGTGTGAGGCGTGCCTGGTGTGAGGCGTGCCTGGTGTGAGGCGTGCCTGGTGTGAGGCGTGCCTGGTGTGAGGCGTGCCTGGTGTGAGGCGTGCCTGGTGTGAGGCGTGCCTGGTGTGAGGCGTGCCTGGTGTGAGGCGTGCCTGGTGTGAGGCCTGGTGTGAGGCGTGCATGGTGTGAGGCGTGCCTGGTGTGAGACGTGCCTGGTGTTAGGCGTGCCTGGTGTGAGGCGTGCCTGGTGTGAGGCGTGCCTGGTGTGAGGTGTGCCTGGTGTGAGGCGTGCCTGGTGTGAGGCGTGCCTGGTGTGAGGCCTGGTGTGAGGCGTGCATGGTGTGAGGCGTGCATGGTGTGAGGCGTGCCTGGTGTGAGGCGTGCATGGTGTGAGGCGTGCATGGTGTGAGGCGTGCATGGTGTGGTGTGGTGTGGTCTGGTGTGGTGTTACCTTTTTTCTCCCTCTCTCTCTCTCCTTTGTCTTCCCCCCTCCCCCCCCCCCCCACCCCCTCCCTCCAACAGGTGTCCTAAGCGAAAGCCCCCACCTCAACGTGGTGCTTAGGTGTAACGCAGGGGGCTTGCCTCCCTGTGGCCAAGAGGGGTCCAACATTCAGAGCTCGTGGACAGTGGAGCAGCACCCCCTAGGAATTGTGATTCAATAATTATACAATAATTGCTACCTTTCAGGACTGGCTTTCACTTAACTAATGATATGCATGTAGCGCTGTGGACTTGCTGCCATGACTCAATAGACATTATGGTACGGTAACATCAGAGCAATTCTATTTTCGGAAAACATTGCAATCAGTGCACATTCACGATATGTACATCATAGCAGTAGTAATTCACTAGTGGAGCGTGCAGTGTTAACTACACAAGATCCACTGCATGTAGATCCACTGTCCTTCAGAATGCATGGGTACAGTATGCTTTATCCTGCGAGCTTCCGCATCATGCCTTCAATGTTTTCTGGCGCATACCCTACTGGCTGAGTGAATCTTCATCCTGCTCCAGGTCTTCTTGCTGTATGGTTTCTTAACTATAATGAAAGGTGGCTGGCAATGGCAAGCAATCATCGGAACTCTCTACCCCTTAACACGAAGGGAGCAATGAGCGTCCACAGATAAACCAAAGCAGATAACCACAGCAAAGCCATCTTGACCCAGGTGCTAATCCAGCCAGCATCGATACTCCACTCAACCGGCGTTTGATTCATATTCCAGCCCAGTAATATCATAGCCATGTACATTGAACCTGTAAGGAACACAAGATGGAAAAAGCCGTAACCATAGGGCACCTCGCCATTACCAGCAGATTCCTCATCTTGAGGCCGGAGAGAGAAGCAGCGAGAGTCGATTCCAGTGGCATAGACTGAGATGGCGATGCTGATGAGGGCCACTATGAATGCCTGAGTGGCACGGGCATGCGGGGTAGGAGAATAAAGGACTATCGAGTATAAGAACAATGCCGGAGAGAGAAGCAGCGAGAGTCAATTCCAGTGGCATGTCCTAAGATGGCAATGCTGATGGCAATGCACAGCTATGAATGCCTGAGTGGCACGGGCGGGCGGGATGGGAGAATGAAGTATAAGTACTAGTGTGTTGGTCATGGAAGATGCTCGTCAGGTGCTGGATGTATACATGTCATCTGAATACAAAAATGAATAATGTACAACAGTACAAATTTAAGTTGAATTGTTCTCACCAGAATATCAAGCCACCCGCCGTATCCGGTCTGGCGAGGACGAGTGTTGCATGCCTCAGCGGGCGGCTCACTCATGATTGCCGACCAGCAGAGGAAGACAAAATACACCGCCATGACGCCTGTGGTGAGAGGCCCTGCGTCCACCTGCATGCACACACACAGAGATGCAGGTGCATGCAAGAGGTATATGAGGGTACTGGATGACTTACAAAGGCACTGTTTACCATCATTTATCATCACTTAATTGACCTATCAATGCAGCAGAACGACGTTTCAAAAGTCACTTAATCTTGCCTCATGTGATTGACCTACCAATGCAGCATCGGGCTATGAAGCACGAGGCAAGCACACCCAAGGATAAACCAGAAATGGTGTTGAGAACCGTGGGAAAGATGATGAAAAGGTGAGAAGGTGATGGGAAGGACGGCTCACCTTGGGATGGACGGCTCACCTTGGGATGGACGGCTCACCTTGGGATGGACGGCTCACCTTGGGATGGACGGCTCACCTTGGGATGGACGGCTCACCTTGGGATGGACGGCTCACCTTGGGATGGACGGCTCACCTTGGGATGGACGGCTCACCTTGGGATGGACGGCTCACCTTGGGATGGACGGCTCACCTTGGGATGGACGGCTCACCTTGGGATGGACGGCTCACCTTGGGATGGACGGCTCACCTTGGGATGGACGGCTCACCTTGGGATGGACGGCTCACCTTGGGATGGACGGCTCACCTTGGGATGGACGGCTCACCTTGGGATGGACGGCTCACCTTGGGATGGACGGCTCACCTTGGGATGGACGGCTCACCTTGGGATGGACGGCTCACCTTGGGATGGACGGCTCACCTTGGGATGGACGGCTCACCTTGGGATGGACGGCTCACCTTGGGATGGACGGCTCACCTTGGGATGGACGGCTCACCTTGGGATGGACGGCTCACCTTGGGATGGACGGCTCACCTTGGGATGGACGGCTCACCTTGGGATGGACGGCTCACCTTGGGATGGACGGCTCACCTTGGGATGGACGGCTCACCTTGGGATGGACGGCTCACCTTGGGATGGACGGCTCACCTTGGGATGGACGGCTCACCTTGGGATGGACGGCTCACCTTGGGATGGACGGCTCACCTTGGGATGGACGGCTCACCTTGGGATGGACGGCTCACCTTGGGATGGACGGCTCACCTTGGGATGGACGGCTCACCTTGGGATGGACGGCTCACCTTGGGATGGACGGCTCACCTTGGGATGGACGGCTCACCTTGGGATGGACGGCTCACCTTGGGATGGACGGCTCACCTTGGGATGGACGGCTCACCTTGGGATGGACGGCTCACCTTGGGATGGACGGCTCACCTTGGGATGGACGGCTCACCTTGGGATGGACGGCTCACCTTGGGATGGACGGCTCACCTTGGGATGGACGGCTCACCTTGGGATGGACGGCTCACCTTGGGATGGACGGCTCACCTTGGGATGGACGGCTCACCTTGGGATGGACGGCTCACCTTGGGATGGACGGCTCACCTTGGGATGGACGGCTCACCTTGGGATGGACGGCTCACCTTGGGATGGACGGCTCACCTTGGGATGGACGGCTCACCTTGGGATGGACGGCTCACCTTGGGATGGACGGCTCACCTTGGGATGGACGGCTCACCTTGGGATGGACGGCTCACCTTGGGATGGACGGCTCACCTTGGGATGGACGGCTCACCTTGGGATGGACGGCTCACCTTGGGATGGACGGCTCACCTTGGGATGGACGGCTCACCTTGGGATGGACGGCTCACCTTGGGATGGACGGCTCACCTTGGGATGGACGGCTCACCTTGGGATGGACGGCTCACCTTGGGATGGACGGCTCACCTTGGGATGGACGGCTCACCTTGGGATGGACGGCTCACCTTGGGATGGACGGCTCACCTTGGGATGGACGGCTCACCTTGGGATGGACGGCTCACCTTGGGATGGACGGCTCACCTTGGGATGGACGGCTCACCTTGGGATGGACGGCTCACCTTGGGATGGACGGCTCACCTTGGGATGGACGGCTCACCTTGGGATGGACGGCTCACCTTGGGATGGACGGCTCACCTTGGGATGGACGGCTCACCTTGGGATGGACGGCTCACCTTGGGATGGACGGCTCACCTTGGGATGGACGGCTCACCTTGGGATGGACGGCTCACCTTGGGATGGACGGCTCACCTTGGGATGGACGGCTCACCTTGGGATGGACGGCTCACCTTGGGATGGACGGCTCACCTTGGGATGGACGGCTCACCTTGGGATGGACGGCTCACCTTGGGATGGACGGCTCACCTTGGGATGGACGGCTCACCTTGGGATGGACGGCTCACCTTGGGATGGACGGCTCACCTTGGGATGGACGGCTCACCTTGGGATGGACGGCTCACCTTGGGATGGACGGCTCACCTTGGGATGGACGGCTCACCTTGGGATGGACGGCTCACCTTGGGATGGACGGCTCACCTTGGGATGGACGGCTCACCTTGGGATGGACGGCTCACCTTGGGATGGACGGCTCACCTTGGGATGGACGGCTCACCTTGGGATGGACGGCTCACCTTGGGATGGACGGCTCACCTTGGGATGGACGGCTCACCTTGGGATGGACGGCTCACCTTGGGATGGACGGCTCACCTTGGGATGGACGGCTCACCTTGGGATGGACGGCTCACCTTGGGATGGACGGCTCACCTTGGGATGGACGGCTCACCTTGGGATGGACGGCTCACCTTGGGATGGACGGCTCACCTTGGGATGGACGGCTCACCTTGGGATGGACGGCTCACCTTGGGATGGACGGCTCACCTTGGGATGGACGGCTCACCTTGGGATGGACGGCTCACCTTGGGATGGACGGCTCACCTTGGGATGGACGGCTCACCTTGGGATGGACGGCTCACCTTGGGATGGACGGCTCACCTTGGGATGGACGGCTCACCTTGGGATGGACGGCTCACCTTGGGATGGACGGCTCACCTTGGGATGGACGGCTCACCTTGGGATGGACGGCTCACCTTGGGATGGACGGCTCACCTTGGGATGGACGGCTCACCTTGGGATGGACGGCTCACCTTGGGATGGACGGCTCACCTTGGGATGGACGGCTCACCTTGGGATGGACGGCTCACCTTGGGATGGACGGCTCACCTTGGGATGGACGGCTCACCTTGGGATGGACGGCTCACCTTGGGATGGACGGCTCACCTTGGGATGGACGGCTCACCTTGGGATGGACGGCTCACCTTGGGATGGACGGCTCACCTTGGGATGGACGGCTCACCTTGGGATGGACGGAGATGGCGGTGAGCGCGACGACGAGGACGAGGAGGAAGGTGATGAAGAAGATGTTGAGTGAGCAGGAGGAGGAGGGCGCGAAGTAGATGTACATGAGGATGATGCCGGTGAGGAAGAGCAGATAGCACACGACTGACACCACCGCCATCCACACGTGCCTGCATACATGACATGCATGCATGAGTAGGTGATGTATGTGCACATGGATGCATGTAGATTTGCACATATGTACATCTGTGTATACGTATCTATCAATACATGTTTACACGCATGACGAATGAGTGATAAGTGACAGTATCGAAGCTTTTGGAACGGCCCGGAACTCAGCGAAGGTTCTCACATATTGTCATTGTTGAGCCAAGCGTCGTTCCACACGTAGATGAAGTTGATAATGCTCACCGGCTGAATCATCAGGACCACTGCTGCTCCCGCTATCGCTACCTCAAATGATAGACCCGGCATGTGTGCCGAGGTACCACATGCTATCAACGAAGGTAAGGTTCTCACATTTTGTCATTGTTGAGCCAAGAGTCATTCCAGACGTAGATGAAATTGATGATGCTGACCAGCTGAATCACCAGGAACACTGCTGCTCCCGCTATCGCCACCTCGCCATACACCTGAAACACCTCTGGTTAGGTGACGCGTCAGGGGAAAACCACAGAAGGACGGAATGCGAAGCATCAGTGGAACAGAGTGAGAGATGAAGCAGTGAACGTGAATGAACAAACCGAGCCCGTAACAGGGACAGGACTGAGACAAGAAGAACGCAGAAGTAGAATGAACTTAGAAGTAGGATGAAGCACACACAAGGTGTGGGAGGAAGAAAGCGCATACATACGGTAGGGGAGGAGGAAGGGGAGAAAGAGCAGCAGAAGCCAGAGGATGAGTTTGGGAGGCCACCAGCCCGAGTGCCAGAGGTCACGGCAGCTTCTTTCAAGCTTGGCGCCGGCTGTGGTGGAAAGCATGAGCGCGAAGAAGAGGCACAGGCCGAAGCTCACTCGCAGCACTGCCAGCGCGCCCACACACCCGGGGTTGTTCGGCCCACACGACTGGAAGCCTGGTGGGAAAATGCGGGTGGGAAGCAGGAGGGTGGAAAGCAGGAGAGCGGGGCGCAGGAGCAGAGAGAGGGGGAGAGGGGGGGGGATTGACCAGACCAGCAGAGGTGGATTCGTGCTTCAAGTATTGTGAGAAGGCCGAACAGTGCTTTACTCGCTAGCGTGAGAGACTGAGTGAAAGGCTGAGAGTGATAGGCTGAGGACATCGCAACGTGAGAGGCTCATTGGCGTGGCGGGACGAAAGGGAATGACGAACGGAATGTGAATTTCCTTCGCGAATGCTAGGATACGGGAATACCACCACAGCATTCCGATGAATGAATCACCATGATTAGCTCCGAATGTAGTGTACGGATTACACTCACTGTAGAGATTGTACAGTGCATCGGTGGCGTAGTCTCTAAGAACCCACGCGACAACAACGGAGGCCAGGAACATCCCTCCATATAAGAACTTCGCGGCGACGCGAGAGGGGCCGATGGAGCAGCAGGAGCAGAGGCAGTGACCCAAGGCGGTACCGGCGAAAGCACCGCAGCAGCCGGTGCAGAATCCGATGCACATCGCGCCACGCCCGCTAACTAATGCTGCTGATGCTAATCGCGGTTTGCTGCTGATCGCTTTATGATGATCGCTTGATGCTGATCGCTTAATGCTGATCGGCTAGCGTCGATCGCTGATCTCTGACTGACGGTCTTTGTCGGCTCACTTAGGATTATCGGCTCACTTAGCTATGACGCCCTACCCAGCATAAACGGCGTCCGAAGAGTCGTCAGTGAGTTGATTAATGCATTGTTGGAGGCTGATCATGGTGCTGACCGTCGTCAATGAGCCGGTTCAGTCAGCATTTTCGCAAATGCCCGGCGTTTGACACGCAATTTCTATCGTTGTGCTGGAAGCTAATCAATGATAGAGTTGGATTGCCTGACGACTACTAACAAGTTTGTGACGTAAGAACACTCGAGCTATTCTAGGCCAATAAAGACTACATGTCAGGGCTATAGGCATGAAAGCCGCGCCACGGGAATGATTCAGTTCAGACCAGAGAGCCTTGTGAAAGAGGAAGGCACAGACATGCTTCAAGCTGCCGTGCCGTGCTGAAATGAAGAAACTGTTCCGATCTGGTCTCCAGGGAACGCCGCTGTAACCAATTTTCACTCGAGTTCAACACCGTACCCGACCATTCTGTAAAAATGCGGACCGTTCTGGAACTTATACCGCCACATTGAGCCGCACTCAAACGTGTGGGACACTGGCTCCACTGTTTATCCTTGTTAATGACTACTTCATTGCTTTTACGCAGCTATTTAGTTCTCCAGTATAACTTATCCTGGCTCTGATATTCCAACCTCCAAATAACCCCTAACTTTATGGCTCCGGGAATTTTGACATACCGTACTGTACAACTGGATTTGGCTGTCAAATCACGTGCACCTTGCAAGCACCGTCTGTCAGACGCCACGCAAATGTTGGCGCGAATGTGTTGTCACCACCATCACTTCAGGGAATTCAAGCTAATCCCAAGGTGATGTTCGGTTCCACGGCTCGCGTGCAGCTGCAGCAGGAGCTCAGGCAGGATAACTGACCGGCCTGGTTCTTCCACTCTCTGGTTTAGAAGACTTACCACGGTACGAGGCGAGGCTTTTGGTCTCGATAATAATCTCTTACCATAAACCGACGAGTCGTTGGCCTTGGAAGCTCGAGCCGCGAGGCCCGTTTAATTTCCCTTTCCACAATATTAGGAAACATTCGCGAGCCGTTGGCAAGAAGTGAGGCTTGGGTGTTCGAATTCATGGCGCTGCTCCTCCGGTCGTCGCGCGCGGAGCGGGTCGTGCGCGCGGGACTGGTTGCGGGATTCCGGGGAGCTTGGAGTCCCGCGCTCGGGAGTTCCGCCGTTCGAGATGCCGCTGAAATCCTCGGCAGGAGCGACGCTGCTGACGTGGCCAAGCCCCGCTATGACGTGGCGAGGGCGCGTGGTGACATGGCAGGAAGGCGGGGTTACAGCAGCAGCAGCTTGGCGAGCCTGCTGTCTCCTCGAGCTCCTCCGCTAACCCTCGATACAATCAACCCGCTGGTATCACATTCCTTAAGCAAACAGCTCTTGATTCAGCACTCAATTTCCCGTACTCGCTTTCCCGTACTCGTTTCTCCGTACTCGTCATTATTTCCTGCTTGATTGGTTGCTTGCTTTTCTCACACCCTCTGAGGGTCCCTCCTTACATCAAATCTCCTTCCCTCCCTCTCTTCCCGCCGCTTTTTTGCCTCCCCCGCCAGGTGCGCGAGTGCGAGTACGCAGTGCGGGGCGAGATAGTTGCAAGAGCGCTCATGCTCGAGTCTCAGCTGGCAGCAAAGCCGGGCACACTGCCCTTTGACGAGGTGGGATGCGTTGTCCCTGATGTCAATCCGAGCCATTTTTCCAGACAGTTCCCTTGGCATGCACTGCAGTCTGAGGGACCTCCACTCCACCTAGAGTTGCATTTTTTGAGCCTTGTTTTCTGCCACCCCCTCGCCCCTTCAGATCATCTACTGCAACATTGGCAACCCCCAAGCTCTCGGGCAGCCACCCATAACCTTTTACAGAGAGGTGAGTCTCGAGTCGGCCTTGGATAAGGTAGGCGCCATGCAATGCCATGCCTGCCAGGCCTTTCCACAGCCACATACGAAGAGAGGGTCTCAAATACAGAATCTGGTAAAGAGCCCTCACTCCTCCCCTCCTCCCGTCCTCCCGTCCTCCCGTCCTCCCGTCCTCCCGTCCTCCCGTCCTCCCGTCCTCCCGTCCTCCCGTCCTCCCGTCCTCCCGTCCGGCCCCACTTAACCCCACCAGGTCCTGGCTCTCTGCGACCACCCCTCCCTTCTGCACGTCAAGAATCCAGACGGCTCGTCCCCCTTCAGTGCCACGGCGAGGCAGCGGGCGCAGCAGATGCTGGACTCCATTCCCTGTGCTGCCACAGGCGCGTACAGCCACAGCCAGGGGCTGCCGCTGTGCCGGCAGGTGGTGACGGAGGGCATTGCGAGGAGAGACGGCCATGCTGCCTCGGCTGATGATATCTTCCTCACTGATGGCGCCAGCCCTGCTGTATGTGCCCCCGTGTGCTTGCTGCTATTTCTGCTGCTGCCTTGCATTGAAGTGCATTTTGAGGCGCCTCAAAAGGCACCTCATTGCGAGGAGAGACGACCATGCTGCCTCAGCGGACGATGTCTTTCTCAATGTTGGCGCCAGCCCTGCTGTATGTGCCCCCGTGTGCTTGCTATTACTGCTGCCTTGCGTTGCATTGTTCTTATCTTCCGTTTTCTTCTCCCTTATCTCCCATTCCTCTCTCCTCCATCTCTCGTCATCTGCATTCGAATTCTGACACGACCGCCTTCCTTCTTCCCCCCGTTTTCCCCCCTTCTGCGCCCCCACGTGTCACCACCAGGTGCAAATGATTCTCAAGCTTCTCGTGCGCAGCAAGGTGGACGGCGTGTGTTGCTGGAGAGCTGTTCTCCTGTTGCCCTCTCCCCTTGCTGCCCTCACCACCACCCCTTCTGCTCCCCATGTAACCCCCACGTGTCACCACCAGGTGCAAATGATCCTCAAGCTTCTCGTGCGAAGCAAAGCGGACGGCGTGCTCTGTCCCATCCCACAGTACCCTTTGTACTCAGCCTCACTAGCGCTCAACGGCGGCACTCTAGTGCCCTACTATCTAGACGAGCAGGCACGCTGGAGGCTCGACCCCACCCATCTGCAAACAGCCGTGGAGAAGGCAGGGGAGGAGGGCGTGTGTGTGCGGGCTCTTTGCGTGATCAACCCAGGGAATCCAACTGGGCAGGTGAGGGGTAGGGAGATGGCTCTAGCTGTTATTGCTGGCCCTGCTTTTTGGATGAAGGGGCGCGCTTGAGGCTCGACCCTGCCCCTCTGCACACAGCCGTGGAGAAGGCAGGGGAGGAGGGAGTGTGTGTGCGAGCGCTCTGTGTGATCAACCCGGGGAACCCCACAGGGCAGGTGTGAGAAAGAGGTGGAGCACCTCATGCTCTAGCCCCCACGCCCATGCCCAATGCCCCATGCCGCTTACCCATGCTCCATGTTCCATTCCATGCCCCATGCCCCATGCCCCATGCCCCACGCTCCATGCACCATGTCCCATGACCCATGACCCCCACTCCTTGCTGCAGGTGCTAGAGGAGGCGGATCAGCAGGCGATAGTGCGAATCTGTGTGGACAAGGGGCTGGTGTTGATAGCAGATGAGACAATTCCCCGTACCGCGTTTCCATTCATCCCATACCCCATGCCTCTTGCCTCGTGCCCCATGCCTCCTTCTCCTTGCTGCAGGTATTGGAGGAGGCGGATCAGCAGGCGATAGTGCGATTCTGTGTGGACAAGGGGCTGGTGTTGATAGCAGATGAGACAATTCCCCGTACCGCGTTTCCATTCATCCCATACCCCATGCCTCTTGCCTCGTGCCCCATGCCTCCTTCTCCTTGCTGCAGGTATTGGAGGAGGCGGATCAGCAGGCGATAGTGCGATTCTGTGTGGACAAGGGGCTGGTGTTGATAGCAGACGAGGTGTACCAGGAGAACGTGTACGCACCCGACCGCAAGTTCCTGTCGTTCAAGAAGGTTGCGAGGGACATGGGCGTCAGTGCTTCTGACCTTGCGCTGATCTCCTGCCACTCCTCCTCCAAAGGTGAGCACCAAGGCATTCTGCTGCTGGTTTGGCTGCTCGTTGCGCCAATTGACTTTGCATGAGACGGTTCATTCCAGGCTGAAGCCACTCTTTTCACAAATCTGAGTGACTTGTGTTGCTTGTGTTGCCTTGCCCGTGTGTGTATGCAGGCTTTTACGGCGAGTGTGGAAGAAGAGGAGGCTACATGGAGGTTACAGGTAACTGGGACTATCTCTGGTAGTCTGATGTAGCCTTCGTGAATCGATTCAGCTATTTATTTTTTTATATTTTAATTCGAGACAGCTTGTGTCTTCTCACACTTGCACACCTGACTTATTCCGGTTGCATGCGACGTGGGTATGTATTGCAAGCATGACATCAATCGTATAGAACCTCTACTCATGGTCATGTATTCTTGCTCGTCCCTTGCAATGAGCCCTTGCCTCACCAAAGCACCCTCATGCGCTATTGCCCTTCTAGGTCTGCCATCTGAGGTGCGCGAGGCCATGTACAAGATGGCATCTGTGAGCCTCCGCTCCAACGCGCCTTGGGAATCCCTTTCAATATGCTCATGCCTCACTGAAGCAACCCCATGCATACGCCCATGCAGGTCTGCCCTCGGAGGTGCGCGAGGCCATATATAAGATGTCATCTGTGAACCTCTGCTCCAACTCTCATTGAGGGTCGCTTGCAATGTGCTCATGCCTCACTGGAGCAACTCCATGCATGCGCCCATGCAGGTCTGCCATCTGAGGTGCGCGAGGCCATGTACAAGATGGCATCTGTGAGCCTCCGCTCCAACGCGCCTTGGGAATCCCTTTCAATATGCTCATGCCTCACTAAAACAACCCCATGCATGCGCCCATGCAGGTCTGCCCTCGGAGGTGCGCGAGGCCATGTATAAGATGGCATCTGTGAACCTCTGCTCCAACGTGCCGGGGCAGATACTCATGTCGCTCATTGCCTCGCCGCCGCAGGTGAGTACCGCTACACTACTCTGACCTCCAGTATCCTGATGCCATGGCACTTGGCGGCAGTGCTACTTCACTTGCCAAGAAATATGGTGTATAGGCCTTCCAAGAACTTGTTTTGGTATGGGTTTCATTGCGTGATAACTCGTGGTTGTCCGTGCCATTGCATGTGGGTGTGTTGTGGGTGTGTTGTGGGGTATGTTGTATGCTTGCAGGAGGGAGACGATGCCTTTCCTGTCTTTGCTGCAGAGAGGGATGCCATTCTCTCCTCGCTCGCCCGTCGAGCCAAGGTCCGTTATGCACTCCACCACTGCTCCACCTCGCGTTTGTGCTTTGTTGCAATAAGGAAATGGTTCTTCAGTCAAAGTAGGAACGTTTTTAGATGCCAGCAGCATTTTCACGATGGTTCGATACCAGCCGTTGATGAGCCCGCTGCTCAACACTCGTGGCAGGTACGCCTTCCCCAGACTGCCCTTCCTACCACCTCTTTCCCAAGCGATCCTGTCTCTCCTCTCCTCTCACCCAACCCCCACTATTCCAGCTGCTGGTTGATGTGCTCAACTCACTACCAGGCATCACCTGCAACCCCTCTGAAGGCGCCATGTACGCCTTCCCCAGGCTGCACCTCCCCCCCCGAGCAGTGGAAGCAGCAGCTGCTGTGGGTATGCTAGCAGACACTTTCTATGCCCGCCGGTTGCTCGACGCCACAGGGATTGTTGTGGTCCCGGGATCAGGATTCGGGCAGGAGCCTGGGACATGGCACGTGAGGTTCACAATCTTGCCAAGCGAAGAGAAAATCTCGGGGATGATGGAGCGGTTTGCCGAGTTCCATGATAGATTCATGCGCGAGTTCACTGTTTGAGGGAGGCTGCAATCGTGAAGGACGGTGCTGTTTGGTTCTTGTTTGTTCATAGCAGATCGCAAATACCGTATAGGTGCATGATCATCTTCACAGTTTCCAATTTTGTGATTCATATAAAGCATTGCTATTGCACCACCACATCACACAAATTGTTGATGGAGGTTCACCAATAACGTAGCTGCCCACTTGTATGACTTGTGTCTGAGAGACTCCGTATCGAGGACAGATATTTCCATTCTTTGCAGCGAAGTGTCAGAATCCCAGCCACTAACCACTGGGATAAAAGGGCTTGTTTTGTGTAGCGGGTGAGTGCGCCCATAACCCCCCAGGCCGACATGCCTGTAACCCTTCCCTAGGATCATCGGGGATCCCCAGTGGACCTCTGACACCCCCCCGCACTGGGATGCCCGAAGTGCACACACCGGGAATCGAACCCGAGACCTTCGCTCTGATACCATGTCAGAATCCCAGCCACTAACCACTGGGATAAAAGGGCTTGTTTGTGTAGCGGGTGAGTGCGCCCATAACCCCCCAGGCCGACATGCCTGTAACCCTTCCCTAGGATCATCGGGGATCCCCAGTGGACCTCTGACACGAAGCTCCCGCCCGCCTTTAGGGCGTGTGAGGTCGGATTTGAAATTCAAAAAAAAGTGCGAACTTTGTGTGGTTACCAGTTTCGCCAATGTCGCATAAAGCTACGAGCGAAACTTCGTCAACTTTGGGTTTGGCAACATGCGAACTGCAAACTTGAACAAGACTCGAGTTTTAGTTGTGAACGTGCTTCGGCATGTTCACATTCACGTGTGTGATTTCCCGCACGTTCGAGCATCTGGCGAAATGTGCGAGCGACTCACGAGTAGCAACAGTTTCACAACGAACTCACCACAGCCTTCGTGTACTGAATAGAGACCACGTGGCGATAATCGGGTAACCTACTTTTTAGAACCGGGTAACCTACTTTGTAGAAATGCGGTTCGGTGCGTTTTTACAAGTTCGAATACGCGCACTCGACCTTGTATATGTGTGTGCTTTTCTGCAGTGTTGTGGTCCAGATGTGCGAACCCCGATACAATGAAAGTCGAGTTTGGTTCGACATATGTTCATGTAGCACAACTCGCCCTTAAAATGTAAACTTTCACAAATTCCACCGATCACACGCGCCCTTACACACAGATGTAAGTGAGCGTAGGAAATCGAGCATCTGGCTTTTTAGTAAACGGGCCTGAATGTTCGCGCTAGCACTCATTTCTCACAAACAGCTGTTTCTTCTACATCAGTGGAATACCCACATACGCACGCGTTTGTCTGCTACGAACGCCATCTCTAGGGTCGCCTTGTGACGTTCTGGTAGTTCCAACATCCCCGTGACCGTCTGCCGCCTACCGCCATCATGGCATGCTGCGAAATTCGCTGGAATCCACAACCTCTTGGGCTCGGCTTGAGGGCGACGAGAAGGATGGGTCAGAAGAACGTAGTAGCGTTACCCCTCGCTATAGAGGCATGTAAAGAACGTGCCTTTCTTCCGCTGCTTGCGCTATGCGTACGGTCATCCATGTCTAGGTCTTTTCTCTGCTGCGTCAGTCAACAGACCACTGTGAGTTGACGGTTCTCGTGCTCCTTTATCCGCGGTCGCTCGTGTGTGCTTCAGAACGAGCGGATGCGAAAGTTAGCAACACGTTCTGCCTCGTCGGATGAGTGGAGTTTCACGCGACCAGACGAGGCTGACAGGTCCAAGGAATTCGCGGCAAGACTCGAGCAAGCTTGGAGCATAAGAAAGGTGCATCCTCCTGCTTTCGCTGACCCATGCATGTCAACTTTTAATACTTGCGTAACCCTGTCTCATCTGCGTACCCCTGTAGCAATAGCATCCCGACTGATGGTCTCCATTCTGTCAACCACCCTGGCTCTCTTCCATCTCTGATTTTTGAAATTGAGCAGAACCAGGGTCCTGTCGCATGCGAGGAGTGCATGGCTCAGGGCTGTATCGAGTGCAAGTGGTGCCGTGGGACTGGTTACTTCATTGTGGGAGACAGTCTGCTATGCTCGGTGTCTTCACGGAGCAGCACTTGCGTAATCTGCGGCGGGAAGGTGAGTCTACTCTTTGGAAGAGCATTGTGTTTACTCATGTCTCTTTTTAGGGCAAGGAACTGTTTGTTCGTTTTTCTCCACTTGTTGGGTATGGTCGTTCTAATATGCATCTTGTGTGGCACACCTATGCAGGGTACTGTCCGTTGCCTTGACTGTGCTGGTACTGGTTTCAGAGCTCGTTGGCTTAAAAGACCTACCCCAGGGAAACAACCATCAGGTTGAACATTTTTGTTCTCTTCCTGGCAAAGTGGTTCGAGATGTTGGCCAGGTTGGTGGGAGGGGCCTGATGAGATCGGTTGCATCATTTTCATTGTCTAGTTAGATTTGAGGGGCCCTTTGCCATAGGCTCAATCTGTACATAGATGACATAGAAATGCGAAAGAACTATGCTTGGCTTGTAACGTTATTGCTCCCAGCACATTCGCCATTAGTTGTGAACACTCGGCACCTTCGCCAAGCATTCAGGCATCCAGAAAGGTCTGCTTGGCTGGCTCAATGATTCGATTCTTTCCGCGTTCTTTTTAACGGAGTTGATTGTGACGATTGCATGGCGCTAACGTTTTCCCTCATTCTACCCCGTTCTTGGCAAGGTTGGTTGGGTTGCTGTGCTGTATCCCCTCCCTCCACCCTTCTTGCCTCAAAACCACTCATTTCCTTGTTACCACCTACCCAGCACAACTCCTCTCCTACAGCCCTAAAGCTGCTTCCTGCTACTTTCTAGCCTCGGAACCTTGCATGGTGCTATGAGGTTGCTCTAACAATGTCCTAGGGCTGTCCGACTGTGGTGCAGACCTGTTTAGAGTGTCGTGTCGGTAGCACAGGCCGATATTAGATTGGTCTAGTGGTGAAAAAAACTTTTTGTTTTCCGTGTGCGGAACTATGGAGCGATATGAGATCCTCAAGGATATTGGGTCGGGAAATTTCGGGATTGCGAAGTTAATGCGAGATAAGAGAACTAAGGAGATGGTGGCGGTGAAGTTCATTGAGCGTGGCGACAAGGCACGTGCATATTCGTTGCGTTCATTTTTCCTCCAACCGAGCTGGAATCGCGCTCTTTATTCTGGTTGACGAGTCTTTGATTTTTTCCAAAAGGGTTGCTTGATGTTCGCAGATCGACGAGAATGTTCAGCGTGAAATCATTAACCATCGCTCTCTTAGGCATCCTAACATCATTCGATTCCGTGAGGTGCGTCGCTCATCTTCCCTCTGCTCCGCAGCTGCTTTAGGTTTCTCGTGTGATTGTTCAGCTAGTGACCGTTGGAAGTTTGTTATTTGTTGTTATTTTCCAGGTTTGCCTCACTCCTCAGCATTTGGCCATCATAATGGAGTATGCGGCTGGTGGTGAGCTATTCGAGCGAATCTGCAACGCTGGTCGTTTCAGCGAAGACGAGGTACGTGTTGCACGCATGTTTGTCATCCATCTTCCTTCTCAATGGCGCTTGGGTTGCAGTTGTTGACGCATTCTTTTCTGTCTTTCAGGCTCGATTTTTCTTTCAACAATTGGTCGCTGGCATCAGCTATTGTCACTCCATGGTAAGAATAACCCGCGTCATCTGTTTTGCATAGATTCATGGTCCCATACTAATATATGAACACTTCTCATTTGCAGCAAATCTGCCATCGCGATCTGAAGCTTGAAAACACTCTTTTGGACGGAAGTCCTGCACCCCGTCTGAAGATTTGCGATTTTGGTTACTCAAAGGTATAGTGTGGAATAGAGGCTGGAGATGTAGCATTGTGAACCAGCACTAAGTATCCCCTCTTTCTACTTTTCAGTCCTCCCTGCTTCATTCACAACCGAAATCCACCGTGGGCACTCCAGCCTACATTGCACCTGAAGTTCTCTCTAAGAAGGAGTATGATGGAAAGGTAAGCAAGTTTTGACTGAATCTGCTAAAGCATCACGTAATGCTTCTTTCCTCGACTGACTGAAGTGTTTTCCATGTGGCAGACTGCTGACGTGTGGTCTTGTGGAGTCACACTATACGTCATGCTTGTAGGGGCTTATCCATTTGAGGACCCTGATGACCCACGAAACTTCAGGAAAACCATTGGTGTATGTTTACATACATTGCCTCTTTGCTCCTGTTTCAGCTCTTTCCCCACGCCCTCAGCATTCATGACTGTCTGCCTCTTCTGTTGCCTTGCTTACAGCGCATTATGAGTGTCCAGTATCACGTTCCACCGTATGTGCGCCTCTCTCCGGAATGCAAGCATCTTTTGTCAAGAATCTTCACAGCAAACCCTACAAAGGTGAGTTTTTAGTATTCAGCTGGGAGGTAGACTTGGTTCTTTACAAATAAATTTAATTCTCACCATCCTCTACCCCCCCCCCCCCCCCCCCCCCCCCCCCCCCCCCCCCCCCCCCCCCCCCCCACTACCATCTCCCTCATTGTCCGCAGCGCATCACAATGCCGGAAATCAAGAGGCACCCTTGGTTCTTGCGGAACCTGCCAGCAGACCTGATGCATGAAAACGACCCGGGTTACCAGTACGATGATCCTAACCACCCGCCTCAAAGCATCGAAGAGATCATGAGGATATTGCAGGAAGCTCGGGTTCCAGGCATTGCTCAGCCTTCCGGCGATGGTTACCTCAACGATGACAGGGATGACGAGAGAGATGATGAGGACATGGACAATGACATGGATGACTTCGAGGGCAGTGGAGAGTTTGTCAATGCTCTTTAAGAAACTTGGGTCCTTTTATTCCATGTACATGGCTGCACAGCATGAGGTGGCTGGTGTTTTATTGCTCCTTGTGTTGCAGTTCACTTGCTAGCTGTAGTACACATTTTAGCTTGACTCTGGCCATTAGTTTCTTGTGCCAGCTTGCACTGGTAAGACATTGCTGACAACATATTGATGTACAGGTGGGTGGAATAACCTTTATTCAAGAACGGCCAAGAAACAGGGTATACCATACATTTGTGAGGCACTTCAAAATTATAATGACCAGTGTTTGATAAAATAATTATTATGTGCGCAGTTCAGCCACCTCCACTGGTGGTTTTCAACTGGATGGCTGCTAGTTCCTCCTCCACAAACTCTCCAGCAGGCTTGGGTGGAAAGCTAGATGCCAGTTTGCTAGTGGCGAAGTGCCCAATGGGCGTGAGGATCTCATCTGACGCTATGTGTGCAAAAACCTGCGCAGAGAAAATAGTCGTAATTAGCACGATCAGAAAAACTTGCTGCAAGAAGAACAATTTCTTCCCAAGAATCATAACAGTCTCCCTTCCAACTCTCAAATTACCATCACTACACCCGCTGCATGAACTTCAAATCACAATGCACTGGGTAATGGTCCTTCCACCCACGTACCGTACTGGAGACTCGCCAGAGGCTGCGCCCCTGCTGCTGTGCTCTCTGCACCGCCGCCACTGTGCCCTCATCCACCACCACCTCATGCATTCCCGCCCGTACCTCTCCTCCCGTCAGCCACTCCATCTGCCATGTTACACCATCACACACATTGGCACGACAAGAGGATTATCCACGAAAGGAGGTTGAGCAACAATCATGTCATGTTGTCAGCCACTCCATCTGCACAATGCATCACATACACACAATGCGGGTGCTACTGGTACAAATCGTCGAATCATGCCACCAGATAACGCACAGCCATACTGTGCCCCTCCAGTGAGCACACCAGCTGTCTCAGAGCTGTCACATCACATCAGAAACAGTGCGGACCACATTCCCCTGCGCTCACCTGTTTCCCTGCTTGCAGCAGCAGGCAGCCATCAGGCACCGAGACGCGGCAGCAGGTGCCATCCCTAAGCCAAATGCGGAGGCCGGGAAATCTGCACCGTCCGTGGATGGTGAGAAAGTTGAGATCTGCATGGTACCCCGCCAGGACTGTTCCAGGTGAGCCGTGCTCTCCCAGGTCACTGCCTGTAGGGGCCAGCAGGTGTGGACCCTGGGATGGGGTAGAAGTGAGGTGAGTTTTGAGAAGTGATCAGCAGGATGGAAGGACGAAGGTGGGGAGTGCAGTTAAGATGAGGGGATTGGGGCGGCGGAGGGACGATACAGCGTGGGTGCAAGAAAACTGGAAGGAATGGATGAAAGGAGCGACACGAAAAAGCAATGGTTGGGGGTCAATGGTGGGCGGAGAGATGGAGCTGCAATATGAACGGGGTTAGTACCATACCATGTGCATGCGAGAGGTGAATGAGTCCTAAGCAAGAAGACTTGAGACTTCCTAAAATATGAAGCGGTCCGTTCGTACCATGTGCATGCGAGAGGTGAATGAGTCCTGTGGGAGATCAAATCCGACTGCCAGCATCTCTGCCACCGCCTGCCAATCCACACACACATGCATCCCATGTCAACACATGGGACCATTTTGTCCTATGACAGGTCAGCAGACCCTATCACAGCACAGGTCAGCAGACCTTCAGTAAAGGGATGCAGTTCTTCCCGCCCCCACTACCCTCAACCTCTTCCACGCACCCACCTTCAACCCTTTGCCCTGGTCTCTCTCCCCTGCCTTTTATGCATTCCGCTTGCGCTTCCGTCCCCCCCCCCCCTCTCCCCCCCCCCACCTAGCTTCCTCTTTCCCTCGGAGCCATGCCTCTCACCTCCACTGCAGCCGTCGTCTTGCCTCCCCACCCATCCATCACTGTCGCCCACTCAGGAAACCCACATTTTAGGCGCCTAAAAAAAAGGCAGACTCACTTCAGCCGTCTTTTTCCCCTCACCTCCACGGCAGCAGTCATCTTGCCTCCCCACCCATCCATCACCGAAGCCCACTGAGGGAACCCCTCCGGCACCACCGGACTGGCGTTCAGCTCCTGTTACACGCACATCCGAGACAGGAACAACATGTATAAGCACGTCGAATACAGGCGCATCACATTCAAGCACATTGCAAACATGGGATGTCAAACATGGGAGGCGCGGAGGCAGCAGCTATCCGCGTAACTGGTACCTGGTGCGCGCTGGGCCCTTTTTAAGGCGCTTTAAAAGCCAGCCCTCACAAGGTATCAGGTGCGGGGGAAGGGGAAGGGGGAGGGAAGGGGAAGGTCCATCAATCAGCTCTCACCTGATATCTGGTGCGCACAGGGCGGGGCCCGACGCGCCACATGAAGCGCCACTTGCAGTCGGGCCCTGAGGGCGCGTGGGGGCGGCTGTCGGGGGGAAGTTGCGCCATGCGCGCCTTCACCGCGTCGTCCAGCGCGCTCTGCGGCATCTCCACGCCCTCGGGGGTCACCCCCACCTGCTCGGGCGCGGGGAAGGGCGCGGGGAAGGGCGCGGGGGAGGCCGCGGGGGAGGCCGCGGGGGAGGCCGCGGGAGAGGCCGCGGGAGAGGCCGCGGGAGAGGACGCGGGAGAGGGCGGGGGGAGGGGAGGAAGGGGGCGCGGGGCAGGGAGGTGAGGATTGGGAGCGGAGGTGCGGGTACTGAGGTGTGGAGGCGCAGGCACACTGGAAGCAGAAAGCGGATAGACGCGGCTGTCGGGGGGGGGGGGGGGGGGGGGGGGGGGGGCTGCGCCATGCGCGCCTTCACCGCCTCGTCCAGCGCGCTCTGCGGCATCTCCACGCCCTCGGGGGGTTCACGCCCACCTGCGCGGCGCATGGCGCAAAACGGGGGGTGCGAATAGGGGAAAAGGGTCGGGCCGTGTCATACCAAGCCTTATGAGGCTTACCTGAGAGTGCGCGAGCTTCGTCGCCTTGGGCTGCGCGAAATACGACACCATATTTTGGCCAAGTGTCGAGGAACCGGCCGTCTAGCACTTGAGTGACGGCGGAAAGGCAACCTTTGGCCAAGGCAAAATAATGGCACCGCTTGGGTCGTACCTGATAGTGCAGCTCTGGGCGTGAGTGCGCGAGCTTCGTGGCCGTGGGCTGCGCGAAGTACGACTCCGTCATGTCCAGGAACCGGTCGTTGTCCGCCTGCGCGCACCGCGGAAAGCCATGCCTTGGTCTTCGGCATTATGCTACCACCGCTCGGTCGTACCTGATAGTGCAGCTCCGGGCGTGAGTGCGCGAGTTTCGTCGTCTTGGGCTGCGCGAAGTACGACTCCATCATGTCCAGGAACCGGTCGTTGTCCGCCTGCGCGCACCGCGGGTCGCGCACGATCAGCGCGCTCGTTGCGCGCAAACACTCCGCCATCGCGCGGCAGGTTTCCGCCACGGACGCGGGGAGCGCCGCGGCGCCCGTCTGCCCTGCGGCGGCATTTCCCGCTTGCTCGCGACGCGCAGCCTCTTTCAGGTGCAGAAAATCCGTCAGATCAAACGGCTGCAGGGACACCATCTTGACCGCTGGACGGACAGCAGCGGCAGCAGCGGGTTCGCCGCGATGCTGGTTGCGTAGGAGGTTACTAGCAGCCGTCGCAGCTTCTGTGTGCTGACACTCTTCTCGCACTCGGATAAGAAGATTTACCGAGTGCGCAGCGCTGGACGGACAGCAGCGGCAGCAGCGGGTTCGCACGGGGGTCGCTCCGAGGTTGTAAAGCGAGGAGGAATGCGGCTCTTGAATTGTGAAAGCAGAGAAGGACGATTGCTAGGTGCGAGTGTAAGCGATATCTATTTACAGGTATGGCCCGCTTAGACGTGGGCCGGAGTGACGGGCGACAGGAAACCTGGAACCGTCACGAAAAAAGCGGCGCTTGCTCGGTCTGGAATGGCGGGAAATACCAGTTACCAGGCCTCCAAACTCGTCGCCTCCGCGCCTAACGGGTGAAATCCTTCCTAGAATGAGCTGTGCTGCTAGGAAGGAATGTGCTTCGCTGCTTGGTTCGGCGAAAAATGAGGATGTTCTCGTGGTGTTCAGGACGTGGGCACTCGCATCCATTTTGGTGATCGATTGAAAATTTTCGACCTGCCACCGTACTGGAAACCTGCTATTATAATCTAAAACTTTCCGAACCTGTTTAAAATTCGTTTAAAAAAAATCCTGCCCCGAAATCGATCGCCGAAATCGATGTGAGTGCCCGCGTCCTCAGTTTGAACGCTCGAACTTGGTGTATTCGTTAAAGAATGCCTCGCTTGGAGGTTAGGTGTTTGTTAGCGTGAAGTTGACGACCGTCTGCAGCCAGCAAAAGAATTGTGCTGTTTTTGTAACTGTGCCGTGGCGGCAAGATCTCATTCGCGAAAATCGTGATCAGTTTCGCAAACTGGTTATGACGTTCTAAGCTTCGCAATCATTTGCGCAGGAAACAATTGGGAGCCAGTGGATCCGCTTTCCGCCATCGCTGTCTGGCAGAAACCAAGCCTACAATGGCTGCACAAGTGACCATGCATTGTTGACCATCACTGCAACAAATCCGTAGAAGCAAGTGGTTTCTTCATACTGCGGTATCGTGTTAGCACGCACTCGCTCGAGCGCTTTCGCATTCAAGATTCCTGTATGAGACGATATTGAGATTTGCATTTGTCCTTCCCTCTCGTCAAGCCCAAGCGTCCTCGAATCGCAGTCGACGAAATGGCCTCTCTGCAATCGGGATACCCCGCTATGGGCCTCGATCCTTCCGCGACTCGCGTTATCTCCTCAGCATGGAGGAATCTGGACCGTTCATTGAACGCTCTGATCGAAGGAATCAACGGCCGGATTAGCAGCAGAGCATACAGCGCGACGGAAGGCGACGGAAGCAGCGAAAAAGGCGACACAATCGGGGGATTTGCGTGGAACGCGGGAGGAGGCACGCGCAGGGCCGTGAAATTCTGGCGGAACGGGGAGAGGCGGAAGGATCTGGCCGAGCTGTGCCGACGTGGCATGGGACAAGTGACGCTTGATTACGTCAGCGGCTGCCTGAAGGTGAGTGGGCGTGTTTGCGTCTGCCATGCCTGTTTCCACCTGTCTGGATCGGAAGCGTCTTGGACGGAACAGGGGTTATAGAGCCTCAATGTCTCCTGTTTCATCCTGCTACTATGTTTTCTGTTAACCACTGTACTTCCCTGCTCTGATCTGCTCTGCTCTGCTCTCCCCTGTGTTCCCTGTTCCCACTTGAATTCCCCCCGTCTCGTCACTTGGCCGTCTCCTCTTCCCTTTCTCACGGCTTTGTTGGTACAGAGAAGTTTCCAGGAAATCGCAGTGCCCCGCTTCCAGAGAGGAATCAGGGAAGCAGCAAGTATTGGGGAAGGTGGAGGAAGTGGAGGGAATGGAGCAGGACGGGGGACAAAGAAGAGGAGTATGCAGCACCGGCAGAAGGAAGCTGCCAGGAAACTACGCATTGCATTGGACGAGCTCTGTGCAGTGAAGTACGCTTTCACGCTTGTGCTTGCTGACGTGGCAGCTGAGGTGGCACAATGCCATGCCAAATATGGAGTCGTGAACACGTGGGATCCGTGGGGTAAGGTAGGAGGGGCAGAGGAGGAGGAGGAGGGGGAGGAGCAGGGGGAAGAGGAGGGGGAGGAGGAGGAGAACGAACGGGAGAAAAGTGGGAAGAAAGGGGGGGAGGGAGAAGAGGAGGAATGGGAGGAGTGGGGAGGCGAAGAGGGAGGTGCGGTGGAGGAGTTGAGGGAGAGCATGCAAGCCATGCTGGTCAACGCCACTCCCCCACAGCTCTACGGTGAGTGCTTTCAGTGCCTGCACTCAGATCACATGCACGACGGTGAGGGAGGGGAATGGGGATGTGCGGTGGAGGAGTTGAGGGAGAGCATGCAAGCCATGCTGGTCAACGCCACTCCCCCACAGCTCTACGGTGAGTGCGGTGCGGTGCGGTGCTGTGCAGTGTCAGGAATGACTGGGAGCAAGTCACTAGGGACCATGGTGGGACCAGCATTGCGCAGTGCAATTTGCACTCATAGACCTTGACTCACACTGTGACACCACAGCGCTGCATAGCACGTTTGCATTGCCCATATGCCCTTACATACCCACCTGCACACCGATTCACCCATCTGCACACCTTCCCATCCCACCTGCACGCCTTCCCAGTTGCACGCAAATTATCCGCCTTCTCACGTCTCACCCAAGCGCATTCTTCCCTGCATGCACGCACATGTATGCATGGCAGGGCTGCTGCACACGTATTCACCCTTCTGCACACCTTCCGACCTGCACGCATTCCCACCTTCTCACGTCTCACCCAGGCGCATTCTTCCCTGCACGCCCGTGTATGTATGGCAGGGCTGCTCCAGGAGTTCCTGTCGTCTCGTTTTAAGGAGGTTTCTCATTGCATGCGCCCATTTTATACCGAGGATGATGAGGAGGAGGAGGAGGAGGAGGAGGAGGAGGAGGAGGAGGAGGAGGAGGAGGAGGAGGAGGAGGAGGAGGAGGAGGAGGAGGAGGAGGAGGAGGAGGAGGAGGAGGAAGAAGAAGAGGAGGATGAGGAGGAAGATGAAGGGGAGGAAGGAGAGGAGGAGGAGAACGGGGAGGGGGAGGAGGCGGAGGCAGGGGATTTGGAAGAATCAGCAGAAAAGCTACAGTCAACCCCACTGGGAACATATGGCACCCCTGTGGCTGCCACGGCCACTGCAGGTGGGGAGAGGTACCACCAGCACCCAGGCGAAAGACTCACACCTCTACTGAACGCTGAGAGTCAGAACCTGCTCGGAAGCTTTCCTGGGCATGGGGAAGAGGAGGCGGCGAGCGAGGGCAAGGGGAGGGGGCCGAGGAGGCGACTGGAGGATGAAATGGCAGCGCTTGCAGGTAGGGGGAGAGGGGTAGGAGAGGGGGGAGCGGGAGAGGGAGACAGAGGAGAGGCGCATGAAGCAGCAGCGGCAGTGAGCAGTGAGGAGCAGGAGATGCTTGCAGCGGTGCTGGATGGCTTGCTGGGCGCTGCTGCTGGTATTGGTGGGAGAGAGAGGGAGAGGGATGGGCACATAGAGGGAAGGTGTGGAGGGCGAAAGGGTGACGGGGAGGAGGGCGGGGGGGAGGAGGAGGACGAAGGGGCTTATGGGGAGGACGGTTATGGAAACAAGGAGGGCTCTGGGGAGGGGGAGAAGACAGACTCGCTTGTGTATCGGGCGGGGCGGTTGAAGGAGAGGGTGGGGCGGGCGTGGGTGTGGCGCGTGCAGCAGGTGATGCGTGCGCTGGGGTTCTCAGGGCTGTCGTTCCTGTCGCATGCTGTGCTGTCTGCTGTGCTGCTCTCCCGGCTTAAGGCGCACGTGCATGCATCGGCAGGAGCCGTTTTCGACCGTCGGATCCTCCCCCGCCTGCATCGATGGCTGCAGGTCACTGCCCTGCCCTTCGTTACTGTCACCACCTGCACAGTCACCCCTAGGACCAGTACCACCGGTACTGACACCACCACCGGTACTAGCACCGCCAAAGGTGCTGCGTCTGACATCTCCAGCCGTAGATCTCACGTGTCAGATGAGATCTCAGCCGCACATCTGCGGCAGTGGAACTCATGGTTCCGCCACGTGGCGGGCAGGGAGCTGTGTGAGGTGCGCACGGGGCAACTGTTTGACATCATAGTCGATTACCCCGACTCCACCCCCGCACTCCATGACCTTAAAGACTGCCTCGAAAGTGGCGGTGCTGCTGCCGACTCTGCTGGTGTTGGCGCTAGTGTTGCCACTGGGGCTGACGCCCGTGCTGCTGCTGGCTTCACTGCTGCCCTTGCGGCTGCTGCTCCGCCTCTCATTGCTCTTGTGGCCACACAAGGAGGGAGCGGTTTGAGTGGCCTGACAAGTCTGAATGGTGGTGTAGGAGAAGCCATGGGATTAGATGGGGTAGGTCTGGGAGGGGAAGGTGGTGGTGGCAGCAGTGGCCGTGGGGGGAATGCGTATGCGAGGCTGGTCGCGTCGTTCCGGGCGGCGCTGGCCAATCGGCTGCTGACAGCTGGCGCATCGACGGCGGACATCCTGCAGCAGTATGTGTCGGCGATACGGGCGTTGCGGCTGGTGGACCCGTCGGGGGTGGTGCTGGAGGCAGTCAGTGAGCCCATCCGACAGTACCTGCGAGGCAGAAAGTGAGTAGGGCTTGTAAGGGCTTGTAAGGGCTTGTAAGGTTTGGTGGGGGTTGTGTGCCTGGAAAGGGAGTCTACTAAAAGTGTGCTCTGCGCCTGGTGGACCCATCAGGAGTGGTGCTGGAGGCCGTGAGTGAGCCCATTCGGCAGTACCTCAGAGGCAGAAAGTGAGTGGTGCTGGTAGGGTGGGAAGGGGGGATGGGGTGGGGGTTGAGTGCCTGGAAGGGAGTCAAGTAAAGGTATGCTCTGCGGCTGGTGGACCCATCAGGGGCGGTGCTGGAGTCAGTCAGTGAGCCCATTTGACAGAACGTCAGATCAGAGGAAGAAAGTGAGTAGTTGGGGAGGTGAGTGCCTGCACGGAGGGTAGTCGACTAAAGGTGTGCTCTGCGGTTAGCAGACCCGTCAGGAGTGGTGCTTGAGGTCATTTTTTAGAAGATTCAATCGTGCCTTATTTCCCTTCTCCCCGCACGGAAACGCAGGGACACCATTCGCTGCATCATGACCCTTCTGACTCAGCATCCTTCTGCAGCGCCAGGTGGCGCCATCAAGGGCGCTGCTGACGTCGCAGATGACGTGGCGGGGGAGGCGGGGGACCCAGGTGACCTGTCGTTACTGGAGGAGCTAAGCCGGGCGGCGGAAGGGGGCGAGGGGGAGGGGGGGGGAGTGGGGAGGGGGAGGAGGAAGGGGCAGGCTTGGGGGAAGATTTGGCTGCGGCTTATGCTGCTGCTGAGCGGTGAGTCGTGGTGCGGAGTGGTGAGGCTGCTTGGGGGAAGATCTGTCTGCGGCTTATGCTGCTTGGGGGAAGATTTGGCTGCGGCTTATGCTGCTGCTGAGCGGTGAGTGGTGTGGTGAGGGGGGCATTGCTGGTGACTGGTGAGGCAGGCGCTGCTAGTGAGCAGTGGGGCGGGCGCTGCGTGTGATTTGAGATGTCTCAAACCGCTTGGCGAGTGACCTTCTCCACACACTCTGGACTTTCAACTACTCTGCCTCCCCTCCTCCCGCAACTGGCAGCCAGATCCGATCGGTCTGATCCCTGGCACAGAGGGCGCGGGACATAGTGCGGGTGCTGGGGGGGGTGTTTGCCACACCGCTTGATCGGGCAACCATTCTTTGCATTCGCCCTTTCCCGCCCTCCTTCCCGAACTTCTTATTCCCGCAGCTGGCAGCCAGACCCTATAGACGCCGATCCCTGGCAGTCGTCAGGGCAGGCGCAGAGGGCGCGGGACATAGTGCGTGTGCTGGCGGGGGTGTTTGGGTCGCGGGAGGTGCTGCTGGGGGAGTATCGCGGAATGCTGGCAGAGCGGCTGGTGGGGCGCGCTGGGTATGACACTGACAGGGACGTGCGGACGCTGGAGCTGCTCAAGGTGCGTGGGAGGTAGAGAGAGAGTGAATGTGGTCAATGTGTAGACTATACATCTGTGCTCCAATGAAGGTGCTGCTGCTGGGGGAGTTTCGTGGCATGCTGGCAGAGAGGCTGGTGGGGTGCGCTGGGTACGACACCGACAGGGACGTTCGCACACTGGAGCTGCTCAAGGTGCGAGGGTGGGAGAGAGGGAGCTCAATGTTACTGTGTTACACTCACGGTCAAGGGATGCATTTCAATATAAAGGGTTCGACACTGACAGGGACGTGCGCACTCTGCAGCTGCTCAAGGTGCGTGGGGGAGAGTGAAGAGAAACCAGTGCTTATGTGTTCCACTCAAGGTGAAGGTAACTGCTATGTGTGTGTGCTCTTTTGGAGGTGCTGCTGGGGGAGTATCGCAGCATGCTGGCAGAGAGGCTGGTGGGGCGCGCTGGGTATGACACCGACAGGGACGTTCGCACCCTGGAGCTGCTCAACGTGGGTGGGAATGGGGGAGAATGAGAGCTCGAGAGACGTACCCGAGCGCGCCTGTAAGGTCGTCAAGCACGATGCGGTACACACTTGTGTCCAGCTGGCACAGCACAGTATAGTGGGGCAGTACGTCTCTCGGGCTCTGCTGCACGTCAGGCTGTGCACGCATGGCATGGCATGGCATGGCATGGCATGGCATGGCATGGCATGGCATGGCATGGCATGGCATGGCATGGCATGGCATCACATCGCATCGCATTGCATGGCAGGGGCTGGGTGGAGTGGGAACAGCATGGCGCGGCAAAGGTTGTGTTTTTTTTTTTTTTTCCATTTGTGTTTCGGAGAATCAGATCTGCACGCATGTGAGGTGATGCTGAGGGACATGGTGGACTCAAAGGCATCAACGGCCACCCCACCCTGCCCATCCCCCCACCACCACTCCCCCCGTGCGTCCCCAACCCTTTACCTTGTAGTTCCGGTTTGGAGAGTCCAACTTGGCGACATGGCGGATTCAAAACGCATCAACCACCACCCCACCCTGTCCAACCCTCCCCCCCACCCCCCCTGCATCCCCACCTCTTCCTACTCATAGCTCCGGTTTGGCGAGTCGAATCTCCACGCATGCGAGGTGATGCTGAGGGACATGGCGGATTCGAAGCGCATCAACGGGAACGTGAAGGCGGCCATGCGGCAGGCAAGGGAGGAGGCTCGGGACTTGGCAGAGGCGCGTTCCAATATTGCTCGCTCGAAAGCCATCATGCGGCGACGAGGTGAGGGTGGTGCATGGGCATGTGCATGTGCATGTGCATGTGCATGTGCAGGGAGGAAGGTTGGGGAAGCGAGGAGAGGGTGAGGGATGAGGAGAGTAGTGAAGGTGGGCATGAGGAAGACAAGCGAGAAGGAGGTTCAGGCACTGGCGGAGGCCTGTTCGCTTTTGAGTGGCCTCAAAAGCAAAGCACTGGCGGAGGCTCGTTCTGCTATTGCTCGTGCTGCTATTGTTCCTATTCACCAACTTTTCCATCTCCCCTCCCTTTCCCCCTCTTTCTCAAATAATTTCACACTCGTGTGCAGGCCTATCAGTGGTGGGGGCAGGGAGGGGAGCAGCAGCGGCGCAGAGAGAAAGCAGGGGCACGGGGGGGGGTGTATCTGGGGAAGGTCCATCTGGGTCGGGTGTATCTGGGTCAGGCTCGTCTGCATGGTCACAGGCACAAACGCCTGAGCACCTGGTGGTGAGGGGCATGGCACCGTTCTCCACCCCTCTGGACCGAGCTGGAGGAGGAGGAGAAGGGGGAGGAGGAGGGGGAGGAGGAGGGGGAGGAGGAGGGGGAGGAGGAGGGGGAGGGATTGTGGGAGGGGGAGGGCCGTCACAGTGGTTCACACCAGACTCGTTCGCCTCTCCTCCTCCTCCTCCTGCTGCAGCAGCGCAGGCACCCACAGGTGAGTGAGAGTGGCATGGGAATGGGCAGGATGAAAGGTGTGGGATGCTGTGTGTGTGTTTTGATGGGCGGATGGGTAGTTTGGTGGGTGGGTTTGTGGTTTGGTGGGTGGGTGGGTGGGTGGTTTGTTGCAATTGCAACACGGAAGGCACTGGTAAGCAGGCGTGTTTCATATGCTGCGGTGCACTCGTTTCAGATGTCTCATCCTTCCACTTGTCTTGTCCCATCCCACAGCATCAACCCAGCACTACTCTTCCTCAACCCCTCTCCGCTTTTCCCCTTTTCCCCTCTTTCTCCTTTGTCTCTCTTTCTCCTCTGCATACGCTCCTCCCTTTCATCTGCTTCCCTTGCTGCCCCTCTCACCCGCTCTTTCACCTCCCCAGATTCCTCAGGGGCAGCTGCCCCCCCTCCCCGGGCAGCCCGGCCAAATCTTCTGTCCCGCTGGGCCCGCCTCCGCCCGGACCTCGGCACACCGACTTTTTCCGGAGACCGTTCCGCAGATCGCGGGCAGCCCGGAAATTCCGCCCGAACCCCTGGCCAATCAGGCGGCGGCAGCTCAGCCATGGGGGGGAACAGGGGCAGCGGGAGGGGCGGGCAGGGGGGGTTCTGGAATGTTATGGATGCACTGGGAGGGGAGGGGAGTGGAGACGAGGAGGATGAGGGGGAGATGGAAGGAGGGGAGGAGGAAGAGGAGGAGGGAAGGCCGGAGGAGAAAGAGGAGTTGCTAGAAGCAGAGAATCTAGACGCCACTATTGTTTCTGCGCTCTTCTGGCCGGCTTTCCAGGAGGAATCGGTGCGGTTACCAGCGCCGGTTACGAAGCTTATGGAGGAGTATGCAAGCAACTATGCGACGCTGAAAGCGCCCCGCAAGCTGCAGTGGAAGGCGAACCTCGGGTGTGTTACGATCGAGCTGGAGTTTGGTAACGGGCGTAACACCCAGCAGTACACTGTAACACCCATTCAGGCGGCCATTATCCTGAAATTCCAAATGGCTGGAGCAGGAGGGGATAAGGGTGGGGGAAGTGCAGGTGACGGTGCTGAAAACGGAGAAGCTAATAAGGATGATGAGACAAAGCCGCAGTGGTTGGCATCTGAGCTGGCGGCAGCCGTGGGCCTGTCAGTGCCTGTGCTGCGTCGGCGAATCACGTTCTGGGTGAATCAGGGCGTGATAGTCGAATCGGTCGCGACCAATCGGTCTCCTCCGGAACCTCTTTTCACAGCTGTCGATCACCAAGTCGACCCTGCTTCTGCTGGTGCTACTGGTGATGCTGGTGGGGATAGAGATGGTGATGCTGATGCCGCCGCTGCTGCTGCTGCTGGTGAGGGTGCTGGGCTGGGTGGGTTGCGAGGGGATGGAGAGGGAGAGGACATGGTAGCTGCCGGAGAGTTGCTGATCGGGGATGATGGTGAGGAGGAGGAGGGGGGAGGCATGGTGGCGTCGTTGGAAGCGCAGAGAAAGCAGGAGAGTGCGGTGCACGAGTCTTTCATAACAGGCATGCTCACCACGTTTGAAGGCCTGCCTATAGAGCGCATCCACAACATGCTCAAGATGTTTGTGTCTGATCCGCCGTATGACCGCTCGCTGGCGCAGCTGCATGCGTTTCTGGGGGTGCTGGTGGCGCAGGAGAAGCTGGAGCTGCGGGATGGGCTGTACCGCAAAAAGAAATAGATGCAGTCCGGTTCAAAGCGGTTCTTGCCAGGAATGCCGGACATGTGTGGTACTCCAAGAAGCTGCAGCAGCTGCACACGTTTCTGGGGGTGCTGGTGGCGCAGGAGAAACTAGAGCTCAGGGATGGGCTGTACCGCAAAAAGAAATAGATGTGATCCGGTTTAGAGCGATAGAAGCAGGGGCTGACTGTACAGCAAGAAGAAATGTAGGCAAGTTATGATGGTACAGTGGTTTTACTAGCTGATTGGCGAAGGGAGACACATGCTGCTGGTGCACCCTGCCTTACTGGTGCACCTGGTGGTGTAGCGCAAGAGAAGCTGGAGGCGGCTAAGAGACGGTGCTGTGCTGGTACACACTGCATGTGCAGCACAGCACAGGGAAACAGATGCGGTCACGTTGACAGGGAGTGGTAAGCCTGGATTGATGGGTTGCTACACCATACACCTCCCCCCACTGCAGTTGCACGTGTCCGTGGGGGGTCATGGCCCTGTTTCCTCAAAAGCATGCAGGAGATGTGGTGCAGGAGAAGCTGTTAGTGGACATGGGCTGTGCCGCGGCAGGCAAGCCTGTGCTGACAGTGCCTGTGCCTTGGAGCAGCCATTATGTTGGTACCGGTAACAACCTCGCAGAAAGAATTATATCACAGGTGGTAGTCTGTGTTACAGACCTGTTCATTTACCGTGTTGGTTGTGGTTGAAAAATCCACCAGCTCTGTTGTTGTCTTCTAGGCTGGAGCAGAGATTTTTCAGCTGTTCCAGTGCAGCGGCTGGCTCCCCTTGGTGCAGGTTCACATAAGCACTGCACAGCAATCGAAAGTGCCTCAGAGCATGGTAGATAGACAACTCGAGCAGATGGATTGCCACTAGCCCTAATATAAAATGCCTATACCATATGGCTTTTAGGTGACTTGCTTTGGCAGGAGGCTATGCACAATGTACATGAGACATATGCATTCTTCTCTCGTCCTCCCCTCTCAACATGTACCAGTTACCGAGGCTGCTTCAATGCCCTACTTATTAGAAAAAGATTGTTATTCGCCCTTCTCCCCTGCATCCCCTGCCTCCATCTCCTGCAGTACTCTCTCTGCTGCTGATGGCCGGCTACTCACTGAGCTTGACGACGACGTGACCTGCCATGGCCGTATCAAGAGAGCGATAAGGGGTGGGAAATGGAGGGAACTGTAAGTAAGGCATGCCAGGAGGAAGAGGAGGACGAGGGTGAACGATGGTGGGGAGAAGTGCTGGGGTGGTGGAGATTTTAGCAGCAGACTAATGCTTCTCCCAAACGCCGAACGCTCCCCTACCGATGTTTTTGATAGACATGAAACTGGTAGAACTGGGATTTCCAGTAAATGCTTCAGAGTGTGAGTTCTTGGACTGAAAAATAATGGAGCCCTATATTCTGGTCCAGACTGGGAGGTGTTGATTTCTCACAATGCCGCTGACACACCAGGGTACCACCACTCACCGGGATGCTTTTGAGTCGACTCAAAAGTCACCTCGAGGTGTTGATTTCTCACAATGCCGCTGACACACCAGGGTACCACCACTCACCGGGATGCTGGCCCACTGACACGGCGCTGTAAATCTTACCCTTGCGCTTGTGACTTTTTAGTTGACGTCACCTCGTTCATTTCAGCACTCACCGGGATGCTGGCCCACTGGTCCTTCATGCGCATGACTCTCTTCTGACCCGCTGACACCGCGCTGTCGATCTTATCTTCGTGCTTCTTGATTTGCGGATATAAGAACTTCCAGTAGATGATGCTGGCACCCTGACAGTGTAACGGATAACGAAACAGCACATAACGGGACGCGAAATCAGGAACACAACACTAGGGACATGGCAGACCGAGCTCGCGCAGGGTGTCTCTCTGGCGAGGTACACGGATGGAGGAGTAGAAAGATGGGGTCCTAAGTGAATCATTGACGATTTCAACAATGGCACAAAAGCCAAGTGACTCTTTGGCGACACGGGAGTAAGAATAGAGTATCATCTGACCTTGGTCATTGGTAGTTGGAGCCATAGAACGAAGAGGAGCTTGAGGGAGAAGAAGATGGGAAGCCTGCTCGCAACAGATGCATTCCGCAACAGACGAATTCGGGCAAGTCCCGTGTGGTGAATGTGAGGGACGGAAGACGTGCGTATGACATCAAGCAGAGACGACACTTGAGAGGTCTCAAAGATCGTGGTCAGGGAATCAAACATAGAAGCCAGTGCATGATGGCCAGTTTCAAAGCTGAATGAATCGAAAGAGGCAGTCGTGTTTCAAGACTTCACTGAATCCGACCCTAAATTCTAGAGTCGCTTCGACAGGAAGGACGAGTGAATCGATGAGACGGACGCGGAACGTACCAGACAAGGACCCAGTAAAAGATGGATTCGACGAAGTTAATGCACGCTAGGACGGTCCAGTACGTGAGCCATTGCGCCTTGCTGTCCGACGATTGCGAATCCAGAGCCTTGAAGCTAGCGTAGAACGGATATGCGAAGCTGAGCAGGACCCTGAAACGAGTGAGTGCGAGAACAGAGTGCGAGAACACAGGAGATCGGGAAAGACGTCGGACGGTGATCGAAAGCTAAGGAACATAGGTGAAGGGTGGAGGCGACAAAACGCGATGCGTAATCTAATCTTAGATGTATCGGTGCGTCATACACGAGGGGCTTGACGATGAACTCGGTGGTGAGGTGAGGCGACGCTACCACGGTAGCTACAGCGGTCGAGGCCATGGATTCGATGACAGATAAGATCTGAGACGAGATCAGACGGAGCGCGCGTCGGCCATGGATCGGGATGTTTGTCTCCACCTAATTACTACTACAGTACTGAACTATCTGGGAAATGCGAACACAGACTTCAGAATGTATTTCGGTAGTATCGGAGCTGGCTCCGTAGCACAAATCCGCATTTTAGGGATTGTCGGTAACTGGGGGGTGCTGGCACTTCGCAAGGCATTTGGTTACCAGCTGTTGTCAAGCCAGTAATTTGTTCGTGACGGAAATTCGCATTTCCCCATTTCGCTACTGCTGTGAGTGACGAAGAAGTTACAGGGTTGAGGTTGGTGGTGGCGACGCATAGTCAATTAGGGGCCAGATGGCAAACAAGGACGCGGGAGAGGCGCATTAGGCGAACAACCGTCAGGTTGACGAGAGGTTCGTGAACGGTGAACGACATTCAGGAGACGTAAATGTCAATCACTCATCCGCACCGACCGCGTAAAGTAGTACTTGTAATAGAAGCACCTCAGTCCACCTGCGCCAGGGTCAGTCAGGAGATGCCGCCTCGATGAAATCAGCAATGCCTTTGAAAACGTCTGGCTCGCTGCTTATCATAGAAGATATATTGAGAAGGACGAGATTGGTGACGCTTGTCGTTCTGTTGTTAGTTCTGTCGGGCCGCGGACTAGCGACTCCCCGCAGAAGGACAGCGGGAGACGCGGAACTGCGGGATAGGCATGGGGAAGCGGAGATAGGAGAGATACGAAGAAGATTACTTGCAGCGTCGCACGAGGAAGGTGATCGTAGCGTAATGCGACTATGAGTAGTATCTAGGGACGTATGGATTGTAGTACCGGCTAAGGACGCATGATTGGTTTCACAAGAAGATTGTTACCTCCCGACGACCGACCTCGATCACCCGTTTGTAATAGCCAACCTCGTTTCAGATTCATCACCTAGATCATCTCTGTTTGCGCATCCTCTACCTGCCCCTTCCCATCCCCTTTTACCCTGTGAAACGCTTCAACCGTTGCTCTAATTCATCCCCAGCCATCACCCCCTGACCTCCCCAATCTTCAGCTCTCTCGCGCGCGAATTGCTCTCACGAGCAACGCAGCGGCGACGGTAGCGATGGTGGTAACCAGCTGCCGCCATGGAGCCCGCATGTGCCGCGCGCCGTCCTGCGGCGAGGCATCGCGCACGAGGGGGACATGCTGCGCTTCGACCGCCTGCTGCACAAGGCATGTCGGGACTCGAAGGGGGGGGGGGGATGCGTTGACTTCCGTTGTCTTCCGTTGACTTCCGTTGACTACCGTTGATTTCCGTCTACTCCAATGCTTAAGGGAGACAGGCATCGTGCATGAGGTGAGGGGGACATTCTGCGCTTCGACCGCCTGCTGCACAAGGCACAAATGGGGCTGGAAAGGCTGGGTAGCGGCACGCATCACAAGGCATGGATGGACGTGAGCGTTCCTCTCTGCCTTTTCATCCCTCTCTCAGCGTTTATGAGAGAAAAAAAAAATTACAACAAACAAATAAGCGTTCTGCCTCTACCCTTTTTCGTCCCCGCAAATGCAGATCATAGTGCTGCGAGAGCCCATCACAGTGGTGGCCATCGGCAGCAGCTGCACATCAGAGTTTGGCGGCAGGAAGGGCCCGCAGCTCAAGCTGCTCAACCTCGATGCCTTTGAGTTCGGCAGGTGAGTAGGGGGGGCTCGCGTTTGAGTTCCTTGGGGCTCACAGCGTGTGACTCGCCTCGGATCCGAGTCACAGCCAGAGCCAGAGTGAGTGGAAGAGTTTAACTCGATGTTTGATTTTATGTTTGAGTTGATCGGGGGCAGCAAGGTTCGCAACTCAAGCTGCGTCACCCGCTCCTCCCTTTCCCATTCCCTTGTTCTCCACTCCTCCCCCCTCACAGAGTGGCGCATCCAGACGGTTGGCTCACAGCAGCCCTGGGCTGGCTACTAGCAGCGTTCCCCCCCACCCACCCTCACGACTTCTCCACCTCGCCTCTCCTTCTGACCCTCTCTCCATCCGCTGCCCCTCTCCGTCTGACTTCCCCATACTGCCCCCTTCCACTCTCCACCCCCACTCTCCCCCCCCACTCTCCCCCCCCACCAGAGTGGTGCATCCAGACGGCTGGCTCACCGCAGCACTGGACTGGCTGCTAGCAGCGTTTCCCCCCACCCGCCCCCACGACTTTTCCACCGCACCTCTCCCTGACGCCGTGCCAGCGGAGGACCAGCCCCCCCAGCAGCCATACTGGCTGCTCAATCTTGCAATAGGGGCCATCGGCCCTCAGCCCTGGGGCAAGTGCCTGGGGTGAGTGCGGCTCTCATGTGTTGCCATGCCAGGGGTCAATGGCTGGTGGTTCAGTGCACGGGCTGCTTGCTGCCAGCATGCCTCCGAGCACTCCTACTGGCTGCCTTGCCATTGGGGCTAATCGCCCCATAAGCCCTAATAGCCCAATAGCCTAATAGCCCAATAGCCTAATAGCCTAATAGCCTAATAGCCCAATAGCCTAATAGCCTAATAGCCTAATAGCCCAATAGGCCAATGGCCTAATAGCCCAATAGCCTAATAGCCTAATAGCCTAATAGCCTAATAGCCTAATAGCCCAATAGCCCAATAGCCTAATAGCCTAATAGCTCAATAACCTAATAGCCTAATAGCCTAATAGCCCAATAGCCTAATAGCCTAATAGCCTAATAGCCCAATAGGCCAATGGCCTAATAGCCCAATAGCCTAATAGCCTAATAGCCTAATAGCCTAATAGCCTAATAGCCCAATAGCCCAATAGCCTAATAGCCTAATAGCCCAATAGCCTAATAGCCTAATAGCCCAATAGCCTAATAGCCTAATAGCCTAATAGCCCAATAGCCTAATAGCCCAATAGCCTAATAGCCTAATAGCCCAATAGCCTAATAGCCCAATAGCCCAATAGCCCAATAGCCTAATAGCCCAATAGCCTAATAGCCCAATAGCCTAATAGCCCAATAGCCCAATAGCCCAATAGCCTAATAGCCTAATAGCCTAATAGCCCAATAGCCTAATAGCCTAATAGCCTAATAGCCCAATAGCCTAATAGCCCAATAGCCTAATAGCCCAATAGCCTAATAGCCCAATAGCCTAATAGCCTAATAGCCTAATAGCCTAATAGCCCAATAGCCTAATAGTCTAATAGCCCAAAAGCCGAATAGCCTATAGCCCAATAGCCCAATCGCCTGATAGCCTAATAGCCTAATAGCCTAATAGCCTAATAGCCTAATAGCCCAATAGCCCAATAGCCCAATAGCCTAATAGCCCAATAGCCTAATAGCCCAAGAGCCTATTAGCCTAATAGCCTAATAGCCCAATAGCCTAATAGCCTAATAGCCTAATAGCCTAATAGCCCAATAGCCCAATAGCCCAATAGCCCAATAGCCTAATACCCTAATACCCTAATACCCTAATAGCCAAATACCCTAATAGCCTAATAGCCTAATAGCCCAATAGCCTAATAGCCTAATAGCCTAATAGCCTAATAGCCCAATAGCCTAATAGCCCAATAGCCCAATAGCCTAATAGCTCCATCCCTCCCCTTGTGCCTCCCCTCATTCGTTTGTCTTTCTCGGCTGACTCAAGCACACCCCACCCCATCCCCGTCCTTCCTTCTCCCCAATCCCCTCTCTTCCCTGTCGGCCCTCTCTCCCAATCCCAGGAGCACATATCTCGCAAAACTTCCCAAGACCGTAGATCTGGTGGTGGTGGAGTGGGCGCTAGCAGCGAGCTACCCCGAGATAGCCAAGGACATGGACATTGTGTTGCAGCGCCTGCTCAAGCTCTGGCCCACTCCGCCCGCCTTCCTCTTTGTGCATTTCTTCTTCTGGTGCCGCGGCAACCTCTGGTGCCGCACATGGCTGGTGAGGTGGTTTGCGGCGCCGCCTGGCAGGTATGAGTTGAGTTTTGAGGCGCTTCAGAACTGGAGATAGCCAAGGAAAGGACATGCACGTGGTGCAGACTGGGGCCGCCTTCCTCTTTGTGCATTTCTTCTCCTGGTGCCGCGGCAACCTCTGGTGCCGCACATGGCTGGTACGCATTGGGAAGGTTAATGCCGCGAATGGCGGGCAAGGTCTTTTGATGCGCCTCAAAAGTCGCAAGCGGCGGGAAAGGTTGTGCCGTGCTTTGTCGTGCCGGGTTGTGCTGCCTCTTGGTACCGGGCGCTCTGCAGCACAGGTGCCGTGCTCTGCCTATAATTGAGGCGCCTGAAGAATTGTTGTGCTGTCTCTTTTGAGAACTCTCAAAAAACACTTCTTCATGACATGGTCCTGATAACATACAACAAGTGCATTTCTTCTTCTGCTGTTACCGTCTCCTTTCCCACCCTATCAGACGGATCCCAAGACGGGAGTGGAGCTGGTGGAGGAGGGTTCACAGCAGCCGCTCACTCGGGAGAAAAACTCATGTGCAGCATTGCACGCTCTCATTAAGCTCTCTCCCTCTCCCGTGTCTCTCCGTCTCTCTTCCTCTCTCAACTCTCTCCCACTCTCTGTCGATTCCCACCTTACCAGACGGATCCCAAGACGGGGGTGGAGCTGGTGGAGGAGGGCCCTCAGCAGCCGCTCACTCGGGAGAACATCGGAGTGTTTTCGTTTGACTCGTTTGACCGCCGCGGCACGGGCAGAGTGACAGAGGACGATTTCCTGGTGCTCGCACGCTACTACGGCTTCCCTGCAATCTCTATGCGCAATGCCTTTTGGAACCTTGCAGCGCAGCAGGTGGGTCCTTGTTTTAGCAGCAGGTGGATCTTTGCTTCTGAGTCGACTCATCAAGCACGGGCCGCCGCGTGACTTCCTGGTGAACCACTCAAGGTGAACCACTCAAGGTGAACAAGGCAGTGTTTTGAGACGTCTCAAAACACTCAAGGTGAACAAGGCAGCCCCAGCTTCTACTTTCGACCACCACAGCTGAGGGCCCGAACACACCATTCCCACTACCCACCACCGCTCACCACCCATCATTCCCACCAGGCGCCGCACTATGGCCTGCACGACCTGATCGCCATGGACGACATGGGGCTGCGACAGCACCTATCCACGTCCAGCTCATCCCACCATTCCCTCCCTCCACGACCACCCACCACCCACCCACCACGCACCCGCCACCACCCACCATCACCCACCAGGCGCCGCTCTACGGCCTGCACGACCTGATAGCCATGGACGACATGGGGCTGCATCCGGGCCTGCCACTCGCTCGCACGCGATACGCCGACGTGCTCATCAGCTTCTTCCGCACCGCCATTCAAGGTACCCATGTGAACCTATCGTACGTCCAGGTGCATGCAGCCCTAGATTTGTGCTATGATTCTGCACCCACTGCACTGCATCAAGCGCCACTTCTCTTCCTCCGTCCCATTAAGTGTCTCTACTTCTGTCATGGCAGCCGCGACAGCCTCAATGCCTTCATCAGCGCACTAAAAAGAGGGCAGCCGCGACAGCCTCAATGCCCAACAAATCAGCAAGGTGACTTCCGAGTTGAATCAATAATCCTTCTCATTCCCCTCCTCCCTCGTCCCCACCCTCCCTCTCCCATGCCAGGCTTTCTCCGAGCGACAGAGGGCAGCCATGACTGGCCCCATGGCGGACAGAGAAGCAGAGCTGGCGCTGCTCAAAGTGCCTCCGCCCCTCTGCCCTCCCTCCTGTCCTCCTCCACCCTCCCTCCCCCATACCAGGGTTCTTCGAGCGACAAAAAAACATGAAAGCGTCTATGGAGGAGAGAGCAGCAGAGCTGGCGCTGCTCAAGGTGCCTCCACCGCTCTCTCCTCCTCTCGCTCCACCCCCCTCTCCCCCCCCTTCTTCCCTCCTGCTCCATCCGCAATTGCCAGGCTTCTTTGACCGACAGAGGGCAGCCATGAAAGCGTCTATGGAGGAGAGAGCAGCAGAGCTGGTGCTCCTCAAGGTCCCTCCGCCCCTCTTCGCGCGCTGGTTCCCCGGGGAGTTTGGGGGGCAGGGCGAACAGGTGCGTGACTGCACCAACAACAGTGGCTGCTGCTTTGAGAAAAGTAGTATACGGTTTCTTCGGTTTCTTGTTTGCATGTGAACTTTCAAGTCTCTCTGGCGTGGACAGGTGGCGCTGAGCTGCTCGTACGAGCAAATGTCAGCTTTTTGTGAAATACCATGTTCTTGAGGGTGGGCTCTGGGTGGGGTCTGTGTGGCTCTGGGTGGGGTCTGGGTGGGCTCTGGGTGGGAGCTGGGTTTGCAGGTGGCGCTGTGCTACTCGTACGAGCTGCTGGAGGCGACGGTGCCGCCAGTGCGGGAAGTGAGAGGGTTCAACTTCACCAAGGACCCTGATTCCAAGATCCCCAAGCCGGGCTTCGCAACTTGGCAAGCAGGTGAGCAAGAGTGCGGGCATGGGCAGGTGGTGGTGGGCAGTTTTTTGGTGCGCAGTGGGGTTGAGCAGTGGTGGTGAGGTGAGAGGGTTCAACTTCACCAGCTATGTGAATCTTACTTTTGAGAATTCTCTCAGGAATTCACCAACTTCAAAAGTAAGAATTCACCAAGGGCTCCCTCAGGCGAGCCCAATCTTGCTGCGGTTCAAAACCGTCCAACTATGCGCAGGTGCCATGCTCTTGGGCATGTGTTGTGTAGCGAGGGTGTTTTTGAGACGTCTCAAAAACACCCTCGCTACATGCGCAGGTGCCATGCTCTTGAGCATGTGTTGTGCATATATGTTTGGGAGCTTTTTGCGTGAGGGGCAGGAGCGCATAAACTCTCTCACTCGTTCTTGTCTCCTCGCTCCCTCTTCTCCGCTCTCTCGCTCACCTTCCCTTCTCCCTCTCTCCTTCCAGGAAGCTTCGCGGAGTTCATCTTTGACACGTCAGCACAGAACAAGCCCGCCCTCCAGCTGGACAACCCCGCAACCGCCCAAGCCCAGCTGGAGATCCGGTACCTCGTCAGCTACGAGCGAATGGGAGTGGGACACGTGGCGTGCGTGGAGGGGTGTGAGTGCGAGGGCGGGGATATAGACGCTACGATCCCCCAACAGTGGTCGGTGCCTGAGAAACGGGTGTTCGATGTGAGTCAGAGCGAGCAGTGTGTCGTGAGGATCGATGTGCGGCGGGGAAAGGGAGAGAAGTTTAAAATCCTCAGCTTCACTGTCATGTTCAAACCCATGTAGGTAGGGGCGAGGGGTGTGAGTGCGAGGGCGGGGACGTAGACGCCACGATCTCTCAGCAGTGGTCAGTGCCTGAGAAGCATGTGTCTGATGTGAGTCAGAGCGAGTGGTGTGTTGTGAGGATTGACGTAAGGCGCGGCAAGGGAGAAAAGTTCAAGGTTCTAAGTTTCACTGTCATGTTCAAGCCCATGTAGGGGTGCTTTGGTGCAGGTAAAGGGTGCCTCCTGAAGGGTGTGGATGTGAGGGTCGGTGCTGTACTGTTGTACACATGCTGCATTGCTGATACGGCCAGCAATAGACTGTGTCCCGAGCTCTGAAACGAAGGCATGCCTTGGTGCACAAGGTGCCTTGCTGTAAGGGATGCTATAAGATGCTTTCCAGGTTTCCACACAAACTTACTACCGTATTCACAGAAATCCTGAGCTTCACAGTGTTGATGACTTTCGAGTCAGAATTCTGAGCTTCACAGTGTTGATGAAAATCGAAACCTGTGGGAAGTGGTGTTACCTTACCTCTCATGTACATGTAACACATTTGCTGTTAGGTGTTTAGTTTGCATTTTTTAATCCAGAATGTTCACCTGTACCAATATGACTGGGTATAGTATAGTGCACTTGTAGGCATTTCTTTCTGCTCACATAGAAGGAGGAGGTGATAATGGATTTAATAAATGCAGAAACTGCACACATACACTTGAAACTGCACACATACACTTGAAACTGCAGAGACAGTGGGCATACAACATCAGTTGTAACGCTCAATGCATCTAGAAAGGCTAGGTTCATTCATGCATCAGCAATTCCTGCCTCTGCTTCCCCTGCTGCCTCTGCCGCTGCTGCACCATCAGCAACAACCCCCTCACCACCATCCTCAGAACCACCATCAGCATCAGGATCAGCATCAGCACCAACATCAGCACCAACATCCGCATCCTCAGCAGCATCTTCACTGTCTGCAGAGCACACGTTGCAGGCCTTTCTGCATGCACCTGGTGCTGCCGGTGTGCCAATCATGTACTCCTTGTTGCGCTCACACTCCCCCGTCTCCGCCCACGCCTCACAGCTGGAATGGGAGGGGGAGGAAAACAAGGGAGGATAAGGAAAGAGAGTGCGAGCAGCCTCTCTGTCCAGGCCAGATCATGTACTCCTCGTTGCGCTCACACTCCCCCGTCTCCGCCCACGCCTCACAGCTGGAATGGGAGGGGGAGGAAAACAAGGGAGGATAAGGAAAGAGAGTGCGAGCAGCCTCTCTGTCCAGGCCAGATCATGTACTCCTTGTTGCGCTCACACTCCCCCGTCTCCGCCCACGCCTCACAGCTGGAATGGGAGGGGGAGGAAAACAAGGGAGGATAAGGAAAGAGAGTGCGAGCAGCCTCTCTGTCCAGGCCAGATCATGTACTCCTTGTTGCGCTCACACTCCCCCGTCTCCGCCCACGCCTCACAGCTGGAAGTCGGGGATTAGAAACACAAAGGGAGACAAGGGAAAGAGAATCAGTCATACATCTCCATCCCCAGCATCAGCAGTGCACACGTTGCAGGCCTTCCTGCCCGTTCGTGCACACTCTCCTGTCTCTGCCCATGCCTCACAGCTGAAGCGAGAAGAAGGGGAGGGGAGACATTCAAGGGGGATATGGGATGGGAGAGCGCATGAGTTACTTATCTGTCAAGATCTAGTCATGCACTCCCTTTTACTACGCACTCCCTTTTACTACGCACTCCCTTTTACGACGCACTCCCTTTTACTACGCACTCCCTTTTACTACGCACTCCCTTTTACTATGCACTCCCTTTTACTACTCACTCCCTTTTACTACGCACTCCCTTTTACTACGCACTCCCTTTTACTACGCACATACTCACTACCCTGACCATGCCTCAATAGCAGCGCATCGCCCTTGATGAGCTTCACCCCATGCAGACAACCCACACAGGCTTGTTGGTGCCAGCAGCAGTCAGTGTGTGGGGGAGGGGGGGTTACTCACAAGGCGTTGCTGTCCATACAGCCGGCAGCAGGCGTCTCATCGAAGCTCCCCACGTGGATCCATTTCGGCGCGGACCACTTCTCCCCCTCCACCACGGGACAAGCATGCTGCAAGTTGCTCTCATCCAGGCTTGCCGTGCACCCAGCCCCACTACTCCCCCTTGATGGGGCCAGAAGTCAGGGGGGGTAGAAAGGGTACTCACAAGGCGTTGCTGTCCACACAGCCTGCAGCGGGTGTCTCATCGAAGCTCCCCACGTGGATCCACTTGGGAGCGGACCACTTCTCCCCCTCCACCACGGGACACGCGTGATGCAGACTGCTCTCATCGGGCGTGCCATCCGGCAGCAGGTTGAAGAACAGCAGCGCATCGCCCTTGATGGGCTTCACCCCCAGCACGCCCTTGGCACAGTCCGACCACGAGTCGTCCTTGGGCGTCGGGTCCTTGTGTGTGGGGAAGGTGGTCTCTCCGCCCTTGGTCACGTTGTTCAGGTACATAAGCACTGTCGCGTAGCGGTGGCCGCCTCTCTGAAAGGAAAGAGGGATAGTCAGGCAGGGAGAAAGAGGAGGAGAGAAAGGAGGCAGCAGGTTGAAGAAGCGTAGAGTGTCTCCTCCCTTGGTGGGCTTCACTCCCAGCACGTCTTTAGCACAGTCAGACCACGAGTCGTCCTTGGGAGTCGGGTCCTTGCTCATTGGGAATGTCGTCTCTCCGCCCTTGGTCACGTTGTTCAAATACATGAGGACTGTCGCGTAGCGATGGCAGTGGGGAAAACGGGGAGGGAAGGGATTAGCGGAGCGGAGTGCAGGGGGTGGTCAAGTTTTGAGGCGCCTGGGGGGAAGGGATTAGCGGAGCGGAGTGCAGGGGGTGGTCAAAGAAGACATGCTGGGGGTCGTGGATTGGATTGGAGCTCCTAGAGAGTCAAAGATTGTCTGACTGCTCCCATCGATGGTTCGGCTCTATTGCTCAATTCTATTGTTTGCTTGCTCCTCTTCGAGGGGTGGAAGCGCCATGGTACCTGTGGGTGCAGGCGATCGCCATAGAGTGTTTTTTTTTCCAGTCGTTTGTTTGTTTCTTTGGTTCCTAACTTCACTTGGCGCGGCAGTGCTAGCTATGGTACATACCTGCCGATGCAGCGGGTCGTCCAAGCAGGCATGGTGCGGGTCGCAGAGCGGCTAGAATAAGAAAGTTCCTTTTCTGGGCGTGGAGGTGCCAGTCATGGAACCTACCTGCTTGTGCAGGGGGTCACAGAAGTGGTCGTGGTGTGGGTCGTACTTCTGCCAGAGCCAAAGATTGTCTGTTTGTTCGGTTCGGTTCGGTTCGGTTCGGTTCGGTTCGTTTCGGTTCGTTTCGGTTTGTTTCTTGTCCGGGCACGGAGGTGCCAGTCATGGTACCTACCTGCTTGTGCAGTGGGTTGTCAAAGTAGTCATGGTGCGGGTCGCGGAGCTGCTACAGCCAAGGATTGTCTGCTTGTTCGGTTCGGTTTGTTCGTTCCTTGTCTGGGCACGGAGGTGCCATGCCATGGAGCCTACCTGCTTGTGCAGGGGGTCGTCAAAGTAGTCATGGTGTGGGTCGTACTTCTGCCCCACGCCGTACCGCAGCACCTGTGGGGGTGGGCGGAGGTGTGGGGGGGGTGGACAGAGGGAGGACGCAGCAAAGGGTTGGTTTCGTGGGTGTGTGGGCACACGTGCGCAAGCGCACAAAGTGACCCCCCCCACTTGCTCACACCCCCCTCACTCCCGCCCTCCCCCATGCCCTCACATTCACACACCCTCACACCCACCCACCCCACACACCTACAGCGACTCCTGGTTGGCGAGAGGCAGGAAGGTCCACACCACACGCATACCCCTGCAGGCAGGTCCACAGCACACGCATACCCCTGTTTCTGAGTCGACTCAAAAGCATACCCCTGCAGGCACAGTATAAACCCCTTACGCATACGCACACCCCTCACGCCCGCATCGCCTCCCCTCCCGCCCTCCCCCTTTCCGCCTCCGCCCACACCTGCAGCGACTCCTGGTTGGCGAGCGGCAGGAACGTCCAGACGGCGATGCGCTGCTCGATGCGCGCAATGACGTCATCCTCGCCCTTCTCCATGAACATGCCGCTGCTCGTGCGCACCGCCGACACCGACACGTGCCCATCCACACCGTCCACCACCGATGATCTGACGGCGGGGAGTGGCGGGGGGGGGAGGTGGGGAGGGCGGAGGTAGAGAGTGAGTGAGGAAAGCCGGAGGGAGTGGGGAAGCCGGAGAGTGAGTGAGGAAAGCCGGAAGGGGGTTGGGTTCTTGGGTTTGCAAGAATCCACCTTCCGCTACGGACTCACGCCCACCTACTCACCGCTGTATGCGAGGTGTCGCCTATATGCGACTCACCGCTGTAAGCGAGGCGTCGCCTGTGCGACGATGTGGTCGCACTCTTCCTCGGAGAGGAACCGTTTGAACAGATACGCGCGCGGCCGCCACGACGACAGCTGGATCACGCGCCGATCGCCTTCATCGCCGCCGCCGCCGCTTGCCGTGTCGAGGCGCAGCGTTAGCGACGGGTTCCCACCATCCTCAACAGCAGAATTTGCGGAATCTGCGGAAGCGTTAGAAGCGGTTGAATCGGCGGTTTCTGCGGCGGCGACATTGGCGCATGTTTTCGCCTGGGCTCCAGGCGTGTCGGCAGCTGCCGTGCATGTCTCGAGATTGCCGCGATCTGCCTCTTCGGCTGCAGCAACCAGAGAGACGTGTAATGCGAAAGCTGCGCCGAGTAGTAGCAGTACAAAGGCCGCTGAGAGTACGCGACTAACGGCCATTTACACCAAGGTTATTGAGCCTATGAGAGAACTATACGGGGAGAATGAGCAAGAAACGGTCGACGACGGTCAGGGACGAGAAAATGGGAGGGATCCTATTACGCGAGGATCTAAATGGGTGTGATTCTAATGTGCGAGTGGGGTTTCCTGATCCTAGAAAAGCCGCAGAATCCGTTGCTTTGCGACGCGGCTCGAGCGAAGCAGAGTAGTTGAGTAACGGTTGAGTTTGAGCGAAATGGTGCGTGGGAGATAAGGCATGGCGTCTTGGGGAGTTCAAGCAAGAAAGCAACCAAAGCAGATACAAGATGTGGTTCGATGCCATGGCATTTCGTGTTCGCTGCGAGTTCGTGCGAAAAAATCCAGCGAAGCACTTTCCGCTGCAAGCGAGCTCGACAACCAGGCCGTAACATTGATCGCCGACGAATAATTGCTCGCCGGCGCGAATTGACCGTGACTTTATGCTGGCGTGGCATGTCTCTGGGAATTGCACCGGGCGGGAACCCTCAAAATTGTCGGTGATGTCTAAGGAAGCTGGAGGAATGCTGAGTTGTCGATCTTGCCAGCCTGTATTAGCACTTCGCCATCGTGGAGCGCAACCTTGGCAGTGCAATCTGGCAAATCCGGTCACGCAGCCAATAAAGGCTCAGAATTTCTCCACGCTGTCACGCCAGCAGCCCGTGGATCTGGGAAGCGGCTTCGGCGAGAGCGATCAATTTATTGATCGTTTGTTACAAGGCTACTATAGTACATGCCCGTAATAGCGTCAAAAAATACCCCATACTTAGGGGGAATTGAATAATATACAAAACATTCAACTCATAGTATATCCTCCCCGGCCTCTCCACCATCATCACCCTCTTCGCCTTCTTCTTGAGACGGCAACGGTATGCGAGCGTTCATCATTCTCCGACTAGAATGGCCAAATGGATCCCGGAGCAGCATACTTACGTGCTTTTCTAAAGAACTTGCGACTATTTCAGGGGAATCTTGAAGCGATCTTGTTGGAAGGAGCTCGCCATATGCATTAGGTATGGCTTTGAGCATGTACTGCATGACAGACTCAGGAACTGTTGGCTCGCCGGAGAAAAACAACATATGAACCTGAACCATCACCTGCAAATAACCCAGCAAGCAAGCATCAATGTAAGCACAGGAGCAGCACACAGAAAAGCAATCCAGACAGTATATACTATCCACCTAAAGCCTCCAACGATAAGATTGTCCACTTCACGACAAAAAAAAAAAAAAAAAAAAAAAAAAAAAAAAAAAAAAAAAAAAAACAGCAGCTAGGACCAGGCAACATTGACCATTATGGGAATGTGTAATAATAATGACACTCACCCGTGGCAGGATGTCGCGCACATCACACGCAAAGGCGGTTTTGAGGAAGCTGAAGGCGATGTCTGGGCGCAGCAGGAAGAGCGGTCGCACAAACTCCCTCACATGCGCCGCCTTGATGTCGTCTGCTGTCAGCACTGGAGCACAGTTGCGCACCCACAGCTGCAGGCACGAAAGGGAGGGCAGGGTAGGGCAGGGCAAGACAGGGTGAGAGAATGTGGCTGATTTGGTTTCAAGGCGAAGCGCGCACATTAGAGTGAGCCTGAAGCTTGTTTTGAGTCGACTCAAAACAAGGCGTTTAGAGTGGGCCTGAAGCTCCTTTCACACTTGGCGATGTCTGGGCGCAGCAGGAAGAGCGGGCACATCCCTCACGTGCCCCGCCTTGATGTCGTCTGCTGTCAGCACGGGCGCACAGTTGCGCACCCACAGCTTCGAGACGACAAGGCAGGGGAGGACAGAGCAGGGCAGGGCAGGGTAAGAGAGAAAGAAAAAATTGAGGGGCCTTCTTCTCTTCACACTCTGGATGTAAAGAGAAGAAGGTTGAAAGTTTGGCGGAAAGAATCCGGAGGTATTTTTTCGTGAATTTGAACTGTGTGGTCACAGAACGCGACTGAAACAAAACCACTTGAGGAGGCGGCAAGTATTGTGCTGACCTTGAAGTTGCCCTGCATGATGCCAAACACTTGATCCAAATCTTCCAAAGCATAGCTGCCCTCGTACCCCTCCGCTCCCAGTAGCCTGCTAGCTCCACATTGGAAAACGGGAGTGTTAGGGAGTTTTTGAGGCGCCTCAAAAACGACCTCAACATTGGAAAGCGGGAGCGTTAGGGAGTTCTAGGGAGCGTGAGAGGAAGAGGGTGGGAGGATGGTGTGGGAATATGAGGGGGGGTGTGGGAATGTGAGGGAGTGAGTGAGGGAAGATGAGAGTGTGGGTTGGGGCCAAGGAGGAAAGGACATACGGAAACATGCATGCTGGCATCCCTCCATGGTCTCGCCTACTCGCCTCACAGTGCCACTCACAACCGTCAGAACAACTGCCAGAGATGAACCAACCTGGTTACCATGTAACAGGGCATGACACGACTCACCGCGGCGAGGAGCTGAGCAGCACGCTGCGCTTGAAGAGCGTGGGGCGCTCCAGTGATGCCAGCAGCGCCACCATGCTCGCCTGCTGTTCTGGAGTCTCCTCATAAGGCACGACTCACCGCGACGAACAGCTGGACCAGCCTGGTTACCATGTATCGGCACATCACACACCTTGGTGAGGAGCTGAGCAGCACGATGCGCTTGAAGAGAGTGGGGCGCTCCAGTGATGCCAGCAGCGCCACCACGCCCGCCTGCTGCTGCCCCACCACCGTGCACTGCTGCCCCCGCTCCCTCCCCTGCATGCATGCGGCAGCAGCACAAGCACGGGATTCAGTTGAGAGGAGAGTTTTATTGGGGCTCAGAGGGATTCAAAGAGAATGAGACGGAGGGCGTTCCAAGGAGACCAGCAGCGCCACCATGCCCGTCTGCTGCTGCCTCACCACCGAGCACTGCTGCCCCCGCTCCCACCCCTGCATGCATGCGCCACCCATGTGCCCGCACGAGCACGGGATTCAGAGGTGATAAAAGGAACTCAGAGCGATTCAAAGGAATTTTGAGGGATTGAAAGAAATTTGAAGGGTTTCGTTTCAGAGGGATGATGGGGTCGATGGGAATAGCGGGCCGATTCGGGTTCGGGATATTAGCACTTGGATAAAGCAGCAGGTGGTCAGCAGGGGAGCAGCGGCACGGACCCCAACGCCCAGCAGCAGCAGCAGCAGCAGCAGGTCGTCCTGGTGCTTTTGAGAATTCTAAGAAATACCCTACAGATTGAAGGAGAACTGACCTCAACACCCAGCTCTTGAAGCAGCAGCAGCAGGTCGTCCGTGAAGCCATGCAGTGTGCTGTAGCGCTGGTAGTCAAAGGCATCGTAGTCCGTGCTGTGAGGGGTTGGAGGGGAGGGAGGGAGGGAGGAGGGGGAAAGGGGAAAACAGGCAGGGGGGATGGGATCACGGGAGGGAGAGAGAGCAGGTCGTCCTTGAAGCCATGCAGTGTGCTGTAGCGCTGGCATTCAAAGGCGTCATAGTACGTGTAACGTGCTGTATGCGTGCGGGTTGGGGGTGAGAAGGTGGGGGAGGGGGTGAGCGTATTGGAGGGGGGTTGCATCATGCGCGGACATGAATCTGTGCAGAGTGCTGTAGCGCTGGTAGTCAAAGGCGCCGTAGTCCGTGCTACAGAGGGGGGAGGGGTTGAGGGGCAGGAAGGGCAGGGATACGGGAGGATACAGAGCGGTGGTGACGAGGGAGAAAAGGCGCAATGCACCACTGGTAGGGAAGGATGCGACATTGCGACATGCGTCATAGTCCGCTCAGCAGCATTACTACTCCTAGTTGCCAGCGGTAGGGAAGGATGCGACATTGCAACGAAGTGACTTCTGAGTCGACTAAGAGTAGTAATGCTGCTATGCTAGAGCGGAGAGCAAGAGGAAAGGGCTAGAGAGGAGTGCCCCTTACCCCAGAGCGGACTGGCCTTACCCCAGAGCGGACTGGCCTTACCCCAGAGCGCCTGTTACGTTGTACAGGACAATCTTATAGCGCATCTTGTCCAGTGCCTTGATCACGCCGCTCCACACCTGCAACCCATCACCACGGAGATGAAATGGGAGATGAAGATAAACGGAAGATGAAAAAAAACGGAAGATGTGAAACGGTATTCCAGTCCAGACATGAAGCAATCCAAGAAAGGAGAGCAGTTTCGGTGGTTACCTGTCAGGCGGTTACCAGCGAGGCGGATACCAGTTATGTGGTTACCATGGGCGCCACCCACGATCTTGTTCTACCCGAAGCTGTGCACACAAAACACCCGCAGCCCTGAGGTGATTTCTGAGTCGACTCATTAGTTACCAGTGAGGTGGTTACAGTGACGTGGTTACCACTGAGGTGGTTACCAGCGATGTGGTTACCACGAGTGCCACCCACGTTCTTGTTGTATCCGAAGCCGTGCGAGAACACCAGCAGCTCCGGTCCCGAGCCTATGATCTCCACGTCGTGCCGCTCCAAAGCTGTCTTGGAGGCTCGGAGCTTGGCTGCTTGCATCGCTCTGGGGTGGACGGGCCAGCGGGGGAGATGGACGGAATGAGGGGAGGGAAATGGGGGAGCGGCATGGGAAGGACATGGGGGAGCGGCATGGGAAGGACATGGGGGAGCGGCATGGGAAGGACATGGGGGAGCGGCATGGGAAGGACATGGGGGAGCGGCATGGGAAGGACATGGGGGAGCGGCATGGGAAGGACATGGGGGAGCGGCATGGGAAGGACATGGGGGAGCGGCATGGGAAGGACATGGGGGAGCGGCATGCAAGGTTCAAAATTACGACCGTATTTTTGAAATTGGTCTACGATTTCTCACAGGAGCCTATTATAAGAAACCGTATAAAACGGTAACATTTCAAAAATACGACTGTAATTTTGAACCTTGGCGGCATGGGAAGAAAACAGGGGAGTGGTTGAAGGGATGGGTTGGGGAAATGGATTTGGGGAACACAATGGGGGGATGGAACGGGGGAAGAGAATGGGGGAAGGGGATATAGGAACGGGATGGGGGAACGGGATGGGGGAGCGGGATGGGGGAATGGGATGGGGAAACGTGATGGGGGAATGGGATGGGGAAACGAGATGGGGGAACGAGATGGGGGAGAAGGATGGGGGAACGGGATGGGGGAACGGAATGGGGGAACGGAATGGGGAAACGGAATGGGGGAACGGAATGGGGGAACGGAATGCGGGAGCGGGATGGGTGGGGGAACGGAATGGGGGAACGGAATGCGGGGAACGGGAAGGGGGAACGGGATGGGGGAACGGGATGAGGGAACGGAATGCGGAAACTTCCCCGCGATTCGAATAAGCCTCCGCACTCACCTCATGGCCGCCGCGTTTTGCGCTTTGTTCCCCCCAGCTCCCCCGCCCCCCGCGCCGTGTTCCGACCCCGTGGCGAGCAGCCCCGCGTACGTGCTCCCCGTTAGCCCCCCAGCCCCTCCAATCCCGCCAACCCCGCGTACATCGACGCTGCGCGCGCCGACCCGTTCCCCCCGCCGCCCCCTCCGCCACCCCCCGCTCCCCCTCCCCTTCCCGCGCCCATCCCGTGCATGCTTCCGCTTCCATACAACCCCCCATTTCCGCCAATTCCGCCGTTCCCCCCGCGGTAGCTCCAGTCTCCTCCGCCGGTTCTCGAGTCGTCCCAGCCGCACCGCGAATCTCCCGCCGCCGCGTCTCGGGAAAATACAAAGCCGTTGGACGGTGAACCAGGTAAATCGCCTCGCTGGCCTAAACTTGCGAAGGGTAACCCGTTTCTTCGCCCGCTTTCGCCACCGGAGCGTTCCGAGCTGCTGTCATGCGATTTGATGCTGCTGACGCCGGAAATGTGATGCGCAGATCCTAGCCGTTGATCTGCGCCGTTAAAAGCGGCGAGCTCGCCTGAAAAGCACGTGGGTGTGACTCTAGCGGGGTTACGCTCGTCCATGTCGTCCCCCCTTATAGCGGGTCTGCTAACACAGCCACCCATGATATATGTAATTCGATTAAAAAAGTTGGGCTTACGGGTTAAGCACTGAAGATCGACGCGGCGGGTACGGAAGTCAGGGAGATTCACCCTCGAATTGCCTTATAGTAGGGGAGAATAAGGAGATTCACCCAGTCAGAGCCTCTTATGAAGTGTCAGCGAGAATTTGCGGGAATTACGCGCAGATGCACGTTGAGCCGCCAATACACCAGGATGGAAGTCCGGACGTTGACGCGAAACAAGTCGAATGCTAGCCCGCTGACTTACTAAAAGCTGTCCATCCCTGATCGAAAAGATACTTCGAGGTGCTCGAATGGGGAGAACATGGCCAAGTTGGAGGACATGGGGACACGGTGGTGGTTTCCACAATTCGGGTATCTGTCAGTGTTCAGGCAGTGTATATAGCTAGTTGGAGGGAGCCGCAATCGCGCCGAGGGAACAAAGGGACAGGAGAAGCAGGAGGAGTTGGAGAGCAGATGCTGGAATGCCAGAATAAATTCCGTGTCTCCGTAAAGAATGGCGAGTAACGGAGCTTTGTTATCTTCCTGTCGTTCAGTACAACTCGTCTGAATAAAGACACGCTGAACAAGCAAGCAAAAAAACTGCACAGCTTCGAACTGTTATGGGTGGGAGAGACAGAACAAGCAAGGCAGGTAAAGTGCAGCGCAACAGCTCACACGAGGAGGTACACCGCCACCCATCTCCATGCACGTGTCGAGTCGACTGCCAGATTCCAAACTTGATCACAGCACGCAGATGGCGGCAGGGGGAGGCGGAGGAGAGGCGGAAGAGAGGCGGATGGGAAAAGGATGGGACTCGGTTCGGGACGGGACTCGGGAGGGGGAAGGGATTCGAGGCGCAGCAGGAATTGGCGGAGGGGGATGAGGATGAGGTGAGGAGTCGTGGGAATTTTCGAAGGGAGATTGCCGAAGTGAGTGGAGTACTGTAGCGAACTGCACAAGATGCCCAACCCCTGCACGCGAATTTGCCCTGCCCGCGATGGAAACTCTGCACCCGTGTATTAGGGTACCAGCCAGTTGCACCCCATTTACAAGCACCTCGAGCAATACGAACCACAAAAACCGAAGTTTGACAGAAGAGACCCATGTCAAACGGTCAACAGCGAGTTACAAAATCTTTTAAAAGCCCTTTTTGCTAAGTGCGAATTGACGAAAACTTAGCGAAATGCAAGAATCACTTAAAACCGTGGCCCAACTTTCAACTTCAACTTCAAGGTATTATAGCTTGGAAGAGGTTGACCCAGGCAATTCAGAGCCGAGAAGTTTGTCCTTTTTTGGTTTTCGGCCAATAGAATTTAAGTTACACACATGCTACTTTTGTCCGCCTACTGTTCCTAAGAAGTTGCACCCCGCCTTTAAGAGCCCTCTTCACAAGGCAACCTTGGGTTAGTCAAACGGGCATCGTTTGTACAAGGGTGAACCTTTCTCGTCATTCCGGGCAGAAGAAATTTATCCTTTTGATACGGCGATAAATCTGGAGCCTCAGTCCCAATCTCTTCAGTCAAGACAGCTGTCTACGGTACCGTGGGTGAACACTCATGGCAGTGTGGGTCTTGTCTCAAACGCAAGGACATTTACCCGAGACGACAAGGGTAGTTACAAAACGAAATCTGTCAGCTTTGGAAATCTACAGTTTTCGCCTTCAGCGCACCCACGTGCTTCAAAAGTTGTGCCTCTCCTTGTCCACCCCATCATTCAATCACCGCATGAATAAAAAATGCTGCTGATGTGGTCCGCGTGCCCGTCATACAGTATCCGCCATCCCCCTAAACCCTCAATCTTTCAACAGACCGAACTCAACGAGGTGTGGAACGAGTGGTCAGACGACGAGGAAACGCCAGCGATAAAGATGTGGTTGTCTTATCCACCCGTCTATAGCTGACAAGTGGAACGTCTTTTGCAATCTTGGCGGCTGCTAGTGGCAGGGCGGCCTGGCCACACATACCCAATGTGAGCACAGCATACGTGACTTACCCTGTAAATCTAGGTATACATAGTACACCTGATGCCCATTTCAGTCCCGTTCCCCATCTTTCTCTGTGCTCCTCTTTCGAGCACGCGCTCGCTACGGGGAGAATGGGACTGTATCTGGGTAGCCTGGCGTGTCTTGTCTGGGAAACTCGAATAACTTATTCGAGGTCAAGAAGATCTTAGTTTTGTCGTGGGCTAGTAACGCGCGGGCCGTTGGCAGTGAATGTCGACCACTGGGCGTATGGAGTGGCAGTGGGCGTGTTCAGAATGGGCGGTTGAGTGAGCATTAGGGTGTAGTCGCGTAGACATACCAACGAGTCATACTGTTAGTATGTCGATTCAAACCCTCATACATCTGCCGTGTTATGAAGAGTTTTCAGGAAATCTCACATCTCCATAACACTGGTGGAAGCTGCGTCCAAGGCTTTGCAAGGGCTAAAATTTCTCAAACTCACTTTCCAGTTCGTGACTAGGCAGCCGAATCCCAGAATTCCTACATTTTGTGGTTGGTACGAGATCATCCAATGCATATGATACAGCATTGAGGAATCCTCCCGGAAACATGGCTTCTCTGGAAAATCACCTTTTGCCAATGGAGGGTGCCCGAATCAGCAAGGAGACGCCTCGATTTCCTACCCACCATCGTTCCAGCTTGCACTCTTGTCAAAGTCAACAGTCCCCAAAACGGTTTTATTCGGTGGAGCCTTATCCAGCTTCTCAAGAAAGCCACACTGCTGCATTACAAGGGACGGTGTGTGCAACTATTATCCTAAGGGCGCGTGTCTTTTGGTGTAGATTGTCAAAGTTCGAGCCTACTACCGCTTTGTACCGTGGCGACACGTTTTTCAAATGTATCCTACCGCGTACAACCTTTCTAGAAGTTCGAACTTTGGCAAAAGTTCGACCTCAAGGACACGCGCCCAAGGCAACAAGAACTTCACACTAAACAGTCTCACCAGAAAGACTAAATCAGCAGTCATACGAGTTCAGTGCCAAAGAACAAAATGTGACCTAGATCCACCATAACAGCATTATCAAACCTCAGCACAACCAGACGCGATACAAACATCCAATACACACTCCGTTCCACTTTTCGGCTGATCCGAGTACCCCCTCGACTTGAGAACCGACTCAAAGAAGCTCCTAAAAGTGTCAGAGCAGTCGGGCGGCATGAGAAACACCACATCGCGCAGCGTGCGGCTTCTCAGAAGCTTCACCATCGCCGGCTCCTGCACCACTCCCCCTAGGGCCACCCGCCGGAGACACGGCGACAGCGAGAGCAGCCGAGCAGCGTCAGGGGAGAGCAGATCCAGGGACAGTGAAGCAGACACCACCGGGCAGGGCGCGGGCCGGAATTCAACCTCCTGGATCGCAAGCGAAGGGCAGGAGGCTAGCAGCGCGAGCTCGAGTGAGGCCAAGGCGGGAGCAGTGGCAGTCTGGATTCCTTCGAGAGAGAGGAAGAGGTAGGTGAGTGCGGGGGGTTGGGAGAGGAAGGCGAGGGAGTAGTGGTGTGGTGGGAGCGGAAGGGTGTCTTGCTCGAGAGCGCCGTAGAGAGAGAGGAAGAAGAACTTGAGGTTGGGGCAGGACGCCAGGCCAGCACTGTGATGGAGATGGGCGGGAAGAGGCGGGGAGGATCAGCAGGGTCGTATAGGAGAGCGAGGAGGAGGAAAGGGGGACAGCAAGAGCAAGTAAGGAAGAGAAATGCTAAATCAAGATGGGCGCTTGGCGTTTGGACAGGCTCGGCTCAACCAACTTCTCAGCCTCAATGACTCACCTCAGCACAGAAGCAAGGCATCTGAGCAGAGAAGCACCACTGATGTGCGTGAACAAAGTGAACAAATGGAGAATATACCTGAGCAAGGGAGAAAGCGATGCGTCCACAGAGACTTCAAGGCAGAGCGACTCGAGAGCGGAGAAGCAGGCGAGGGGCAGCGGGGGGCTGGTGTGCGTCCAGGACGCAGTCATCTGAATGCCCTTGAGGACCGTGCGCGCTGGCATGAGCGCTTGCAGCAACTCGTGTGAGTCCACATTGTCACACTGCAGGAAGATGGGGGAATGGGGTGATGGGGTGAGAAAGAGGTGAGAATGAATGTTTGGTCATGGTCCGAAATGGGGGGGGGGCTGCAGTGGGTCCAGGACACGGTCATCTGAATGCCCTTGAGGGAGATGTGCGCGCTGGCATGAGTGCATGCAGCAGCTCGCGTGAATCCACATTGTCACACTGCATGAGGGTGGGGGGATGGGATGACAGGAGAAAGGGTGAAAACGAACGTTCCTGTACAGTCAAAAACGGGATGGTGGCATAGAAGTAAGGAATAAAGGGAAGAGGGAGATGGTGGGTTGGCAAGGGTGGGAGGAATACCCCACGTCTACCCTCCCAACGAGACCACGGCCCCCCTCCCTCACCTGCATCACTCGCACGCTCTCCAGAGCGTGCCCGCGCGCCCTGCAGCTCCCACCAACCGCAGCCACTGCACACTGCCCCCCAGCAGCGCACACAGCGCAGCCCAGCGCAAAGGCGCGGGCCGATAGCCGGTGGTTTGCCACCACCTCGAGCCTCCGCAGCTTGGGGCACCCCTGTAGCACTGCCTGCACGTCCCTGTCTGTCATGTCAGAGCACATCTGTAACTCCAACTCCTCCAGTGAGGTGAATTGAGCAAGGGGCGGGAGGAGAGGAGGCTGCAAGAGGGGAGAGCGTGGGACGCGAGGGGGGCACCCCTCGAGTACCGCCTGCACGTCCCTGTCTGTCATGTCAGAGCACATCTGTAACTCCGACTCCTCAAGAGCCGCGAACTGAGCGAGGGGTGGGAGGACAGGAGGCTGCGAGAGGGGAGAACGTGGAGTGATGGGCGGGCAGGAGGAGCCAGTGGCGCTGATGCTCGTGTTGGTGTTGGTGCTGGTGCTGGTGCCAGTGCTGATGCAGCCACTAGTGCAAGGGAGGGCGTTGGGGCAGGTAGCGATGCTGGTGGTAGTGCTACCAGTGCTCGTGGTCTCATTGCTGCCAGCTGCAATGAGAGGGCACGGGCACCCCTGATGCTGCTCCTCCTCCTCCTGCGGCTGCTGCTGCTCCTGCAGCTGCTGCCACTGCTGCAGGTCCGCAAGCAGAGAATCGTCCACCTCCCAGCCGCTGCTGAAGCCGTCCAAGGTAGGAAGCAGCAACGAAGCGGCGCTATCCCACTGCATCCACTCCTGCAGGTTACCACCATCCAAAAAAGCACCACTCAGGTTACCACCATTCAGGTTCCCACCATTGTCTGCCGCCAACGGGAAGCTCAAAGGTTCATCGACGAATGGAGTGCAAGGGAAGGCTGAACCGAACTGCCCATCCCATTGCTGCGCCTGCTGCTGCTGCTGCTGCTGCTGCTGCTCCTGCTGCTGCTGCAGCTGCTGCGACTGCTTTTCCTGCTCAACTGCCTCTTGCTCCTCCTGCTCCTCCTGCTCCTCCTGCTCCTCCTGCTCCTCCTGCCCACCTTCCCTCTGCGCCACACCCTCTCCTGATTCGCCACCAGACAGCACCCCTCGACCGAGGCCCAAAAAGCGAGTCAGCCGCAGCACCCGCAGCGACTTGCAACCAGCGGCCAGCGCCTCTACTGGAGGCCCGCTGCGGTGCACATGGAAGGACGACACCAGGCACAGCTCCTCCAGGCTCGGACAGTGCCGAGCCAGGCTCTCCAGTGCGGCGGCTGTGATGGGGTAGGTTGGGCAGGCTGTGGCGACAGGGAGCGGCAGTGGAGCTGATGCAAGAGGGGCGGATTGAGCAGGCGGAGTGGCAGCAGCAGCAGCAGCAGCAGCAATGCCGGCCAGACCAGCCGACGCTGCTGCAGCAGCAAGAAACGCGGTGGAGATAGGAGAGGGGGAGGACTGGGGGAGGGGAGATGGCACGAGAGTAGAGGCAAGAGCTGCAGCTGATATGGCAGTGGCAGAATCAGGCGGAAGAGGCGCATACTCATCCAATCCCTCAATATCCACTTGCTCAACCTCTGCTGATTCCGCTGCTACTGCAGCAGCTGCTGCTGCTACTGCTGCTGCTACTGCTGCTGCTGCTGATGAGCCACCAGAAGCGTCCCAAGGTGCATCCAGAGCCGCGTCTTCAGTCCCATCCTCGATTCCATTCCACTCAGGCACTCCATTCCCATTCCCATCTTCATCCGCCGCCACGCCATCCGCTTCCGCTTCCCCGTCGTCACTGTTGTTGAGGTCGTGCGCCACGTCTTCAATGCGCAGCACGCGCAGAGCCGGGCACCCGCGCGCCACACTCGCGATCCTGCACGCCCAGCAGCGGGAGGGGTGGGGAAGAGTGGGATGGTGTGGGATGGGATGGGATGGGATGGGATGGGATCGCACAGGGCAAGCGACGCGGCAGAGGGTGAGACAGAAGATTGGAATAATGGATTCAAGGGAGCGTGACAGGAACAATGCGAGCGGAGCAAGTGATTGGAGTGGGCGAGGCACGGTGGAGAGGAGTGATGGATGGGAGTGGTAGAGACCTAGGAAGTGAAGGTGAGATGAGGACAACCAGCAGCACTCCTCCCAAAGGCTTTAATCCATCGCCATCCCTGTCACCGACCCAATCCCAATCCCGATCCCCCGAACCCCAACCCCAATCCCCGCAACCACGCGCATCATCACCCACATGCACCCAAACCATCTCCTTCCCAACCCATCCTCGTTCCCAAACCAAGCGAGCGGCACGGCTCTTGGCAGGCAGCTGCACAGCTGCCCACAGGCAAGCCCAGTCCGCTGCCAGGCCTATTCCGTTGGAATGGGGACGCCGCAGCTGCTGCTGCGGGTAGAGTTCGGAAGGGCCGACCAGCAGCCACAACAGAAGCAGCAGCGCATACGCAATCACCAGCCGCCCACGACGGGCGAAGCAGAAGACTCGATTTAGAACGGGCAGCGCTAGTCATTTCAGGGTGCGGGTAGCTGAGGGGGCAGCTGGCAGCCTGAATGGCATCATTGCGACGGCCATGGCTCTTTTTCAGGCGCCAGCTGCAGTGTGCCAAGGGACACGCAGTCACGCACACGGACAGTCTTGTTCTTGAGCCTCAAACAACGATGGCCACAAAACGGTTGGGAAACAACGGACGGTTGCCACGCAACAGCGCCCCTCTGGCGCCTAAAATAAATTGATTCGATTTTGACAATTGACTCAAGCTCAATGAGCGAACGCATGCGCATAGCGAGAGAAAACGAAGGGTCCGAGAATAGATGAGAAGCGGCACGAGCATTCTACTCTGAGGTAAGGTATCAGCAATAATACGTACCCCATATCAGTGACGCCACCATCCGCCATCGCAAAACACAGCTCCTCAAGGCCTGGGAAAGCACCCCGTCCAAACACCTCTAACGCGTCATCCCTTAACGGAGCAGGCCCGCCCAGCAGGTTCAGCACGCGGATCCTCCCCAGCTTGTAATCGCTCAGCTGCTTCGGCAAATCGTTAAAATCACAGTGCCTGCTCCAGGACAGATCAATCGAGTCGACTTTAGGGCAGCGGGACACTAAACTGCTGACGTGGCGCGCCTCCAAGCCCTCGTCCAGGCCATCCCAGTGGCCAATCACAACGCTCTCCAGCTTTGGCCAGCACTGGCGCACGTACTCCAAGCCAGACGGGCTGACGTTGGCTCGGACGCGGCGGAGGTTCGGAAACGACGTTCGGAAGACCTGCCGAAGTTCTTCTTCCGAACCTGGCCAATCAGGGTGGACATCAGCCAGGTCCAGGTCCGTCACCGAGTCGAAGCACGTCCCCAGGCTCGGAAGGTCGCTGAGGCTTCCGCGCAGGTGTAGCTGTGTACGCGTGGCACGTTCCCATTGGCGCCAGGCCCGGCAGACCAGCGCGCAGCAACCGCGGTCTCTTGGCGCGTCAACGAGGGAGACTATAACGCGGACAAGCTCGGAGGGAAGAGAGGCGAGAGAGGGCTTGGGCGAGGACCCTCGAGCGTGGCAAGGCTCAGCGTCTAGAAGAAAACGCGACGAATCAGCGCGATCGCGGGAGAGAGCATACGCGGAAGAGCGTGACTGGTGCAGCAGAAGTCCCTTCTCTTCCACTCCCTCCTCCTCCGTCAATCCTTCTGTCTCCTTGGGATTTTCGAGGGGCGAAAAATTACCGTCCAATCGGCGAACCTTGCTCGGCGGGGCAAAAGATTCGAAACTCGGGGAACGAAAGTGGCTGGTTGATGCTGATGAGGATGCGGGAGAGTCAATTGTCACTGAAGTGCTGATGTTGCTCGGTAAAGCAGCATTCTGTAACGGGGATGAAGACGCGATCAAGGAAGAGGTCATGATGGTTCGAGGAGTCGGGTGGACAACTAAAACTGCGGATTTCTCTGCGTAGTATCACTCTGCGGAAGTGTTTCGTTCAGCAGCTGAGCCCCCTCTCAATAACAAGGCTTCCACCAAGAATGTCTGCTGCTACAACCACGTCTGACTTCACCACACGCCATGCGTCGCACCCATTGAATCGCACACGAGAGGCGAGGCGAGTGCGAGGCGATAGGCAGCTCATCCTGTCCGTTCGAAGAAAGAGCCGTGTGAGATTGAAAAATCAAGCGTGGTTGCGGTTTTCAGAATTCAGAACAATCGCCGAATCCATGAAGTGATATAGAAAGCTGGGAAACTATTCTAGTGCGAACGTGTTCTAAGGTAGTCTAAGGAAGAGGCACGCGCGATTTCTAAAGCGAATACAGTGCGAGGGTAGCAGCAACGGTACTCCCTAGAGGAAGACTCGGGAACGAAACCATGACTGGAGACATGACGTGACCCTAAACGACCCGTCCTACCGTCGTCGGCACGCGGAAAAGGTGAAGCAGCTGCCGCTAAGAGAGCTATCGCGGGCTATTTGGTGAACATGGAAAAAAAGGAAAACGCGGCGGATTTGTACGTGTGGTCCATTGTGAAAGGTGGTGGTAAGAGGGATGTGGAGTGGATGTGAAGGAGAGGCGAGGGTAGAGCGAAGCAGAGGAAGTATGAAGCAGCTTCGGGAAGAGAAAACGAGGAAGTAGGAGAAAGCGAAAAGGGGTTCTAAGGCAGGCCCAGAAACACGCAAGAGGCTGACAGCGGGCGAGAAAAAAAAAGATACGAGCTGAGAACGTGGGTAGCGGAGGGTGTGGGTCAGAGCACGTCGAAACCTGAGCGCCTCAGCCGAGACTCGGGTATATCTCTTCACGCAACGTGACGGTGGTTGCTTGAGTCAAACGAAAGCAAATCCGAGGTTTTGGCTGATTCCAAATTTTAAGAGTTGGCGTTCTAAACGGCACTAACCACGAATCGAATTCTTCAAGCGTAAAATACTTGGCACAAATTAGTAGGTTGTGAACAGAGGACGGCCTTCTGTGGAGTAGCTAACAAGCAAGCAAGCACTTGGCGGACACGAACAGAAGTATGCAGCCACCTTGAGCAAAATCACCCGCCTCAAACCTGTGTCGGAAAGGGCATTCCATGCAATAACTGCTCTGAACCGCTCTGAAATTTAAATAACCGCTTTGTCCCGCTGGTGCCTGTAGCCTCCCTTGATTCTCACGAGCCACCACCGCCTGCTCCGCTTGCTTCTCCTCACACGCAAGCGGCACAAGGCGAAAATCAGGTCCGGAGGGGGAAGGGCGGAATGGAGGCCGTTCGAAGGAGGGTTTGAGGACGACGTGGGCCAATAGGAAGCTGAGATGGAAGTGAGTGCGCGGATTGTACGTAGCGTGTGAACGGAGCAATGCGCTTGCTGCGGTGGTGGCCCCCAGCGGGGATTCGATTTGGTTTTTCGCCGATGGTGCTGATTCGTCAACGAGGTTTTACGCGGTTTGCTTAGACGGCCAAAGCCTCGCCGAATGCACGGGGTTTGGTGGGCTTCCGATTTGAATTGCCGGTTTCGCCAACTCTCAACGGGCTAGTTCAATAGTGGTCATGACGTAGTAGGCATCAGAGCTCCAGTCCAACCCCAATATGACCTTGATTTCACTTCTATTAACTGAATCATAAGCATTCGGGTGTACCATATGTTACAGAAACCCCATTACCCGATGGGTGTAGATGTGATCTTCGACAATCTCCAGGCCTCCAGCTTCAACCTCATCCTCTTCTGGTTCTCCCCCACGTCAAGCCACCCACCGAGACTTCAGTTCAATTCCTCAGCCAACCTCCTCACACCCACCTGCTTTAGGGCGCGTCACAAGTAAAATATCGAGGAAGGATCAGGGTTGTTCACCGAACCTGTCAAACCGATCGCCATATCGGTGTGTCACGACTGCTTTGAAGTTTCAAGTGACACGATCGTAAAAACATGGGGCAAAATTGCCCGATGTGGACGAAATTGCACGATCGATGTGTGACAGGGGCACATCGATCGCCTGACTTAGAAGGGAAAACTGTACGTTAGCGAAAATAAACGAAAATGTGTAACCACCTAAACACCGATTCTAGGCAGGATCGATGTTCTACTTGTGACGCGTCCTTACTAGGGCTTCCCTGCTTCACAGACCCTCCTTTTTTTCCGTACCGCTCTATTTCTGATTTTCCTGCAGGCTTCTTTAGTAGGGAAACGAGAGGATTGACCGAGAACCAACTCGCCAGATCCTCTGATAACTGGCCATTGCTTACCCCCAGGGTCGTTTTATATTTTAGGGTTGACGTCACATTTTTCCACATGGCCACAAATATGGCCGTCGTGGAGGAGCCATTGTACCCGATAGCCATTTTAATTGACGAGCTTAAAAATGACGACATTCAGCTGCGATTAAACTCGATAAGGCGGCTGAGCACGATCGCGAGGGCGCTCGGCGAGGACAGAACGCGGAAGGAGCTCATTCCGTTTCTTAACGAGAATAACGACGATGATGACGAAGTGCTGCTGGCCATGGCGGAAGAGCTCGGTTCCTTCATTCCGTGCGTCGGTGGGATCGATTTCGCCTACGTCATTCTCCCGCCGTTGGAGACGCTCTGCACCGTGGAGGAGACGGTTGTACGCGATAAGGCGGTGGAGTCGCTGTGCAAGATCGGCCAGCAGATGAAGCCGAGAGACATTGTCGAGTACTTCGTCCCGCTCGTTCAGGTGCGCGTCCATTTCAGGTGCGCGTCCATTTCAGGTGCGCGTCTTTTTCAGGTGCGCGTCCATTTTAGGTTTTCCTCCATTTCAGGTGCGCGTCCATTTTAGGTTTCCCTCCATTTCAGGTTCGCGTCCATTTTAGGTTTACCTTCATTTCAGGTTCGCGTCCATTTTAGGTTTACATCCATTTCAGGTTCGCGTCCAGGTTCAGTTATGGCTTTGATCTCCCATTGCTGAGTACGATGTGGAACAATATTGTGTATTGACCGGACTATATCGAGCATTTTATCGAAGTCGATGCTATTAGTGCCAGGGTCGCCTTTGAGAACTCTCAGAACAGACTAAACCGTGTCGCTCAACCGGACTGTATCGAGCATTTTTTTGGAGTCGATGCTGATAATGTCAGGGGTCCAGACCGCTTTCGTCTACACAGCTTTCAGTATCGCAAACCGCAAACTTTTTACTCGTGCCGCGCTTCTGACTCTGACTGACCTACTTTTCTCGCAGTTGATTACATTGCTTACCGATTTCCCTCTGCTCCCACTGGCAGTGGTGTTGTCTGTCTCGCATCCGTGATTGCCGCTTCGCCGGACGCTGCGGAACACGTAGAAAGGAAAATGTCATATTTATCGCAACCTGCGGCCTTTTTTATCGCAACTTGCGGCCTTTTTTATCGCAACCTGCAACAGAAAGACTGGCTATCAACGCGCGCTTCCTTACGTGCCGTTCCGAGCCTGAGTGCGACGGAGCAACAGACAGCTGCGCTTGGCCGTATGAGGCCTGCAGGCTTGCGTTTTTCATCTCCAGTCCCACTCCATTCGTTAGACCCCTCCGATACTCCCTTGCGTTTTCATACTCCATTGTTTCTCATCATCCCCTCCCCACCTCCTCCCTTCCCGCCTCCCCTTCCCCGTCCTCTCCTCCCCTTCCCTCCGCTTTTCCGGACCTTGGGGCCCGTCCGCCTCCCTTCCCCATCCGCATCAGCGTCTGGCGGCGGGCGACTGGTTCACGGCGCGCGTGTCGGCGTGCGGGCTGTTTCACATCGCGTACCCGGCGGCGACGGAACAGCAGCGCGCCGAGCTGCGCACGCTGTACGGGCAGCTGAGCCACGACGACATGCCCATGGTGCGCCGTTCCGCCGCGCTTAACATGGGCAAGTTCGCCGCCACCGTCGAGCCGCAGTTTCTCAAAACCGACATCCTCGCCTTCTTTAAAGACCTCACTAACGACGGTGCGTGCGGGGAAGGGCGCCTGCAGGGGAGGGTGCTTGCAGGGGAGGGTGCGTGAGGGGGAGGGCTGTAGCAAAGGGGCGGGGGCGAAGGGATGGAAGGGAGGGAAGCAATGGCTGTAGCGGAATGGGGGAAAAGGTATGGCTGTAGCGAAGGTATGGGAAAAAGGATGGCTGAAACAAGGGGAAGTGCGAAGGTGGAGGGGTGCGCGGTGGCGTATGCGTCGCCTAAAAATCATGTTCCCCTTACGTCCCATGTTGCCCCGTGCCCCTCGTCGTTGCATTCACTCCTTGTTCCCTGCAGATCAGGACTCAGTGCGGTTGCTGGCGGTGGAGGGGTGTGCTGCGGTGGGCAAGCTGCTGGAAAAGGAAGAATGCATATCCACCATCCTCCCCATCATCCTCTCCTTCGCCCAGGTGAATAAAAAAAAATCTCGTGCTTCCCGCTCGCCGCTTCCCGCTCGCCGCTTCCCGCTCGCCGCTTCCCGCTCCCTGCTCCTCCCTCCCTGCTTCCTGCTCTCTGCTCCCCGCCCCCTCCTCCATGTTCCCGGCTCCCCGCTCCCCGTTTCCCCCACTCCCCATTCCCCACTCCCTAATCCCTGCTCACCTCTTCGTCACCTGTGCATTGTTTTTAAAAGGGTCGCTAAGTTAGAACCCTAGTTGTCTTGTTACCCCGTAACTTGCTGGTTCTCCCTGCTCGCTCCTGCACTTGCATTTTCCCGCTTCTCAACTCTCGCCTCCCCTTACGGGCCTACGCCCCTGCGTGCTGTTAGACTTTTCTCTGTTTCCATCTCTGCCCTCTTCCGGGACCAATGCGCATGCTGAGAAGTTCCTCTGCTGACGTGGCATGTGGCATGTGGTATGGCATGTGATGTGCCATGTGGTGTGACATGTGATGTGGCATGCGGTGTGGCATGTGATGCGGCATGTGATGTGGCATGTGATGTGGCATGTGATGTGGCATGTGGTGTGGCACAGGACAAGTCGTGGCGTGTGCGCTACATGGTGGCCAATCAACTGCACGAGCTCTGTGAAGCCGTGGGGCCCGACGTTGCACGGTAAGCCAACATTCGCATTGTACATTGCACGATATATTCTGATGTAGCATGCATGCCCTGATGTCCTGATGGCGTGTGCGCTACATGGTGGCCAGTTCAGTTGCACGAGCTCTGCGAGGCAGTGGGGCCTGACGTCGCACGGAATGTCCTGACGTCGCATGGTGCGTCTTGATGTCACACACATGTCGTCCTGCTGTCGCACACATGTTCTGATGTCCTCATGTTGCACTGCACGTCCCTGTGAAAACCCTTCCCTATCTCCCTGCGGACCTGGTGCTGGCGTTCATCGCGCTGCTGTGTAACGAGGCGGATCACAAGGAATCTCACCAACCTTATGCAACCCCGCACCCCCCTTCTTACCTCCCCTCCCCCCGTGTTCTCATCAGAGCGGAGCTGGTGCCGGCGTTCATTGCACTGCTGCGGGACAATGAGGCGGAGGTGCGGATTGCGGCAGCGGGCAAGGTGACCAAGATCTGCGCCATTGTCAAACGCGAGGACGCATTCAACGCCATCCTGCCCTGCGTCAAGGTGAGAGAGACGATTCTGGTAACACTGTGTACTGGTGGCTTCGAGCACCTGCTGCCACTCTTCCACACACCCCCCTCTCACCTTCCTCGTACCTCAGGACCTGTCCACTGATGCATCTTCCCCATCCCTGCTGCTCCCTCCTCCCGCCTCTCCCTTCCCTTTCTCCGCCTCTTCCGCCGCGCACCCCTCCCCCACTTACTCCTCTTTTCCTCAGGACCTCTCGACGGACGCCTCGCAGCATGTGCGGTCAGCGCTGGCGTCGGTGATAATGGGCATGGCGCCGCTGATGGGCAAGGAGATGACCATCGAGCATCTGCTGCCGCTCTTCCACACACCCCCCTCTCACCTCCCTCTTACCTCAGGACCTGTCCACTGATGCATCTACCCCATCCCTGCTGCTCCCTCCTCCCGCCTCTCCCTTCCCTTTCTCCGCCTCTTCCGCCGCGCACCCCTCCCCCGCTTACTCCTCTTTTCCTCAGGACCTCTCGACGGACGCCTCGCAGCATGTGCGGTCGGCGCTGGCGTCGGTGATAATGGGCATGGCGCCGCTCATGGGCAAGGAGATGACCATCGAGCACCTGCTGCCGCTCTTCCTCGCCCTGCTCAAAGATGAGTTCCCTGACGTGCGCCTCAACATCATCAGCAAACTCGACCAAGTCAACCAGGTGAGGTTATGGTTGACCTTGTTTGACTCAGTTTGACCCGAGATCTTCAGTTGACTTCAAGTGCTTTCAAGGACGAGTTCCCTGACGTGCGCCTCAACATCATCAGCAAGCTCGACCAAGTCAACCAGGTCGGGCGTGTGGCTGGCTGGCTGTCTGGCTTTTGACCTTGTTTGACTGCCGTGTGCTACCAGCATTTGCCGTGCTACCCACTGACTAGGCATAATTCCTTTGCTGGCGCACTCATTCACTCCCTTGCCTCCCTTTCCTTCTCTCTCCTTTCCCATCCCCTCCCCAACCCTCCGCCCTATCATCGAGTACATCCCGCTGCTGGCGCCACTCACTCGCTCCTTCTTACTCCCTCCCTTTCCAATCTCTTCCCTTGTTATAGGTGATGGGCATGGATCTGTTGTCTCAGTCGCTCTTCCCGCTGCTGCCGCTACTCACTTGCTCTTTCCTCCTCTCCCCTTTCCCCAATCCTTCCCCCTGCATACAGGTGATGGGCATGGACTTGCTGTCCCAGTCGCTGTTCCCGGCCGTAGTGGAGCTGTCAGAGGACCGGCACTGGCGGGTGCTGCTGGCGATCATTGAGTACATCCCGCTGCGCTAACTCGCTCCTTCTTACTTTCCGCCTACAGGTGATGGGCATGGATCTGCTCTCCCAGTCGCTCTTCCCAGCGATTGTCGAGCTGTCAGAGGACCGGCACTGGCGGGTGCGGCTGGCGATCATCGAGTACATCCCGCTGCTGGCGGGGCAGCTGGGCATGGAGTTCTTCGATGAGAAGCTCAAGGACCTCTGCATGAAGTGGCTCGAGGACCAGGTGGGTGGGAATGGGTGGGAGTGGGTACCGGTGGGTAGGGTTGGGTGGGAGTGGGTGGGAGTTGGTAGGGGTGGGTGGGTGGGAGTGAGGTGTTACTGGGCGGGATCACAGAGGGGCAGCTGGGCATGGAATTCTTCGACGAGAAGCTCAATGACCTCTGCATGAAGTGGCTCGAGGACCAGGTGGGTTGATATGGGTGGTGAATTGGTTTGAATGGGTGGATGTGGGTGGATCAGAGGTGTTACTTGGAAATCTTACAGAGGGGCAGCTGGGCATGGGTTCTTTGACGAGAAGCTCAAGGGCCTCTGCATGAAGTGGCTCGAGGGCCTTACAGTTTATTTTGATTATTGAGAATGTAAGTGGGGTATGGGGTGACATTTCCTAAGCTGTAATGGCATGTTACTGTGCTCCACCATTCTCTCGCACTCACACCCCACCACTCCATCCTACCAGGTGTACTCCATCCGTGAGGCAGCAGCCACGAACCTGAAGCGTTTGGCAGAGGAGTTTGGGCCAGAGTGGGCTCAAGCGCACATCGTGCCCATGGTATGCCTCAAGCGCACATTCTGTCCATGGTATTGCATCCAAGATTCAAATCTTTCCGTGCTGTTGCTGTTGCGCCCATGGTAAGCGCACATCATCTCACCCAATTCTCGTCCACCTCTCGCCCACCTCTCACCCACACCAGGTGGTGAGCAAGGTGAACAACCCGCACTACCTGTACCGCATGACGGTGCTGCTCTCCATCTCCATGCTCGCACCTGTGCTCGGCTCTGAAGCCACCTGCAGCACCATGCTGCACATCGTGCTCAACGCTGCCAAGGACAGGTGAGAGTGATACGGGTGCTGGGGGCAGGTGAGAGTGACATGGGTGCAGGTAAGAATGAAAATGAATATAGCTTCTTTCAATGTGTGTGTGGTGACAGGTGGAAGTGAGATTGGGCCAGGTGGGCTGGGTTCAGGGAGCTGGGGACAGGGAAGTGCAGGGCTGCCGGTCGTCAGTCAAGGGACAGTTGTTACTAAGTTTTGTTTATGAGTTCCGCCCTTTTGTCCCCCTTCACTCTTTCTCCCTTGGAGCTGGAATCCAGTCTACTTTGGGTTTTCCTGCTTGCCGCGTACATCATGTTCTTGTCCCACACCTCCTCTAGCTCTCTCACTCTCACTCTTTACGCCTCGCTCTATCTCTCACCCCTCTCATACCTCCTCCCAATCCTCCTCCCACTTCTCTTATCCCTCCTCATCAGGGTGCCCAACATTCGGTTTAATGTGGCCAAGATGCTTCAATCCTTCATCACCATTGTCGAACCATCGGTAAGCTCAGCCATGCCATTCCACACCACTCTGCACCTCTACTCAGCCATCTGCACCTCTTCTGGCTCCCCCGCTCCTCAGCTCCCTGCTCATTCAATCCTTCATCACCAGTGTTGAACCATCAGTAAGCCCAGCCGTGCTGTGTGAATGTATGTCTGCTTAATCCCCCCTTTCCGCCCCCACTTCGGCTACTCCCCTCCCACCCAACCACCACCATCGTCCACAAAAAAAAAAAATCTGCTCTCCTGCTCCTTTCACATTATTCATTCTCTCATTCCACTCTTCTAAGCCTTCCTATCTCTCATCTTTCCTCCTATCTCGTCTGATTCTTCTTATGCCTCTAAATTTTCTTGTCTCCCACTCGACCAGATTGTGGAGCAGAGCATTCGGCCAGCCTTGTTTGAGCTGAACGAGGACCCAGACCCAGACGTGCGCTTCTTTGCCAACCAAGCACTGCAGGCATGCGATCAGCTCATGGTCGGCTGAACGACTTTTGATGCGGTTGAGAGGGGTGAAGAGGTTGAATGATGTGCTCTTCGTTGCCAGCCAAGCACTGCACGCATGTGATCAGCTGAAGGGATCGTGCAACGTTCCAGCTGGCAGGCATTGCTTGCATTGCTTAGGGAAGGATACTGTGATGGAATGGGAGATCATTTGCAGGAAAAGTAAGCCCACATGTTATGGGCTGGGGCTGTGCCTCCATTTGCTCGTTAGGGGAGCTGCGTGTGTTTTTTTTTCGGAGCCAGTTTGGAGCTCACTGCAATTCGGTCTAGGGCTTGTCCCAAGTAGTGACACCTGGAAGTACAATGATGCATATACTCTTCTGTTACTTACTGATTCTGATTTCAAACAGAACAGCAGACAGCACTGTCAACAAGACTAGGCAAGAATGATTGAAAGGAGAGGGGTTTCACTAGCAGCAGTTGGGGTACATATAGCAAACCCTAACTGGGTTGTACTCGCTATAGAGCACCCCACTACAGGCTAGACAATAATAACATTCTGACACACCCCCATAGCCAAAGTGGGGTGTAATCAGTACAATGAGCAGGCATAGCAATAGTTCACAATTATAAGCAAAGCTAGAGGTGATCATAGAGGGCAAGTGAGGAGGAGGAGAAACTGTGAGGGCGAGAAGATGAAAGGCGCCGACTGAAGCTGCAGACACACGGGCAACAGGAGCGGCGCGCACAGTGGCTACCGAGCGCACGAGGGCACCGGACTACGGGAGTATCTGGCTCCGCGGCTACGACGAGCACACACAGGAGCAACGGACCCACAGGCGACTGGCGAAGCAGGCTCGCTGGGCTACCGAAACGCGCGAGGGCATCCGGACTACTGGCGCTGCTGGCGTCACGACGGCTACCTCCACGCAACCTCCCCCGACCGTCCCACGCCCCTCTCACACACCCCCTGCTGACACCCTAGCTCCACTTCCACGGCACCCCCCTTAAACCCTAAACCCTCGGCTCCCACACACCCACCCCCCTCAGCGGCAGCTGCAGCAGTGGGAGACGGAGGAGGAGGAGGAGCCGCAGGTTACCCACACCGGTCACCCCCATGCCCGCCACCCCCAAACCCTAACGCAGGCAGGAGCGCGGGAAACAGCAGGGGCGGGGCACGGAGGGAAAGGGAGGCAGCGGGGTGGCTCTTGGGCGCCACGAAGAAGCAGGGCGCGGGCCCCCCGAGGGCGCCACGGCGGGTGACGGGAGGGGGGCCGCGCACGGGCCCCCGAGGGCGGCTCGACGGGCGACGGGAGGGGCCGCGCGCGGGCCCCCTAGGCGCCGCGACGAGGCGACGGGAGGGGGCGGCGCGCGGGCCCCCAAGGTGCCGCGACGAGGCGACGGGAGGGGGGGGACGCGCGGGCCCCCAGGGCGCCGCGACGAGGCGACGGGAGGAGGACGACGGGGGGCAGCGCGCAGGTCCCCGGGGGCGCCACGACGGGCAGGAAACCGCCGCGCGCCTCGGGGCGCACGGCGGGCAGAAAACCGCCGTACGCCCTGAGCGCACGGCGGGATGAAAAACCCTAAAATTTTTCGCCGCGCGGAGCGCGCGCGGCAGGAAGAAGACGGCGCGCGCCCGAGGCGTGCGAGAAGCAGAATAGCAGCGGAAGCAGTTAGGTGGCGGGCCCACCCACAGGATCGACCCAAGGGGGTCGACCTGCTCTGATAGCATGTCAACAAGACTAGGCAAGAATGATTGAAAGGAGAGGGGTTTCACTAGCAGCAGTTGGGGTACATATAGCAAACCCTAACTGGGTTGTACTCGCTATAGAGCACCCCACTACAGGCTAGACAATAATAACATTCTGACAAGCACAGCGATTCCTTGGCATCTCAGCATATAGCTAAGTGCAGCACGACAGAAAGCAATCCTTCACACTTCAGCATGCTGTTACCCGCGTTGGTAGGTAGTGACTTCCCATGAGTCTTAGTTGGTGATCAGCCTCAGCATCACACAGCATTGCCAGAAGTAGCAACACAAGTAGCATTGTCCCATGAAAGGGAGTTTTGTCTCTGCTGCATGTTGTTGCTTTATTTGCATGAAATGGATGTATGTATCATATGTCCAGCTATGTTGCGCCATATGCTTTGCTGGAGCATGTACATGTTCTCAAGTGTCAATGCTGAGATGTTTTTCTGTGATCCGTAACCTAAGCAGGTCTATAATAATTCAGGCAATAATCTAGATCTACAATCATTAATGCTAATAAAGCGCGCCATGGTCTTCTCTTGGGTCTTCTGGGCCCCTCTTGGCCACTAGGGGGGTTAACCCCTAGTGTTACACCCACACACCACGTTGAGGTGGGGACCCTTCGTGTGGGACCTGCATGGGGACCACGGGGGGTTAGTAGCAAACAGCAAGCAAGCAAGCACAGCAAGCAAGCACAGCAAGCAAGCACAGCAAGCACAGCACAGCAAGCAAGCACAGCAAGCAAGCACAGCAAGCAAGCAACAAGCAAGGAAACAAACAACGAAACAGCAAAGAAAAACAAGCAACAAACAAGGAAACAACAAGGAAACAGAAAAGAAAAACAAGCAACAAACAAGGAAACATCGAACAGAAACAAGCAAGGAAAGCGCGGAAGGCAGCGACTTACAACACCCACCACCGTTGTTGGCGTGCCGTGCAGTCCACCTCCACTCCGCAACCCCGCATGGCACGAAAAGGACATGAGACGTCTCCCAAGCCTCGCTCAAACCAGGCAGAGCCTGGCCCAGGTGGAGGCGGGGTGAGGCTCATCCGACTTCAGGGAGCGTCCCCCCATCCATCATCAGAGCACCCACACACAGGGGCGCTTCAGGCGTTAGGAGGCCAGCCCTAACGCCCTCAGCACTCCCCTGCCGCACACCACCTGATGCCACAGTTGGGGGTCTTCGACTCCCCACGCGTGTTGAGCATATCAACCTGCACAGGGAGGGGAGGAAGGTGGGGGGTCTTCGACTCCCCACGCATGTTGAGCATATCAACCTGCACAGGGAGGGGAGGAAGGTGGGGGGGTCTTCGACTCCCCACGCATGTTGAGCATATCAACCTGCACAGGGAGGGGAGGAAGGTGGGGGGGTCTTCGACTCCCCACGCATGTTGAGCATATCAACCTGCACAGGTAGGGGAGGAAGGTGGGGGGGTCTTCGACTCCCCACGCATGTTGAGCATATCAACCTGCACAGGGAGGGGAGGAAGGTGGGGGGGTCTTCGACTCCCCACGCATGTTGAGCATATCAACCTGCACAGGGAGGGGAGGAAGGTGGGGGGGTCTTTGACTCCCCACGCATGTTGAGCATATCAACCTGCACAGGGAGGGGAGGAAGGTGGGGGGGTCTTCGACTCCCCACGCATGTTGAGCATATCAACCTGCACAGGGAGGGGAGGAAGGTGGGGGGGTCTTCGACTCCCCACGCATGTTGAGCATATCAACCTGCACAGGGAGGGGAGGAAGGTGATGCATGTTGAGCATATCAGCCTGCACAGGGAGGGGAGGAAGGTGGGGGGGTCTTCGACTCCCCACGCATGTTGAGCATATCAACCTGCACAGGGAGGGGAGGAAGGTGGGGGGGTCTTCGACTCCCCACGCATGTTGAGCATATCAACCTGCACAGGGAGGGGAGGAAGGTGGGGGGGTCTTCGACTCCCCACGCATGTTGAGCATATCAACCTGCACAGGGAGGGGAGGAAGGTGGGGGGGTCTTCGACTCCCCACGCATGTTGAGCATATCAACCTGCACAGGGAGGGGAGGAAGGTGGGGGGGTCTTCGACTCCCCACGCATGTTGAGCATATCAACCTGCACAGGGAGGGGAGGAAGGTGGGGGGGTCTTCGACTCCCCACGCATGTTGAGCATATCAACCTGCACAGGGAGCAGAGGAAGGTGGGGGGGTCTTCGACTCCCCACGCATGTTGAGCATATCAACCTGCACAGGGAGCGGAGGAAGGTGGGGGGGTCTTCGACTCCCCACGCATGTTGAGCATATCAACCTGCACAGGGAGGGGAGGAAGGTGGGGGGGTCTTCGACTCCCCACGCGTGTTGAGCATATCAACCTGCACAGGGAGGGGAGGAAGGTGGAGGGGTCTTCGACTCCCCACGCATGTTGAGCATATCAACCTGCACAGGGAGGGGAGGAAGGTGGGGGGGTCTTCGACTCCCCACGCATGTTGAGCATATCAACCTGCACAGGGAGGGGAGGAAGGTGGGGGGGTCTTCGACTCCCCACGCATGTTGAGCATATCAACCTGCACAGGGAGGGGAGGAAGGTGGGGGGGTCTTCGACTCCCCACGCATGTTGAGCATATCAACCTGCACAGGGAGGGGAGGAAGGTGGGGGGGTCTTCGACTCCCCACGCATGTTGAGCATATCAACCTGCACAGGGAGGGGAGGAAGGTGGGGGGGTCTTCGACTCCCCACGCATGTTGAGCATATCAACCTGCACAGGGAGGGGAGGAAGGTGGGGGGGTCTTCGACTCCCCACGCATGTTGAGCATATCAACCTGCACAGGGAGGGGAGGAAGGTGGGGGGGTCTTCGACTCCCCACGCGTGTTGAGCATATCAACCTGCACAGGGAGGGGAGGAAGGTGGAGGGGTCTTCGACTCCCCACGCATGTTGAGCATATCAACCTGCACAGGGAGGGGAGGAAGGTGGGGGGGTCTTCGACTCCCCACGCATGTTGAGCATATCAACCTGCACAGGGAGGGGAGGAAGGTGGGGGGGTCTTCGACTCCCCACGCATGTTGAGCATATCAACCTGCACAGGGAGGGGAGGAAGGTGGGGGGGTCTTCGACTCCCCACGCATGTTGAGCATATCAACCTGCACAGGGAGGGGAGGAAGGTGGGGGGGTCTTCGACTCCCCACGCATGTTGAGCATATCAACCTGCACAGGGAGGGGAGGAAGGTGATGCATGTTGAGCATATCAGCCTGCACAGGGAGGGGAGGAAGGTGGGGGGGTCTTCGACTCCCCACGCATGTTGAGCATATCAACCTGCACAGGGAGGGGAGGAAGGTGATGCATGTTGAGCATATCAGCCTGCACAGGGAGGGGAGGAAGGTGGGGGGGTCTTCGACTCCCCACGCATGTTGAGCATATCAACCTGCACAGGGAGGGGAGGAAGGTGGGGGGGTCTTCGACTCCCCACGCATGTTGAGCATATCAACCTGCACAGGGAGGGGAGGAAGGTGGGGGGGTCTTCGACTCCCCACGCATGTTGAGCATATCAACCTGCACAGGGAGGGGAGGAAGGTGGGGGGGTCTTCGACTCCCCACGCATGTTGAGCATATCAACCTGCACAGGGAGGGGAGGAAGGTGGGGGGGTCTTCGACTCCCCACGCATGTTGAGCATATCAACCTGCACAGGGAGGGGAGGAAGGTGGGGGGGTCTTCGACTCCCCACGCATGTTGAGCATATCAACCTGCACAGGGAGCAGAGGAAGGTGGGGGGGTCTTCGACTCCCCACGCATGTTGAGCATATCAACCTGCACAGGGAGCGGAGGAAGGTGGGGGGGTCTTCGACTCCCCACGCATGTTGAGCATATCAACCTGCACAGGGAGGGGAGGAAGGTGGGGGGGTCTTCGACTCCCCACGCGTGTTGAGCATATCAACCTGCACAGGGAGGGGAGGAAGGTGGGGGGGTCTTCGACTCCCCACGCATGTTGAGCATATCAACCTGCACAGGGAGGGGAGGAAGGTGGGGGGGTCTTCGACTCCCCACGCATGTTGAGCATATCAACCTGCACAGGGAGGGGAGGAAGGTGGGGGGGTCTTCGACTCCCCACGCATGTTGAGCATATCAACCTGCACAGGGAGGGGAGGAAGGTGGGGGGGTCTTCGACTCCCCACGCATGTTGAGCATATCAACCTGCACAGGGAGGGGAGGAAGGTGGGGGGGTCTTCGACTCCCCACGCATGTTGAGCATATCAACCTGCACAGGGAGGGGAGGAAGGTGGGGGGGTCTTCGACTCCCCACGCATGTTGAGCATATCAACCTGCACAGGGAGGGGAGGAAGGTGGGGGGGTCTTCGACTCCCCACGCATGTTGAGCATATCAACCTGCACAGGGAGGGGAGGAAGGTGGGGGGGTCTTCGACTCCCCACGCATGTTGAGCATATCAACCTGCACAGGGAGGGGAGGAAGGTGGAGGGGTCTTCGACTCCCCACGCATGTTGAGCATATCAACCTGCACAGGGAGGGGAGGAAGGTGGGGGGGTCTTCGACTCCCCACGCATGTTGAGCATATCAACCTGCACAGGGAGGGGAGGAAGGTGGAGGGGTCTTCGACTCCCCACGCATGTTGAGCATATCAACCTGCACAGGGAGGGGAGGAAGGTGGGGGGGTCTTCGACTCCCCACGCATGTTGAGCATATCAACCTGCACAGGGAGGGGAGGAAGGTGGGGGGTCTTCGACTCCCCACGCATGTTGAGCATATCAACCTGCACAGGGAGGGGAGGAAGGTGGGGGGGTCTTCGACTCCCCACGCATGTTGAGCATATCAACCTGCACAGGGAGGGGAGGAAGGTGGGGGGGTCTTCGACTCCCCACGCATGTTGAGCATATCAACCTGCACAGGGAGGGGAGGAAGGTGGGGGGGTCTTCGACTCCCCACGCATGTTGAGCATATCAACCTGCACAGGGAGGGGAGGAAGGTGGGGGGGTCTTCGACTCCCCACGCATGTTGAGCATATCAACCTGCACAGGGAGGGGAGGAAGGTGGGGGGGTCTTCGACTCCCCACGCATGTTGAGCATATCAACCTGCACAGGGAGGGGAGGAAGGTGGGGGGGTCTTCGACTCCCCACGCATGTTGAGCATATCAACCTGCACAGGGAGGGGAGGAAGGTGGGGGGGTCTTCGACTCCCCACGCATGTTGAGCATATCAACCTGCACAGGGAGGGGAGGAAGGTGGGGGGGTCTTCGACTCCCCACGCATGTTGAGCATATCAACCTGCACAGGGAGGGGAGGAAGGTGGGGGGGTCTTCGACTCCCCACGCATGTTGAGCATATCAACCTGCACAGGGAGGGGAGGAAGGTGGGGGGGTCTTCGACTCCCCACGCATGTTGAGCATATCAACCTGCACAGGGAGGGGAGGAAGGTGGGGGGGTCTTCGACTCCCCACGCATGTTGAGCATATCAACCTGCACAGGGAGGGGAGGAAGGTGGGGGGGTCTTCGACTCCCCACGCATGTTGAGCATATCAACCTGCACAGGGAGGGGAGGAAGGTGGGGGGGTCTTCGACTCCCCACGCATGTTGAGCATATCAACCTGCACAGGGAGGGGAGGAAGGTGGGGGGGTCTTCGACTCCCCACGCATGTTGAGCATATCAACCTGCACAGGGAGGGGAGGAAGGTGGGGGGGTCTTCGACTCCCCACGCATGTTGAGCATATCAACCTGCACAGGGAGGGGAGGAAGGTGGGGGGGTCTTCGACTCCCCACGCATGTTGAGCATATCAACCTGCACAGGGAGGGGAGGAAGGTGGGGGGGTCTTCGACTCCCCACGCATGTTGAGCATATCAACCTGCACAGGGAGGGGAGGAAGGTGGGGGGGTCTTCGACTCCCCACGCATGTTGAGCATATCAACCTGCACAGGGAGGGGAGGAAGGTGGGGGGGTCTTCGACTCCCCACGCATGTTGAGCATATCAACCTGCACAGGGAGGGGAGGAAGGTGGGGGGGTCTTCGACTCCCCACGCATGTTGAGCATATCAACCTGCACAGGGAGGGGAGGAAGGTGGGGGGGTCTTCGACTCCCCACGCATGTTGAGCATATCAACCTGCACAGGGAGGGGAGGAAGGTGGGGGGGTCTTCGACTCCCCACGCATGTTGAGCATATCAACCTGCACAGGGAGGGGAGGAAGGTGGGGGGGTCTTCGACTCCCCACGCATGTTGAGCATATCAACCTGCACAGGGAGGGGAGGAAGGTGGGGGGGTCTTCGACTCCCCACGCATGTTGAGCATATCAACCTGCACAGGGAGGGGAGGAAGGTGGGGGGGTCTTCGACTCCCCACGCATGTTGAGCATATCAACCTGCACAGGGAGCAGAGGAAGGTGGGGGGGTCTTCGACTCCCCACGCATGCTGAGCATATCAACCTGCACAGGGAGCGGAGGAAGGTGGGGGGGTCTTCGACTCCCCACGCATGTTGAGCATATCAACCTGCACAGGGAGGGGAGGAAGGTGGGGGGGTCTTCGACTCCCCACGCATGTTGAGCATATCAACCTGCACAGGGAGGGGAGGAAGGTGGGGGGGTCTTCGACTCCCCACGCATGTTGAGCATATCAACCTGCACAGGGAGGGGAGGAAGGTGGGGGGGTCTTCGACTCCCCACGCATGTTGAGCATATCAACCTGCACAGGGAGGGGAGGAAGGTGGGGGGGTCTTCGACTCCCCACGCATGTTGAGCATATCAACCTGCACAGGGAGGGGAGGAAGGTGGGGGGGTCTTCGACTCCCCACGCGTGTTGAGCACATCAACCTGCACAGGGAGGGGAGGAAGGTGGGGGGGTCTTCGACTCCCCATGCATGTTGAGCACATCAACCTGCACAGGGAGGGGAGGAAGGTGGGGGGGTAGAGAACAAGATAGAAAGCAAGCAAGCGGCAGAGAACAAGATAGAAAGCAAGCAAGCGGCAGAGAACAAGATAGAAAGCAAGCAAGCGGCAGAGAACAAGATAGAAAGCAAGCAAGCGGCAGAGAACAAGATAGAAAGCAAGCAAGCGGCAGAGAACAAGATAGAAAGCAAGCAAGCGGCAGAGAACAAGATAGAAAGCAAGCAAGCGGCAGAGAACAAGATAGAAAGCAAGCAAGCGGCAGAGAACAAGATGAAAAGCAAGCGGCAGAGAACAAGATAGAAAGCAAGCAAGTGGCAGAGCCGCAGAGAACAAGATAGAAAGCAAGCAAGTGGCAGAGCACAAGAGAGAAAGCAAGCAAGCGGCAGAGAACAAGATAGAAAGCAAGCAAGCGGCAGAGAACAAGATAGAAAGCAAGCAAGCGGCAGAGAACAAGATAGAAAGCAAGCAAGCGGCAGAGAACAAGATAGAAAGCAAGCAAGCGGCAGAGAACAAGATAGAAAGCAAGCAAGCGGCAGAGAACAAGATAGAAAGCAAGCAAGCGGCAGAGAACAAAATCGAAAGCAAGCAAGCGGCAGAGAACAAGATAGAAAGCAAGCAAGCGGCAGAGAACAAGATAGAAAGCAAGCAAGCGGCAGAGAACAAGATAGAAAGCAAGCAAGCGGCAGAGAACAAGATAGAAAGCAAGCAAGCGGCAGAGAACAAGATAGAAAGCAAGCAAGCGGCAGAGAACAAGATAGAAAGCAAGCAAGCGGCAGAGAACAAGATAGAAAGCAAGCAAGCGGCAGAGAACAAGATAGAAAGCAAGCAAGCGGCAGAGAACAAGATAGAAAGCAAGCAAGCGGCAGAGAACAAGATAGAAAGCAAGCAAGCGGCAGAGAACAAGATAGAAAGCAAGCAAGCGGCAGAGAACAAGATAGAAAGCAAGCAAGCGGCAGAGAACAAGATAGAAAGCAAGCAAGCGGCAGAGAACAAGATAGAAAGCAAGCAAGCGGCAGAGAACAAGATAGAAAGCAAGCAAGTGGCAGAGAAAAAGATAGAAAGAAAGCATGTGGCAGAGAACAAGATAGAAAGCAAGCAAGCGGCAGAGAACAAGATAGAAAGCAAGCAAGCGGCAGAGAACAAGATAGAAAGCAAGCAAGCGGCAGAGAACAAGATAGAAAGCAAGCAAGTGGCAAAGAACAAGATAGAAAGCAAGCAAGCGGCAGAGAACAAGATAGAAAGCAAGCAAGCGGCAGAGAACAAGATAGAAAGCAAGCAAGCGGCAGAGAACAAGATAGAAAGCAAGCAAGCGGCAGAGAACAAGATAGAAAGCAAGCAAGCGGCAGAGAACAAGATAGAAAGCAAGCAAGCGGCAGAGAACAAGATAGAAAGCAAGCAAGCGGCAGAGAACAAGATAGAAAGCAAGCAAGCGGCAGAGAACAAGATAGAAAGCAAGCAAGCGGCAGAGAACAAGATAGAAAGCAAGAAGGCGACAGGGAACAAGATAGAAAGCAAGCATGTGGCAGAGAACAATGTAGAAAGCAAGCAAGCGGCAGAGAACAAGATAGAAAGCAAGCAAGCGGCAGAGAACAAGAAGCAAGCAAGCGGCAGAGAACAAGATAGAAAGCAAGCAAGCGGCAGAGAACAAGATAGAAAGCAAGCAAGCGGCAGAGAACAAGATAGAAAGCAAGCAAGCGGCAGAGAACAAGAGAAAAAGCAAGCAAGCGGCAGAGAACAAGATAGAAAGCAAGCAAACAAGTGGCAGAGAACAAGATAGAAAGCAAGCAAGCGGCAGAGAACAAGATAGAAAGCAAGCAAGCGGCAGAGAACAATGTAGAAAGCAAGCAAGCGGCAGAGAACAAGATAAAAGCAAGCAAACAACAGAGAACAAGATAGAAAGCAAGCAAGCGGCAGAGAACAAGATAGAAAGCAAGCAAGCGGCAGAGAACAGGATAGAAAGCAAGCAAGCGGCAGGGAACAAGATAGAAAGCAAGCATGTGGCAGAGAACAATGTAGAAAGCAAGCAAGCGGCAGAGAACAAGATAGAAAGCAAGCAAGCGGCAGAGAACAAGATAGAAAGCAAGCAAGCGGCAGAGAACAAGATAGAAAGCAAGCAAGCGGCAGAGAACAAGATAGAAAGCAAGCAAGCGGCAGAGAACAAGATAGAAAGCAAGCAAGCGGCAGAGAACAAGATAGAAAGCAAGCAAGCGGCAGAGAACAGATAGCAAGCAAGCAAGTGGCAGAGAACAAAAGAGAAAGCAAGCAAGCGGCAGAGAACAAGATAGAAAGCAAGCAAGCGGCAGAGAACAGATAGCAAGCAAGCAAGTGGCAGAGAACAAGAGAGAAAGCATGCAAGTGGTAGAAAACAAGATAGAAAGCAAGCAAGCGGCAGAGAACAAGATAGAAAGCAAGCAAGCGGCAGAGAACAAGATAGAAAGCAAGCAAGCGGCAGAGAACAAGATAGAAAGCAAGCAAGCGGCAGAGAACAAGATAGAAAGCAAGCAAGCGGCAGAGAACAAGATAGAAAGCAAGCAAGCGGCAGAGAACAAGATAGAAAGCAAGCAAGCGGCAGAGAACAAGATAGAAAGCAAGCAAGCGGCAGAGAACAAGATAGAAAGCAAGCAAGCGGCAGAGAACAAGATAGAAAGCAAGCAAGCGGCAGAGAACAAGATAGAAAGCAAGCAAGCGGCAGAGAACAAGATAGAAAGCAAGCAAGCGGCAGAGAACAAGATAGAAAGCAAGCAAGCGGCAGAGAACAAGATAGAAAGCAAGCAAGCGGCAGAGAACAAGATAGAAAGCAAGCAAGCGGCAGAGAACAAGATAGAAAGCAAGCAAGCGGCAGAGAACAAGATAGAAAGCAAGCAAGCGGCAGAGAACAAGATAGAAATCAAGCAAGCGGCAGAGAACAAGAGAAAGAGCAAGCAAGCGGCAGAGAACAAGATAGAAAGCAAGCAAGCGGCAGAGAACAAGATAGAAAGCAAGCAAGCGGCAGAGAACAAGATAGAAAGCAAGCAAGCGGCAGAGAACATGATAGCAAGCGAGCAAGTGGCAGAGAACAAGATAGAAAGCAAGCAAGCGGCAGAGAACAAGATAGAAAGCAAGCAAGCGGCAGAGAACAAGATAGAAAGCAAGCAAGCGGCAGAGAACAAGATAGAAAGCAAGCAAGCGGCAGAGAACAAGATAGAAAGCAAGCAAGCGGCAGAGAACAAGATAGAAAGCAAGCAAGCGGCAGAGAACAAGATAGAAAGCAAGCAAGCGGCAGAGAACAAGATAGAAAGCAAGCAAGCGGCAGAGAACAAGATAGAAAGCAAGCAAGCGGCAGAGAACAAGATAGAAAGCAAGCAAGCGGCAGAGAACAAGATAAGTTGCAAGCAAGCGGCAGAGAACAAGATAGAAAGCAAGCAAGCGGCAGAGAACAAGATAGAAAGCAAGCAAGCGGCAGAGCGCAAGATAGAAAGCAAGCAAGCGGCAGAGAACAAGATAGAAAGCAAGCAAGCGGCAGAGAACAAGATAGAAAGCAAGCAAGCGGCAGAGAACAAGATAGAAAGCAAGCAAGCGGCAGAGAACAAGATAGAAAGCAAGCAAGCGGCAGAGAACAAGATAGAAAGCAAGCAAGCGGCAGAGAACAAGATAGAAAGCAAGCAAGCGGCAGAGAACAAGATAGAAAGCAAGCAAGCGGCAGAGAACAAGATAGAAAGCAAGCAAGCGGCAGAGAACAAGATAGAAAGCAAGCAAGTGGCAGAGAACAAGATAGCAAGCAAGCAAGCGGCAGAGAACATGATAGCAAGCAAGCAAGCGGCAGAGAACAAGATAGGAGTAGCAAGAGCGAGCGAAAGCGAAAGCAAGAGCGAAAGCGAAAGCAAGAGCGAAAGCGAAAGCAAGAGCGAGCAGTGGAGGTGAGTAGTGAAAGCGTGCGGTGAAGGCGAGCAGTGAAGGAGAGCAGTGAATGAGAGCAGTGAATGCGAGCAGTGAAAGTGCTAGTGAGCAAAGGAGTGAGAAAAACAAGTGTAAGGAAGTTTCTTAGCCATATTCAGCAGGGATGAAAGCACGCGAGTCGCCAGCAGCACCGCGCCTATCCTTTCCGCCACTACCCCCCAGTGCCGCACCGCCGCTTGAAGACGGAAGTGGTCAGTCCCGCTGCTGATGGTCGAGAGCAGTGGTCAGCAGGGCCAGCCCAGGCCGTGCGTCATCCCACCGCTCGCCACTCCCTCCACTGCTGCCGTCCTCCGAGCCACTGCTGCCGCCCGAGTCACTGCTGCCGTCCTCCCGAGCCACTGCTGCCGTCCTCTGCAGGCTCCTCTGCTCCTCCGCTCAAGTGCTCCTCGACGCCTCCTCTGAGTGAAGAACCCATGATTGCTGAAAAACAGGGGAGGGAACACACAGACAGATGCACGAAGTCAGTAAACAGAAATGCAAAATGGAAAGAAAGTAAAACAAAGACAAGGAAACGAAATGCGGAAATGAAAGCGGAAACGAAGTGTGAAAATTGAAAGCGGAGAACAACACGAGGAAACGAGGTGGTGGGATGGATGCACGTCCATGATACGCCGGCTGCAGCTAGCAGAGGGAGGAGCTATGCTACCCAAAACCCAAAATCTATGCTACCCAACCCAAAATCTATGCTACCCAAAACCCGCGGAGGACATCCACTAAGCTGCAGCCGAACGTATCAGAGGGACGTGCACAAACACGAAATGCAGGACGATGGAGTGAGTGAAGAACGAACGAAACGCGGACGATGGAGTGAGTGAAGAACGGACGATGGTGCAAATCGCGGAATGACAAAACAAAACGAATGGAGGGTGACGAGAACGGAAGGCGAGGGGACAGAGACTTCCCAGTTGCAGGCCACGACATGCCAGTGATGTCTTGATGGCTCAAGGCTCCAATGCTTCAATGCTCCTCTTCTCCTCTTCTTTTCGGCTCCTCCCTCCTCCTCTGCTGTCTTCTCCGCTGCCCCCCTCCTCCACATTTCTGGACAGACAAGGCGCACAGGACATAGTAAATAGAATAAGGGAAATGACTCACGGAAGACAGAAATCGGGCAGACGGAGTCAAGGAAAACCGAAATGACGAAATCAGATGGAAGGCAAACAAAACATAATCAAGAAGGAAGATTACCAACGGAAACGAATCTGAAATAGTGGCAACAGGAGAGAGAACCATAGAGATCAGGCGTTGGATGAAAACGTTGCTAACGTTCTGTCTCCTGTTGCTAACGTTGGATGAAAACTCACCACCAGCGTCAGACGAAAACGGCTCGAACGTGTCCGCGAGCTCCTCCGTTAGCGTCGTTCCGCGTCTTGAGCTCCTCCGTTAACGTCGTTCAGCGTCGCAATCTCCTCCGTTCAGCGTCGCAATCTCATCCGTTCAGCGTCGCAATCTCCTCCGTTCAGTGTTGCGAGCTCCTCCGTTAGCGTCGGTCCGCGTCTCGAGCTCCTCCGTCAAGCGTCGAAGAGCACTTCGGATCAGACCGATGGCGGTAGTCGAATAACGAAGAAGCTTTTTCCGTAGAACCAGCGTCGCGAACTCCTCCGCCCTCCATCCGCGAAGTTCGCGGACTCTTCCATACTCGATTTCACGAAAGAAGCGTTGTTCCGTGGTATCGTCGCGAGGTCCTCCTTCGCGGCGAGCGTCAACGCCTTCGCGAGATTTATCGTCAAAATTACGAAGCTGCTTGATTTTCCGTAAGTAGCTATTCGTCATTGTCGGACGTCCGAAGAGTCTTCGCGTGGTATGCGCCGTGCGTCGTCCTTGTTAGCTTCAACGTCGTAAGCGGTAGTTGTTGCAGGTGGCCATGGATGTTGCGAGATCAACTGATGCTTGCTGCGTCGGCCATGGTATGCTGCGACATTCGGACTCCGATGATGCTGTAACACTAGCCGAAAAGAAACTCCTCATCATCCGTCGTAACGTCGCGAGCGAGATGTGCGAGAAAGACGCATGACCGATTGCGTCGTAGGAAGAATCGATTCAGATTCCGGATCAACTGCTGTACGCTTCATCACAGGAAGCACGACCGGCGACACGAGCGTAGGAAGGAAGCTTCAGGTTGAAGATCTGACGAAAGAGAGGATGCGCGTTCGACTCGAAGAAGAGCGTGGCGCTCAGTAATAAAATTTGATGAACTGAAATGTCAGTCGAGCGAGCATATGGATTCGACGAACATTAGGAGCTGATGCTTGGAGGAGATCCTCCTGTATTGTTAATTTAACGAATCTAATCCGCGTATGGTCCGATGTTGTAACTCTGGTGGTAACGACCGACCGACCGTCGTAACTCTTGAGGGTTGAATCATCAGGCTGGGCTGTTTGGAGGAGAGCTGAGCGTTCGGAATCCTGAACTAAAACCAATCTATAGTCCAAATAATATTTAGTTTTTAGCTACCATCATGGTAGCGAATAAGGCTGTATTCACAACGGAGGAAGCCATGAATAAGGCTGTAGTCACAACGGAGGAAGCCATGGACTCGGAGAAACCGAGTTACCGAGACTACTAACTTCAGTCACACCAGAAGATTACGCTGCCTAGGGAATGTCGAGGAACTCGTCAAGTGCTTGTGGAGGACTAGGTGAGAGCGAATGGCAAATTGGTAAGGACGCGTTGAAAGTGCAAATATCGCAGGATCGTCTGCACATATCGATCCCCATGATCGATTGGGCAGATCGATTGGCGAAACATGGCGACCGCGACGTTGTAACGATCGCAGCTGAAAATTGACAGATTTCCCGCGATCAGTGATCAGTCGCATTCACACACTGAAGAGAAAAATTGGCCAAAAAGCGTACTGTAGCATGGTTACATCATAGTAAACAGGGTAACCGAGCCGCACATCGATCGCGACTGACGTACGATCGTCTACTTCCAACGCGTCCTAAGGTAGAGAGGGAAGGGGAAGGGAAGTGAAGGGAGGTTGGAGGGTGTAGGTTAGGAGGAACTGACAGGATTTCAGAAGGGTCTGTGGTGGAATGCACGAGAGACAGCGAAAGGGAAGCGAAGGGACCGACGAACAGAGTCGCTCGCCATGCGAAGCCACTGCAAGCCGAGGGGGAAGCCGTAGCGAAGTGAATGGCAAGGCTCCGCTGACTGGCGGGAAGCGGGAAAAAAATCGGCCAATAAAAGTGAAGGAAAGCGGGAACAGTGTTGCGCTGGAGCGCGCGACGTCGGAAACAGTATAGGGCTGCGCGCGCTGTACGACTTTTCGCGGGAAAGGGTAGCCATGTGCGAAACATCAGATTGAAAGCGAAAAGTGTTACATGCCTTGACCGGAATGCTAGGAGCTTCGGGTTGAGCACAGTGATGTGGGGCTTTTGGCTAAGTGCCGAAACATGGACGAAATGGCGGTGAGGCTGGCTGTTTTGGCAAAGCATGTTGTGCATTGGGATGGTCTGTTTCCACCAATCAGGTGATGCTACGGATAGATCGCTCGAGCCGCCTCCTGCTCTGTCAGACCATGGTTTCAAAATTCGACTTCTGTTCATCAACCATTCGGCGAGACGGACATCCCCGTTTAGAGTGCTCGTTTGGGGATGGACTGCAGATAATGCAGTGTTTGCAGCTTTGAAATAATTATAAGCACACTGACCTCCACTGGAGTTTTAACAATACCATCGCTAGCATTGCATCCTCTAGGTCATGAATCCAGAGCGCACAGTTCCCAACAGATACTATTATATAGTGAGTGGGGAAACCAACCTCATCCTACCCAGAGTGATGCACATATATCAACACATGCGGTGAAATATTATTCACAAACACATACATATGAAGATCAGAATGTTACTGTCAATGCAAGTCAGTTGCACTGTCAGTATAAATACAGGCCTTTAGGCTGTCAGTTGCGCTGTCAGTTCGTCATCATCACCCAGGAGCCCCTGGAGGCTGTCCCTCATGATTAGCTGCAAACTGCAGCACTCTTAACTCCTTTCTTTGGTATACCCCATTGCATGTGCATTAGTCTCTCTGGCCTTCTCCACACTCCACTCCAGAAAAACCTCTGGCCCCACCTCTCCAAGCCCGTCCTCATCCCCTTCCAAGCCCATCATTTCTTTCATTTCTGTTTTACCAGCTCCACCATACCATCCCTTCTCCATCATCTCAATCATTCTGCCAGCCTCCTCTGCCCCTCCACCAGTACCGTTTCCCATCATAATCCCCTTCTCCACTTCCCTCGACTCCCCTGTGCCCTCGCTGTCCTTCACCAACGCCTTACTCCTCTCAATCACAACCGTGCACTCCTCTCCTTCTACCACCTCCGCCACTGCCTCGGCCACAACATTGCGGATTTCAGTCATCACGCTTCGGCGTGAACCCATCTTATCCTGTAACGGGGCGAATGGTAGAGGATCCTTCCCGTTCGCCTTGGCCATTCTCATCTTCAGCCGCAGAGCAGCTCCTTCCATGCCAGACCGTTTGACTTCGCGTTTCTGCAGGTCTAGGTAGTTTCTGAGAGCCCTCTTTGAAAACTCAAGCCGCTTATTGTCCCTCACACGCTGAAGTGACTGCTGCTCGTTCGATTCCGCCTTCTGTTCACTACCCTCCCCCTGCTGCTCCCTCTCCTGCTCCTGCTGCTGCTGTCTCTGGTCGCGTTGCCACTGCGAAAAGCCCTGCAGCCGCAACAGAAAGGCCGCACGAACCAGGCCATGCAATCCCGAGCGAACAGCAAGAGCTCCTGCAGTGACAGTGATAGCAAATCCGAGGCCAATCAACGGCAGCGATTGCTGAACTTCCACCCCTCTTACAGGAACCAACGCCTGCGTCACGGACGCCACCACACCCTGTCTTGAACCGTCACTCCCCACGTGGGTACCTACACGGCCTTCCCCAGGGCCCTTTCTCCATCCGTCAAGGTGCTTTCTTGCAGCAAAGAAGTTTGCAAACCCGCTCAGCTCGTCGGCGAAACGCCGATTTTCGTACTCAGCAGCAGCAGAAGTGGGAGAGGGAGTGTCAGCGAAAGATGCAGCATGGGAGTGAGCATGAGGCGCGTTGGCAGCAGTGGAAGCACCGGCAGATGCATCAGCAGCAACAGCAGCAGCAGCAGCAGGAGCAGCAGGAGCAGATGTTACCAGCAGAGCAGGCGAGACCCCCTCACAAGGAGCAGCGGCCGATTCATTTACACGAGTATCAGGACTGGCACTGCCATCACCGGAGGATTTTTTCAGCCATCCCCTCACCCGCATCCTCATTCCCGTTGTCCTGCCAGTGGGGGCTTCCCGGCAGCTAGTGATACACACACGCCCCGCAGAACCTGCAACAGCAGCCGCGCTAGCCCCCCTTGCGTCATTGAAGCCGCTGCTGCCGCTCCTGCTGCTGCTGGTCTCAGTGGAAAGGGATGTTCCATCGGCCATGGTACCGCTGCTGTCGGTGCATAAACGGACACATTCCTCGGAGTCAGTCGGGAAGACGGACTGTCTGGAGCTCGTTCCGTGGTTCTCTCGAATGTGCAGAGACACGTGTTGGGAACGCCCTGACTGCGACGCCTGGGACTGCGAAGATGCGACGGAAGGTGAGGCGACTGGAGCATTCTTCGCTTCCTGCGACAGAACTTTCGTCTCCTTTCGTGCCGAGGAGGACGGGAGATAAAGCACCTCACCGACGCGAATGCTCGGCGAGGATTTGTCGTTGGCCGCGAGAAGAGCGTCCACAGGAATGGAGTAGCTGGATGCGATAGAAGAAACGGTTTCCCCGGCCGACACGGAGTGAATTCGCACTGAGACCGTTATTTTCTCGCCATGAAATGAAGCGCTGTTACTGTCGCCATGAAATGAAGCGCTGTTCGTGCGGAGGTTATCGAATGTGTAGTTGTCGATGTCATTCTCGCGGTTTACAACGGCCGAACCGCGTACTGCTCGTACGTGGTCTTGACCGCTAGTCAAATGCCCGTAGTGATGCTCCTGGGAAAGGCAGAGAGGGACGAATTAAGGCAAAAACGAATTTACAATCTTTCCCAGAGGGAAAAGATGAGCATAATAGGCATTTATGTCAGACTGACGTCTATGGCATGGAAAATTTGGTCAACAGAATTCGAAAGAAGCTGCATGAGGAGCGGGAAAACTATGAAGATCTTAACCTTTTGTGGAATAGAGGCCCGAGTAGACGAAGAAGAAGTTTTCGCCCGACACTGAGACGTTCCGCGATTACTTCGCAAGCCTAGAAGGCTGAGACGAGGCGAATCCAACAAAGGCACTTCGGACATAAGCCGAACGCCTCCTTGCGGAGGAACGATAACAGGGAGCATCATGGTCTTCCGCTAAATCGAGAATATCAGCACTGACAGGCAACACGGAAGAGGTAGCGTGCACATTGACGCCAAGTCTGGTGGAGGGATTAGACGGCAAATAACTGGTAGGTTCCAGAAACAAGCAGCCGAGCAACATCAGTGCAAATCTGAAATCTGGAGCTCTCTGGAAAGTGAGAAACAGAAGAGGGGGAAGAGGGAGAGGCGGGAGGAGGGAGGAGGGAGAGGCGATAGTGGGGGGAAAGGGGGGAGGGGGGCGGATGAATGCGGAGCAGATAAGGGAGGCCAATCGGGGGAACGAACGAAGTCCAGCCGCCTGTTGGGAATTTCGCGGAGTGAAGAGAATTGAGCGGGGACGGAGCGGGGGAAGCTGTACGATGTGTGGCTGGAACGCAATTGGCGGAGCGGGCGGGATTCAGCTTGATGACATAAGCGGAAAAAAGCGGGGGCAGGCGGAGATCCTGCGCCTTATGCTCGAGATGCAGAGTGCGCTGCCTAGGCAACCGAAATTTCAATATTTTCTCACCCTACCTGACCTGTTTCTTGGGTTCACCCAATGACTTCGCAAGCCAAACCTGACCTGAGCCACAAAAGAATGGTTCTTTCGTCCTTGTACACATGTGTGTGTTCTACGCGTGTTCTTTCGCGTCCACTGCGTTTTATTTGCCAAACCTTTTCGCCTGAGCTCCCTTCGTTATTTCGAGATTCACAAATATTAATTTACACTGCGAAGCAGGATCGTGGTTTCTGTCCAATCAGAGGCTGCATTGGATCCACACGGGGATCAATCACGTGAATCTACGCATTCGCACAAAACAGTAGTCCAGGTCCATGCGCACTCCCGCCACCTTCCGCCCCCTCTTGCTCGTCCCCCCCCTACAGATTCACGTTGAGGGGCACAACTCTATTCAGCCACCCGTCTCTGTTCCCTCACCACCACAGGCTGGCACTTCCTGAGTTGTTCAATTCGTGTTGCTTGGGTTACCACTCCCGCGTAACGAAACATACTGTTCGTATACGATGGAGTCCTCCACGATACAGCTGTTGGATAGCACCGACGCCGTCGTGCGGCTGCGCCACGTGCTTGCGACGCAGCTGCAGCATGGCTGGATGGACCTCGCCGCCGCTCGTTACAGTCACGCATCGTCGCCTCTGGGCGACGGTGGGCTGATGCATCTCGTCGGGTGTGCGACGGCGCACAGGTCATCGCCAAGTGACGCGAATGGAGTCAGCGACGATGAAGAGGAACGAGAAGCCGATCCTAGGCTTGTCAGGGTTCGCATTGAAGAAGAAAGCGCCACGTGTCCAGGTTTTCAGATCCGGTGGCCGTTCGCTCTTTCTTGCAAAGGCGACTCAACCAGCAGCAGCAGCGCTGGTAGCAGCGGCGGCGCCGGCAACAGCAGAGGCTGCGTTGGTTGCTGGATCCGCCACGAGACGGATTCCGCTCTTCCAGAACCATGTGGAGATCATCAAAATTCAACCAGCGAAAATTCTCAAGATTCCGGCCACCCAGGAACGAGATCTGCGGCGGGTGAGAGCCACGGCAAGCCGCTACCCCTGGCGGGACTGGCGCATCCGACCCTGCGATCGGCGCAGAGCAGATTCGCGCGCGCGCTCGCCGTGGCTGTGGAGGTTGCTGTCTTGCAGCAACAGGTGGCCCGTCTTGTGAAACAGGTTCGGTCAGGCGTCGAAGCAGTGGAGGGTGGGGCAGCGGAGGAGTGAGAAGGGGGAATGTGAGATGGGACTGGATTTGCAGGGGAAGGCAGTGTTGAGAAGGAGTAGTAGTAGCTGGGATGGAGGGGAGGAGGAGGATGTGGTGGGGAGGGGGTTTGGAAGGAGGGAGAGTTGGAGGGGGGAAGGGGAAAGGGGTTGAGTTGAGGGGAGAGTTAGGGAAGGTGGGAGGGTAGAGACTGGCCGGTGAGTGAGAGTGAAGGGTGAGGTGGGAGATTGAGCTAATGTACCTTTGGTGCTGGCCTAGTGTTAGCTGGATAAGATGTAAATACAATGTTGATTTTCTTGTACCGTTTATTGAATTGTGGCAAGTGTATAAGCTATGAAACCATGCTTGAAATAGTTGCAAATGTTTCAAGTATTACTTTCCAGTTGATGACGATGCCTTCTAAAGGATTTTGTGCTTGATATCGAAACGCGTCTAACCTGTCTATTTCTCGGATCTTCAAAAGCTCCTTGAAACCTCCCTTTTCCCAAAACCTGGGGGTACGGGGAACGGGGTACGTGGCACGGACTCGCCCACAAATGTTTGCCTCACATTGCAATTTGCATTTCTACACTTTTTTCGTTCTGCCTTTGCATGGCTCGTCTCTCCTATCCCACCAAAGCTCTCCATTGCATGGCAGGTGACGAAGCGCAACCCAAGTTGGAAAAGACGGTTTGCAGAACAAGTAGTTTTTTTGCCCCTGAATGCTGTTTTTGCTTGTCCTTCCTCGCCCTGCTCAACTCTTGCGGACTCGGCGCTAGAAAGCAGCGACTATGGCGGCCAGTTTCCTAAAAAACATAGGTCCGCGGCAAATTCCCTGTTCCGAGAGGATAGCTAAGGCGTACGCCCCGCTTGCGATCTTAAGCTTCTGGTCTGATAGCCCACGAAATCTCTGTTCTGACGGAACGTGTTATGCTACCGGGATCCGAAGTCGAATTCACGTGTCAGTCGAACGGATTCCGTCAATCAATTCTTCAGTTTCTGTCAGTCGCCGGAAAATTTGTCGATTGGGACCCACTCGAGCATCTTCCTCTAGCTCCCCACAGTCCCCGACTCCGTCTGCTTCAGAACCGCAGGATCAGCAGGAACCAAAGAAATCGCAGCAGAAGCCGGATGTGATTGAAAGCACAGGCGCCTCTAACGGGGCTGCTGGTACAGGGGCACGGCCAGATGCGGAAGAAGGTGAGTCGGGGCGGTGATTTGAGAGCGGTGTGACGTGAGTGAGAGCAGTGTGACGTGAGTGAGAGCGGTGTGACGTGAGTGAGAGCGGTGTGACGTGAGTGAGAGTGGTGTGAGGTCAGTGAGAGCGGTGTGAGGTGAGTAAGAGCGGTGTGAGGTGAGTGAGGGCGGTGTGAGTTGAGTGAAAGCGGTGAGATTTGAACAGATGCGAACAGCAATTGGATAGTTCAAGGCGAGAGAGAATCAGCGTGAGTCTAATTGTCTATCACACCTTTTTGCTCCTGGTCCCCACATCCTCCCCATATGCTCCCCACATGCTCCTCACATGCTCCCCATTTGAAGAAAGACAGGTCGACATCCTCCCCACATGCTCCCCACATCCTCCCCACATCCTCCCCACATGCTCCTCACATGCCCATGTCGACCTGTCTTTCCCCGTCCGTGCTGCGTATATCTCCCTGCCAGCCGCCCATTTCAGCTGGCCCACTGTGCTGGCTTGTCTGTTTGTGGCTGGCTTCGCCCTGGGGCCGCCTCTGGACGGCATTCACTCCGCTGTGGGCCTTCAGGTGCGCCCTTCTCTTCCTCTTCTCGCCCTCTTCCTCTTCTCGCCCTCTCCCTGATCTCGCCCTCTCCCTGATCTCGCCCTCTCCCTGATCTCGCCCTCTCCCTGATCTCGCCCTGTCCCTGATCTCGCCCTCTCCCTGATCTCGCCCTCTCCACGTGGCAGACCTCCTCCTCTCCTTCCCCCTCCTCTCCTCCCCCCTCCTCTCCTTCCCCCTCCTCTCCTTCCCCCTCCTCTCCTTCCCCCTCCTCTCCTTCCCCCTCCCCTCCTCCCCCCTCCTTTCCGTCTTCCTGGAGCTATTCATTCACCCATCCAGTCCTCTCTCCATCCTCCCCCCCATCAGGTGTACGACGTGAATGGGGGCCTCTCTCAGGTGTACGACGTGAATCAGGTGTCCTCTCTCCATCCTCCCCCTCATAATAGGGGGTCCGGACGGCCTCTGCACGAGCGTGTGGGTCTTCCCTCTGCTGGGCGCCATGTACGCCGTCGTTGGTGGCCTGCAGCTATTCATCGACCAATCTGCTTTCAAATCGGGGTATCAGAGCCTGGATAGCTCTCCTGCTCTGGGAGCGGTGTCCCCTGATACTTCTGCCTCGTCTCGGGAACAGCTGCAACCAGTACCACCACCAGCATCCTCCTCTGTTTCCTCGTGGTTTTCCCTCGCCTCCTCCCCTCCCAGGGGCTCCTGGCTGCGTCTGCTCAGCAGCATGGGGTGAGTGAGTTGCTGTCAGCTGGTGGCTGTACGCGTTATAAGATGCCTAAGTGCCTTGGCTGGTACATGTGATTGCTCTCCCTCGCCTCCTCCCCTCCCAGGGGCTCCTGGCTGCGTCTGCTCAGCTGCATGGGGTGAGTTGCTGCTATGAGCTCCTGGCTGTACGCGTTATGAGGTTCTTTAACGCATGAACCTTCGCCTTTTTTAAAAAATATATATATATATATAAATATTCCCTTTTCCCAGTAATATGGTGTTCTCCTCTTCCACCAAAAGCCCTTCCTTACCATAACCCCGCTTTTCCTTCCCCTCTCCATCTCCCAGGGTGCTCATCAGCCTCCTCCACTTCAGCTCCCAGCTATTCGAGGCCCATGCCATCCCCTCTACAGGCATCTTCGCTATCCTCGCACTGTGCGCCCATGCCAACTGGTTTGCCTTTGATCGCACCCTCCCTGGGTACCTCCTCGCCCTCTTTGTCGCTGTCGGTGCCCCAGCCTCAGAAGTGCTTATAATGAAGTGAGTCTGCGAAAGAAATGTGAGCATGAGGATTCGTTAAGGCAGAGCATGGCATGCCTATATAGTGAAGTGAATGCTTCAAAAGTGGTCCTGAATGTCTTGGAGCGAGATGAGTTGGGTAAGCATCTCCTGCCTTGTGCTTCACTGCACCCTCTCTGATGGAGAGACACTAACGAGAGATGCTGCAGACGGGCAGAGGTGCAACAGGCCAAGTATGGCTCCGAGGGGCAGCGGCGTGGTGGAGTGGTGGAGACTGCTTCTGAGAAGCCTCGAAAGTGGTCGAAGGAGGAGTGTAGCAAGGGGGGGGTAGAAGTTGAGATCCTGAGCAGGAAGTGCGATAGGGTTACCGGTGGAACCGGGTCCGAACGACCACATATTGGTGACTTGTCGGGCGGGAATTTATTGTCTCAGTGCCACCACCGACACCAACATCAACACAAGCAGCACCGGTGCCACAACCGAAATTATGCACCTGCCACCACGGCGCCACCGGTGCTGCTTGTGTTGATGTTGGTATCGGTGGTGGCACTGAGACAATAGATTTCCATCCGACAAGTCACCAATATGTGGCCGTTCGGACCCGGTTCCACTCCACTCCATGTATTGGGGGCTCTGGCAATCCACTGAACCAGACACCTACAGTGCAGTTCAAGGCATCTTAAGATCCCACCCTGCCCCACCGTTCCCCATCCTGCCACTCTCTTTCCCATCCTACCATGCCTTTCCCCCAGGTACTTTGGGCTCTGGCACTACACTAAACCGGACATCTTCATTGCAGGAGAGGTGAGGCACCTGAGTGGTAGGGTAAGGCGCCTGGGCTGGTAGGGTAAAGCACCTGGGGTGGTAGGGTAAAGCACCTGGGCTTGCCACTGCTCCAAAGACCCAATGGGTGTCTCTGTACCTTCTCACCATCTCACAATGCATGGCCTTGTCTGCTGGACTGTCTGTTGCTATTTCCTCTACACGCAATGGGTGCCCACTGTGGATCCCACCTTTGCTGCTTCACTGTCTCACACCACCTCACACCACCCCACACCGCTTTGTGCCTGTCTGCTTGCTGTTATCCTGTTATACCCCCTCCTCCCCTCCCGACCAGGGTCTGGTCTCCTGGACTGCCTGGTGCTACTTCTACTACGCCCAATGGGTGACCACTGTGGCTACTGCTTCCCACCACCTCACACCGCTCTGTACCTGTCTCCTTGCTTTTATGCATCCCCATTACAGGGCCTGGTCTCCTGGACTGCCTGGTGCTACTTCTACTACGCCCAATGGGTGACCACTGTGGCTACTGCTTCCCACCACCTCACACCGCTCTGTACCTGTCTCCTTGCTTTTATGCATCCCCATTACAGGGCCTGGTCTCCTGGACTGCCTGGTGCTACTTCTACTACGCCCAATGGGTGACCACTGTGGCTACTGCTTCCCACCACCTCACACCGCTCTGTACCTGTCTCCTTGCTTTTATGCATCCCCATTACAGGGCCTGGTCTCCTGGACTGCCTGGTGCTACTTCTACTACGCCCAATGGGTGACCACTGTGGCTACTGCTTCCCACCACCTCACACCGCTCTGTACCTGTCTCCTTGCTTTTATGCATCCCCATTACAGGGCCTGGTCTCCTGGACTGCCTGGTGATACTTCTACTACGCCCAATGGGTGACCACTGTGGCTACTGCTTCCCACCACCTCACACCGCTCTGTACCTGTCTCCTTGCTTTTATGCATCCCCATTACAGGGCCTGGTCTCCTGGACTGCCTGGTGCTACTTCTACTATGCCCAATGGGTGACCACTGTGGCTACTGCTTCCCACCACCTCACACCGCTCTGTACCTGTCTCCTTGCTTTTATGCATCCCCATTACAGGGCCTGATCTCCTGGACTGCCTGGTGCTACTTCTTCTACACGCAATGGGTGGGCTGGGCACTGCCTCCTGCCTTCCACCACCTCACACCGCTTTGCACATCTTCCCTTACCCCTCCTATCAATGCAGGGCCTAGTTTTATGGACTGCCTGGTGCTACTTCTTCTACACCCAATAGGTGGCCACTGTGGCTCGCACCTTTGCTGCCTCACTGTCTCACACCGCCTCACACCGCTTTGCACCTCTTCCCTTGCCCTGCCCTTCCAACACCAGGGCCTGGTGTCATGGACTGCCTGGTGCTACTTCTTTTATACCCAATGGGTGGCTACTACCCCCTACTTTCCACCATTTCACACCGCTTTGTACCTGTCTGCTTGCTGTTATGCACCCCCATTACAGGGAATGGTGTCATGGACTGCCTGGTGCTATTTCTTTTATAGCTAATGGGTGGCTACTACCCCCTACTTTCCACCATTTCACACCGCTTTCTACCTGTCTGCTTGCTGTTATGCACCCCCATTACAGGGAATGGTGTCATGGACTGCCTGGTGCTACTTCTTTTATACCCAATGGGTGGCCACTGTTGCTCGCACCTTAGCTGCCTCGCTGACTCCCAATAGCCCTGCGCTGGATGAGCTAAAATGGTAATATTTCAGTAGTATCTTACTAAATTGTACACGGCGTATATTATAAATGATACATCGACATTTATTTAGCATTTGGAATTTATTTCGGTACTGAAAAAGGCAAAACTTGTTCTAGCATATCAAATGTTACAATTGTACACCCTCTTTAATACATGTCCAAAACATAATTTTCTTATACAGGTACGCACGCACTGTAGAAATCACATGCAAGTCTGACATCCACCTGCCGTGACAGCTCTCGGTCTAATTGGTCAGACCGCCACTAAACCAATACCAGGGCCTGCTTATACACATGCCAACATATTATGATTGCTTTGCTTCAGGGTTGCCTCAAAAGCATCTCATTATGCTTGCCTCTTGACAAAGCTGAATACCTCTGTAAGGCGGACATGCATCTCCTGGCATGTTGGCACATGCACCTTGCAGGCTCGGCTGTCCGCTATAGACCTGCCATACGTGGTTACATGTCATGCCATGTCATGTCATTCCATGCCATATGTGGTGGCATTATACCATGCCATACTTGGCTACATGCCACGCCATGCCATTCCGTGCCATGCCGTGCCATATGTTGTTACATGCATGCCATATGTGGTAGTATGGCATCCCAAGCCATAACATACGTGGTTCGGTGCCATGCCATGCCGCTCCACAAAAGTTACATGCCATGCAATGCATGAAGTCAATGTATCTTGTTAGCACATGGGAAGTCGTTTCTGAGCCAACTCAGGAGTCACCTCTTATCTCCCCAGCTACCTCCATGCCACCCACCTTTCGATTTTTGAGTCGACTCAAAAATCCACCTTTCTTCCCACCTGCTTCCATTCCACCCACCTGTGCCGGTCCAAAAAGTCCCTGTATTGCTGAAGCACCTGCGAAACCACCTCGTCCCGCACGCTTGCCCGTGCGTCGGCATTCCCAATGCTCCACGTGCTCTGCTGCCTATGAATGGCATCCAGTAGGGTGTGAAACGCCGCAAGCTGCTTCAAAAAGGCTTGCACGTTCCATTGGTGACCCGACAGCACTGGAGCCACCTGAGGGATTGGATTGGGATTGGGGTTGAGAGTTGAGAGTTGTCAATAGTGCACCGAATGTATGTGCCTCGATGTCTCAAAGCTTGGTTTTTGAGAATTCTCAAAAACCAGAATGTATGTGCCTCGACGTCTCAAAGCTCCTTAACTTTTGAGTCGAGTCAGAAGTCACCTCGTTACAATAACACACTACACTATTGAGTCGACTCAAAAGTCACCTCCTTACAATAGTACACTACACTATTGAGTCAACTCAGAAGTCAGATTCACTCACCTTGTCCCTGACGCACCGAGTGTACGTGTCTCGATGTCTCAACAGCTCCTTTGCAACCTGGTCCAACCAAGCCTGCCCAAGAACCTCCTTCACCTGCTTCTCGTCATGCCTGCCAGGTTCCCAGTCACTCACATGCATCGAAACACACATGAGAGAGATCGAAACGGGCTTAGAAACACACATCAAGATTCACATTAAAATGCAACCTCGTCCAACCAAGTCTGCCCAAGAACCTCCTTCACCTGCTGCTCGTCATGCCCGCCAGGCCAGTCACTCACATGCATCGAAACACACATGAGAGAGAACATTGGAAAGCACTTCAAGACACATGGTAAAAACCACATCAAGATGCACATTCAAATGCAAATGCACATCCATGCACAGAAAACACCCCACACACTCACTCCACCACTTTGTGCAGCATGTATGCGCAGTTGTTGAGAAGGAAGATCTATCTTAGCAACTACCTCACACCCCTCCCCAAGCTTCAACCCCCAACCACTCACTCCGCCACCTTATGCAGCATGTATGCACAGTTGTTGAGGAGAAAGAAGGCTTGTTTTGACCAACTACTAGACATCACATCACATGCCGAGACTCGACCCCCACTCACTCCGCCACCTTATGCAGCATGTATGCACAGTTGTTTAGGAGAAAGAAGGCTCGCATGCCCTCATCGAAAAAAAACGCATCTCCCACGCGCTCCAGATTCGGCTTCAGAGCCGCCAGCAGCAGCCGTGATGACATCCCCACCCATGCCATCCCCACCCGTAACGGCCCCACCTCCTCGTTTCCCTCCTCGTTCCCCTCCTCCCCTCCATACACCAGCAGCAGCGTGCTCAGGTATAGGGACCTGGCGAGGGTGGCGGGTGGGGGGTGAAATAGACCAGGTGGCTCGTAAGAGCAAGCACATCCGGACTTCTATTCAGGAGCGTACGGGGCGCATAGGCATCAGATTTCTTGGCACATCCGGACTGGCTTTAAGAGCATTCAGAGCGTCCCGGATTTCCCGCGTCGGAGAGAGATCGAAAAGAGAGGAGGATGGGGGAGGGGGCGGGGGAGGAGGGCGGTGGAAGAGGAGGAAGAGGAGGGGGAGGGGGAGGAGGGGAGGTTGCGGGGTTGTTGTGCTGGGGAGGGAGGGGTGGTATGGGGTTGTGTAGGGTTGAAATGCACTCTGAGTTGGAAGTCAGAGATGGGGATCCAGGCACTCACGGGCATTCAGGCACTCACGGGCATTCAGGCACTCACGGGCATTCAGGAATCAGGCACTCACGGGTCCAAGCAGAGGATGACGAAATTGACCAGGTAGCTCGTGAGAGGCAGCACATCCGGGCTGGCTTTAAGAGCATTCAGAGCTTCCCGGCTTTCCCGCGTCGGAGCGAGATCAAAGAGAGGAGGAGGGGGGATGAGGGATGTGGAGGAGGAGGAAGAGGAGCGGGAGGGGGAGGAGGGGAGGTTGCGGGGTTGTTGTGCTGGGGAGGAAGGGGTGGTGAGGGGTTGTGTGGGGTTGAAATGCACTCTGAGTTGGAAGTCAGAGATGGTTCGACGCACAGCGGTACAGAGGGAGGAGAAGATGAGGAGGAAGAGACGTCGCACCTCTGCCGCTGCTTCTCCAGGGAACTGCTTCTCTACCTGCCGCGGAAAGGGGTGGGAGGTGGGGGAGGAGGAGATGAGGTGGAAGTCAGAGATGGTTCGATGCACGGCGGTGCAGAGGGAGGAGCAGATGAGGCAGAAGAGGCGCCGCACTTCCTGCCCTGCCTCCCCCGGAAACTGCTTCTCTACCTGCCAAAAGGGAAATGCGACATTGGGTATGGTGAGGTGTGGTGAGGTGTGGTGAGGTGTGGAGAGGTATGGTGAGGTTGGGAGGAGCCGCACCTCTTGCCCTGCCAGCCTCTGCCATGCTACATGTCAAAAGGGAAATGCGACATTTGGTGGGGTATGGTGAGGCATGGAGCGGTATGGTGCGCTATGGTGCGGTACAGTGAGTATGGTGAGGTATGGAAGCTACCCACCCACCCACCCACTCACCGTTGGGCTGAGAGGCAGCAGTGCCTCCACCACGTGCAGCAGCGGGAAGAGGTGCTGTGGGTCCCAACACAACCCCGCGACCATGCATGCAGGCAAGCAAGTGCAAGGTTAAAAGCTACCCACCCACCCACCCTCCCCGCTCCCTCCCTCCCTCCCTCCCTCGCACTCACCGTTGGTCGCAGAGGCAGCAGTGCCTGCACTACATGCAGCAGCGGGAAGAGGTGCTGTGGGTCCCAACACAACCCCGCTACCACGCAGCCAAAGGAGTGCAGCAGCGTCAGAGAGGGCAGCACCACGCCTGCAAGGCACCTCGCTCGAGCGTTGTCGTTGGAAGAGGGTTGGGTCTGGCCGATAACGGCTCGGAACAGCTATGTCTCTTTATCAACCAGAAGCAGCACCTGTGGACAGCAGAGGGAGGGATTTGAGGCTCCTCAAGAGTCGCCTGCAAGGCACCTCGCCTGTGTGTGTGTGTGTACGTTCGTACTTACGTTCGTATGTATGTATGTATGTATGTATGTATGTATGTATGTATGTATGTATGCATGCATGTATGTATGTATGTATGTATGTATGTATGTATGTATGTATGTATGTATGTATGTATGTATGTATGTATGTATGTATGTGCGTATGTATGTACGTATGTATGTACGTACATACGTGTGTGTGCGTGCATGCGTGTAGGCGTGTGTACTAGATGTCTCAACACAAGTTTCTGATCATCCGGCACATGGGAGAGTGGGAGAAATTTTGAGACGTCTCAAAACATCTCTTTTATCATCTGATCATCCGGCACATGGGAGAGTGGGAGAAAGCGCAATGAATGAATACAGCGAGTGCAAGAGCCAAGCAAGCATCTAAACCCATCGTTACCGCAAGTTGCCCATTGACTCTGATCTGAGGCGCCTCAGAACGAGCCTCAAAACCCGCATCAAGGGTTTTTGAGACGTCTTCAACTCGAAAACCACATTATTATGGGTATTGATACGTCTGAAACTCAAAACCCACCCACATTATGCACCCATAGCTTCAAGAGGGGTTCTCGCTCCTCCCATGCCAGTACTGCCACCTCATCGGGTGACTTTTGAGTCGACTCACAAGTCACCTAAGACATCTCAAAACTCAAGAGTCAAGACCCACATTATGCACCCATAGCTTCAAGAGGGGTTCTCGCTCCTCCCATGCCAGCGCTGCCACCTCATCGCACTTCAATGCTGCTGTGCTGCCGCTTAGCCGCGTGACGCAGAGCAGGAGAGCAGCCGCGCGGTGCTGCCTGCGGGGGAGAGGAGGGGAGGGGGGAGGTGGTGAAGGGGAGAGGAGGAAGGGGGGAATGGGAGAGGATGTGGGGGAGCGGGAACAGGAAAAGGGGGAATGATCAAGCGCAAGGCACAGGGTGGCAAGGAGGGGGAGATGGAGAGGCGATCGAATCATACTCATAACTTTGGTAGGGGAACAGGGGAGAGGTCATATTGAAAAGTTCTGGTAGGACTGGAAAATTGAACATTACTACATGAACACTCACAAGAAATCGGACATTACTGGCAAATTTAAGAGCAATCGAATCGAATCTTCATCGTACAGTGAAAGGCAATCGAACCTTACTCGTACACTGAGAGGCACGCAGACTCGTATCCATTGCCCAGCATCCAAGCAGCCATGGGCCGCAGCTGCGTCACAGCCTCGGGCCGAAGCAGAGGTGTGGGCGTCAGAACCTCACCCGGCATCGTGCCTGCCACTGCTTGGAGCAATGACCTTTGGTCCGGTGTTATGCTGTGGGTAGGGTGGAGAGGCGGGTGGGTAGAGGCGGGTGGGGAGAGGCGGGTGGGGAGAGGCGGGTGGGGAGAGAGGTGGGGCGCATTTTGAGCGACTCAAAACTCATCTTGCTGGCCGCTAATTGGAGCAGATAACCCCGGTTTGGTATTATGCTGTGGATAGGGTGGAGAGGAGAGGCCAGTGGGTGAGGTGGGGCGATTTTTGAGTCGACTCAAGAAGCATCTTGCCTGCTGCTGATTGGAGCAGATAGCTCCGGTTCGGTATTATGCTGTGGATAGGGTGGAGAGGCGGGTGGAGTGGGGTTGGAGGCGTTTTGAAGAGACTCAACAAAAGAAGCAGAGGCGTCTCCTCTCCCTCAGCCCACCCGCACCGCATTGCACCTCCGCCAGCCCACCTTGCACCGCACAGCACCTTCCCCAGCACACATTGCACCGCTAGCTAGCACCACACCCCAACCCTCACAACCCACCTTCCACCACACAGCACCTCCCCAAACTCCTCTCCCAGTCGCCCCACAGCGACGTCCATCAGCGCTCTTCCCTGCTGCTGCTCAAATCGGCAGCTTCCCAGATAATTGTGCGCTTCGAAGAACCGCAGCGCGTCGGATAGCTTATCGAGAGTCTTCAGGTACACGCCTATGCGGTTCTTAGGGCCGAGTTCGAGCTCTGGAGCCACCTGATTGGTCGGGACGGATGGGGGAGACAAAAGAAAAGCGAAAAAAAGGTATAGATGCTGTGAATTCCCCCAAAACAGCTCAGCAGGAACCTAAAAAGCTCGTATATACTTAGCGATTGCACTGTTGGTGCCAAAAAAAGCGTACCAATGCGGGCGTGTCAAGCTTTTCTAGGAGCAATCGTAGGTCTTGTTTGGCCACATTCCTGACGAAACCCTTGTTACCAGCACCGCCCGTTTCGCTATCCGTTCTGGACATCGCCACACTTTCCCCACGCCACCCGTTTGCGCCATCATCATTGCGGGTGCGCAACATACCTGCTCCCGCAGCAACGGCGGTGAACCCACTGCGATACTAAATAAGAGCGGACATCAAGCAGAAAAAACACGGGGAAAAAACACACAATCAAGGTCGGACGGTACTGGCCTTTGCTGTCGTCTACATTGAGTTTGTCATGGATAATGGCGCTACCGCTGCACGGAAAGAAACTCCCTTAAAATGGGAATGACCAGCTGTGCGTTGTGAACGGCGGTGTTCGCCAGGAACTTTGAAAACGGACGGCATTTTGGCGGCATCGGCATGATGACCGCATCCGGAACCGGGGTCGAAACACCCCCAAAGAGGTCTAGGCGTTATGCGGTCCGCGAAACTTCAACTCCCAAAACGGGAAATTTCGCAACCGCATATGGAACCCCCAGCCCCACCTTCCGCAGTTCCCCTCTGACGTGCAATGCCACAGCCATGCCATCGCCATTCACCGTGGATAGGTGAATGGTGATGGCTAAGGTTATATATTGATCGTAATCAATTTACAAAGAATAGTAGCATAGAGCTATCTAGAAACATGGCCGAAGTGGCCAGCATCCTATAAGGAGCACGTGGAACACACGTTATTTCTTTGTCCTAAAGGACAACCACCAGCAGACTGGGGAGACACTCTATGCAGGTAGCCATCTACGGCGGTCGGAACGGGTTTCCCATAAGCCATGAGGCTCTGAGGTCGGGGTGAATAGAGGGTGTACCGCTCCTGTCGAAGAGGAGGAAGCGAAGTTTTTGTGCGCGCTTGATGCTGGAGGATGTACGTTGTCTCTTCTTGGTAGATTGGCGTCTGCTTCTCCAAATGTAGATTTTGAAAGCGATGAGAAATTGGGCTAATACCAGCTGTAGTATCTCGAAGCTCGAGGAGGAGGAGTTTCGGTACTTGTGGTCGCAGCGAGCATTCCACAGTGTCTTAACTGCAGCTCCCACTAGTAGGCTCCATGGGGGGGACTGTCCCACCCGTGACTGTATCGGGAAGAAGATGTGTTCGGCTGTGGTGGTTTGTCCTAGATGGCGGTCAGCGACTGTGCGAAGAGCCGAGATGACGTTTCCGGCGGAGGAGCATTCAAAGAATATATGTGGCAGTGTCTCGACGACGGCAGCTGGGCATCGAGGGCAAACCCCTCGATCGTCAAAGTACTGGAAGCGTGATCCAGAGGGAAGGGTGAGCGTGAAGAGTCTGAAAAGGATGTCCCGCTGACGGCTCGGCTGGTCCTTGAGAAATGCGTCCTTAAGGCCTGGGAGAGGAGGAGGAGGAAGGGTGAGATCGCGGGTCCATCGGCTGTGGTGAGTTAGCGGTTGTGCTGAGTAGAGGAGACGGCGGATGTCGGCGATGCTGGGGGTGCCGTCCTGTAGAAGTCCAATCCTAGCTCCTAACCCTGCCCCTGTGTGAAGTGGCCCTGCGAGCCACCAATCCCTGACGTGCACCTCGATGAGGTCTTGTAAACGGAAGAGTCCGGTGTTTGTTGGGTTGCGGGCGATGCGACGATTTGGCGAGACGGAGTGGACAGTGGCCGAAACGGAGGCAGGGGGAATGTAAGCGACGACTTGGAGGGCGAGATGAGAGATGGAATAGTGGTCGTCTGAAAGCATGAACCATTCACCTGGAGAGGCATAAGAGGCATGTGGGGTTCGGAGGGCGGCCCACCAGGGAGGTTTGATAGCCTTGATAAGGTCTGGGAGGATGCGTGTTGCGTCTTCATGGAACTCCTCCGGGATTTGGGAGCAAAACTCGTCTGCAGAGACGGGGCTGACATCAAAATTGGTGATACGGACAAGGTGTCCGATGCGGAGCTACCTTGTAAGAAGGAAGCGTTCGTGTTGGCGGGTGCCAAAAGGCCGTTCGTCGGGTTTGAGGAGAAAGCGGTTGAAGGCGATAGGTTCGGTGAGGATGCACTGCATGCGTAGGGGGGGCTTATGAATTACCAAGGGGAGAGAGAGGAGGGCTTTAAGTTCGTCCAGTGCCCGCGGGGGGATGAATGTAGGGAGCCAATCTCGTTCGAGGATGGCTTTATGGGAGAGTAGTCCATGTAGCCCGAAGGGGAACGGGGTCAGGGTACGTGCTACTTCCTCAGAGGGGGTTGGTCCGAATCTGCGCAGGGCGCGCTGAATAGCCAGGGCTTTGACTTGTATAGACGGGGCAATCGCCCCGACCCCGCCGTCTTGGAGGGAATTGTACAGGAGGGCCTTGGAAATGAGGCGTTGTGCGAGGCCGTCTAGCTTGTGTTTCGAGGATGAAAGGAAGTTCCCAACTGACACGTCTAGGTGCTTGATTGTGTCTGAAGGGGTGGGTTGAAAGCGTCCGGGAAAGGAGATGACAGAGTTTAGAAAGACCGAGGAGAGGGATTTGCGACACGTGACAGTGGCGTGTAGTGCTGCTAGACACTTGGCGGTGCTTTGTATGCGGGCGAGAGCCTTGTTCCAGGTGGTGGAGCCAGGGTGTAGGCGCTCAACGCAAATTCCGAGGATGCGTTCTGCGTGGGAACTCGGATAGGTATGCTCCCGGCGTGCACGAGGTCAGTAGGGGGAATATTGAATGGAATTATGGAGTATTTTCTCCAGTTGGGGATTTCTCCGGAGACCGATCCAAAGACACCGAGCAGCACTACAGCAAGTCCGAGCTCTGTATCTGAGGTGAGGAAGAGAGTGACGTCGTCTGCATAGCACGCCATAAGACGGCGCTGTGCGTGGGACAAGGCGAAGCCAGGAAGGAAGAGGGACGTGTAGCGGTGAAAGATCTCCATGACGCAAACGAAGAGCAGGGGAGCCAGTGGGCAGCCCTGACGGACACCAGTGCGGACGGGGAAGGTGGGGCCGAGCATGTTATTAACCGAGATACGTGTACACGTGTTGGAATGCATTAATCGAACCCAGTGGATGAAGGATGTGGGGAGTCCCAGAACTGATAAGGCGTGGAGGAGGAAAGGCCTGTCGACGAGGTCGTATGCTTTGCGAAAGTCCACAGTGAGAGCGAGAAGGGGCGCCGAGGAATAGGTCGCCCAGTCCATGATGTCCAAGGTATCGTTAATGGTATCACCGATTTTCCTGTGTTTGATAAAGGCAGTTTGGGATGGGTGGATGAGTTGGGGGAGGACGGGCTGAAGACGGTTAGCAAGGCATAGCGCGAGTACCTTGTAATCCGCGTTCATTAGGGTAATGGGGCGGAGATTTTCCACTAGCGAGAAACCCCCCTTTTGGGGATAAGGACCGTTCGTCCGGTCAACATGGACGGCGGGAGGCAGGAGAGTGGCTGTGGTGGTGAGAGTAGGGAGTGGAAGGCCGGTGCGAAGCGCGGGGAGAATTGTCGAAAGAGCTCCCCTGGGAGACCGTCTGGGCCTGGGGTTTTCCCTCGTGAAAGAGAGAGGAGTGCTTTTCCGATTTCGGATAGGGAAAGGGGAGCGCTAAGCTGGAGGAATAAGGGGTTTGGGATGGATGAGGAAGGGATATGCTGCCAGAAAGAAGGGTTAGGGGTGACTTGGTTGCTCCCGCTATAGAGTGTCCGGAAGAAGTTAGAGCACATACTAGTCATGGTGGCCAGGTCCGAGGTCGTCTGCCCGTTAGGTAGGGTCAAGGAGTTGATGATCGAGCCTTTGATTCGCGAGTTGAGTCCGGAGAGGAGGGAGGAGACACCCATTTCTCTGTGCCCTTCCACTTTCAATTTGGCCTTAAGCGCAATCTCGAAGGCTTTCGAGGCTTCATATCTGGCCAAGTGGAGTTGTGCTTTGCTGAGGCGAGAAGAATCGTTCTGGTCCAAGGGCGTGTATGCAGCTTGTGATTGTAGAGAGCCAATGGTGCGCTCTAGGTGCGCGATCGTGCCATCGACACGACGCCTTTCCAGGTTGGAGAATCTTTTAAAGCTAAGGGTGAGGTCGAGCTTCCATCTGTCCCAGGATTCCGGGGAAGGGGAGGAGGGGAAGGCTGTAAGGGCGGCATCGACGATTTGTGCGGCATGGGATCGCATAAGTAGATGTTGGCGGAGTCGCCAGGGCCGGGGGGCAACAGTGGGGTTGGTGAAACAGAGCGAGCAGAGAGGGGCATACAAATGATCTGTGATTGACGTGCGGGTTTGAATGTATGGGCTAGCAGTGAGACGAGGGAGGAAGGCTCGGGAGATATAAATTATGTCTAGACGGGAAGAGGTCGGCGGGGACGCTGAGTTCAGGCGTTGCCTGCCATAGAAGGAGAAGACGTTGGCAGGTGTGGGAAAAAGTTCTCGGAATGTATCGACCAGCGAGTGAGAATCCATGAGTTTGGCGAAGGAAGCTCCTTCACGGCCTTCGTAATCTTTGAGGGGCCGGTTCCTGTCAATGGGAAGGGTGACCGAGTTGAAGTCTCCAACGAGCATGGTCGCGGAGGCAGCGGTGGGAGTTTCCAGTGCCGGAACGAGCGTGGTGGACCACCAAGTTCGACGCTCGTAGAATTGTGTGGGCGCATATAATGCGATAAGTCGAATTTGCTCGCGGAGATAACTGAGGTGTACAGTGATAAGCCTGCCGTCTGCAGAAGGGAGCGGGGAGGACATTGAGATGGCCCTGTTGAATGAGAGGACGGATATGCCTCCGATGAGAGTGGGCCTGCCGGTAGCGTTATCAGTCGAGAGCAGCGCCGGAGCGTGAGCGGAAGAGTGTGGTCGGAATTTGAAATCGATGTTGGGAATTCTGAGGATGAGTCGAGTGTCAACGAGGATTATCAGGTCAATGGGGGCGGGAAGGCGCGAGAGCCAGGACTTGAGCTCATCCATTTTGCGAGTCTCATTGATTCCGTTCACGTTGATGCATAGGATTCGGAGGTGCGTTAACATGGCAGCGACGTGAAGGCCACCGCACGGGAGAAAGTGCGTATCCACGGCCTAAGCACATGTTTTTGCTGGTGAGTGGAAGGGGTGGGGGTGAGGTCGGAGACATGCCGGATTTGGTGTGGTTCGTGGTGCCGAGGCGACATTAGGTGGTGTATCGGCGAGTTAAGGCGTATCGGTGGGTCCAGGGATTCAAAGAGCTGCCGAGGGAGTGCTTGTTTGGAGTTAGGGGCTTGTGAACCATAAATGCGCGCGGGTTTTATATGAAAAAGACCAAAGTTACGCCATAGCCGAGTTATGAGGTAGGTGTAGCTAGGAAGGATGCCGGGAGCGTAAGGTGAGAGGAGGGGGCTAGAGCCCCACAAGCAAGGGTGCAACGGAGGGAGAGACAGGTATACTGAGGGCTTGGGGGGGGGCTTTCCCCGACAGTTGCAAAGGAAAGTGGCCAGGCTAAAGGAGGGGTGTGTGTGGGTATATTGCTGTAAGGTTTGGATCAAGGAATTGTGCATACAACGTACTAGAGCTGATTGTTTACATTTGAAAAGGGTGGTAAAGGTCGGCCTTGGTACGGGCAGCAGCATCATAATAATGACGGATACAAATGCATGCAAGCAGGCCAGAAAGCCATATTCTAACTGGGGAGCAAGGGAGACATGCACCCGATAATATGCAAGGAGGCCTCTACCAAGGCGTACATGCAAGGGCACGGGACTCAGCCACGGAGGAAGGCAGCCACCGAAGGCTTCTGCTGCAGAGTGAGAGCGCGCCAGGGGCCATAGGCCTCCTTGGCTGCCGGGAGGTGGGCCGTAGCCTTCACGCGCGAGGCATGCAGCTCGGACTGAATGTGGAGCATGGCGCTGTCGAGGGCAGCGCCACAGGTGAAATCGCAGAGCGCACATGTCCAGGGCTCGACCTTTTCGTCGAGCCCGATGTAGATAAGGCCAGGATCGTTGCTCAAGGTGGTAGGCGCGGCGTGGTTTCCAAGGATTTTGCCTGCGTGGAGGAGGAAGTTCAAAGAAGGGGGGGGGGAAGCCAGAAGGGGAGCAGGGTGGGATAAGAGCCCAACCACAAGGGGGGCGGGAATAGCTGAGGGCTGAGGGGGAGGGGGTTGAGGAGAGTGCAGTCGGGGGGAGGGGGAGCAGACAGAGGAGGGTTTCATAGGGGGGCTGTTGGTGGGGAGGGGCGAGGGTGGGGAGAAAGAAGGGAAAGGTGAGTGCTGTGCGGCGAGGAGGGGCAGAATTCGGGCGAGAGAAGGGGGGGTGAGCCCCAAGGGGTGGGGTTGGAGTGGATGAGGTGGGGGGGGGGGAGGGGCTGTTGGGAAGAGTGGGCTGTAGAGAGAGGCAAGGGCGGGGAGGGTGAGGGGTTGGGGTAAGCTTGTGGGAGTGCAGGGGTCCGACCGCTGGGGGGGGCAGGGGGGGATGAGACGGTGGGCATAGGGGGGGGTAGAAATGGGGTTGCGGGGGGGGAATTCCATGGGAGCGCGTTGGCTGCGGGGCGGAGGGGAGGCAGGGGTAGAGTGATGGGGGGGAATCGGGCATCGGTGATCGTGGCGGCCCGGCAGCTGGGTGGTCAGAGGAGGGAGGGGAGGCAGCAAAGGGGCAGAGCAGCGTGGGTGAGAACTGTACTGCTGGAAGAGCGGGGGGGTAGTGTAGCAAGGGGGGGGAGATGTCAAAGTGGATAGCGGAAGGGGGAGCACGAGGGGACCAGAGAGGTAAGGCGGGGAGATGGTGAAGTAGCATAGCTGGGAGGGCAGAGGGGGATGAGGCAGAGATGAGACAGAGCAGCGTGGGTGAGGGCTGTAGCTCTGGAGAAGCGGGAAGATAATGTGCCAGGGGGGAAGGGGTGTCAAAATGGATAGCAGAAGGGGGAGCACGAGGGGGCCAGAGCGGTAAGGCAAGGGGAAGGTGAGGTAGCATAGCAGGGGGGACATAGGGGATGAGGCGACAATGGGACAAAGCAAAATGGGTGAGGGCTGTAGCTCTGGAAGAGCGGGGGGGGTGGTGCAGCAGGGGGGGGAGATGTCGAAATGACTAACAGAGGGGGGAGCACGAGGGGATCGGGGCGGTGAGGCAAGGGGAAGGTGAGGTAGCATAGCTGGGGGGGCAGATGGGGATGAGGCACCAATGGGGCAGAGCAGCGAGGGTGATAACAGTGGCTCTGGGAGAGCGAGGAGGTATTGTACCGGGAGGGGGGAGATGTCGAAATGGAGAGCGGAAGGAGGAGTACGAGGGAAACAGGGCAGTAAGGAAGGGGAAAAAGGATGTAGCATAGCTGGGATGGCAGAGGGGAATGAGACAACAAAGGGATAGAGCAGGGTGAGTAAAAGATGTAGCTTTGGAGGAGCAGGGAGGAAGTGGACCAGGGTGGGGAAGGTGTCAAGATGGAGGGCAGAAGGGGGAGCATGAGGGGACCAGAGTGGTAAGGCAGGGGGAAAGGAGGGTAGCATCGCTGGGAGAGATTCTCGAGGAGCGTACCATTAGTCTTTTGAAGCTGCGCGACTGAGATCACATTCCGGTTTGTGAGGCGCTGCCGCCGGCGGGCTGCGAACGCCTCGTGGTCAGACGCGCGATGATTGTTGGCGCACAGCGCGCACGCGTGGCTGGAGAAGTTGAGTACCATGGGAGGCTTGTTCTCCTCCAGTGGGATTTCGGAAGGGATGCGCTCGAAATTCGGGTCGTCGGGGGTGGCGATTGGGAGCCCAGCGAGGTGCGTGAAGTACGTGTCCTCGTAGGGGTCCGAAGCACGGTGGAAATCCGTCAGATTTGCCAGCCAGTGCGCGCCATCAGAATCGGTGGAGCCGAGGAGATACGCGCGGATATCCTCTGGATCGAAATCCAGAGGGACGTTCCGAATAGACAGGGTGGTTGCGCCGGCAGCCTTGGCAGCAGTGAAGGCTGCAAACCTGTCCTCAAACACCTTAAGCAGCAGGGGGCGGGAGTTGGAGACTTTGAGGGTGAGTGGAAACAGCTTGCGAAAGGCCGCCGCATCTTCCTGCGACGGCCATGAGAAGAGCAGGCGGCCATACACACGGCGTGCCACACGGTAGGGGTCTCCAATGGTCTGCTCGAAGGAAGGGACAATGCCGGATGCGAACATGAAGCCACAAAGCTGCGAATTAATGCCTGCGAAGATTTCAGAGCGGTGAGACTCCAGCCCAGCTTCCGGGAGGAGAACATTAACTACCGCGCGGCGACGCAGGGGGAAGAGCATCGGGGCAGCAGCATCCGTGCGCGCGCGCCGCAGATTGCGGGGGGCGCCGCCCGGAGTGGGCGAGGCGAAGAGCGATGCAGGCAGCGCCGGCGCCAGGTTGGAACCTGAGGCGACGGACGCGTAGGCGGTTGCGCGAGCTGCCTGGCAGTTGGGAGATGGTGCAGTTGCGGCCTGCGACGGTGCCAGGCCAAGCGAGGGCGCAGTGAGGGCAGCGATAGCGAGGGACGCGGGAGCGTGTGCAGGGAGCGCCGGACCCGCACCGTAGGAGGTGGAGGGGGAGGAATTGGGAGCGGGGCTGGCGTTAGAAGCCGTGCACGGTTTCTTTGCAGCAGGGAGGTCAACAGGGTCCGCGAGGTGGTGAAACATGCCTTCGGGCAGGTCGTCCACAGCAAGGTCTTCCCCGGAGGCAACGAGGGCCTCCTCTTCAGCAGCAGTCATGGTGTGGTCGGGGTTGTAGACCTGTTCAGCCATAGTGAGAAGTGAGTAGGAGAAGCTTGGGGGGTTGTAAGTTGTAAAGCGAGTGAAGGGAGGAACGAAAGGTAAGCTATATATAGAGCGATCGAACGAGGCCCCGTGAGGGGAATAAGGGGGGAGAGGCGAGGCGGGCAGCATGGGCTCCTGACGGGCAGGAGAACGTGAGTGCAAGTATCTCAAGAGAGAGCGCGGGCGAGGGGAGTGCGAAGAGCAGGCGGAAAGGGGGAGAGCGGGGAAAGCGGGGAGGGCAGAGAGGTTGCGGATGTTACGGGGACGTGGCGACGCCATTAAGGCCATGACGCGGGGCTGGGAGCCTAGTCGGCTGCCCGAAACCCGGGACCTTACGAGGGTCCAGACTCGTGCGAGCAAAAATTGAAACTGGCAGCCTAGGCGGCACGCCGAGCTTCCTAGCCATTTTAGTGGCGCGGCCGGAGGTGGCCAGGGAGGGGAAACGTGGGGGGGCAGCGCTGAGCTGGCGCCAAACGTGGGGTGGCAGCGCCAAGCGGGAAGGGAATTGAAGTCAGCGGCGCCGTGCAGGCGGAGGCACGGAAGGGAGAGGTGAAGAAAACGAGGAGCTGGAGATGGCGTTACGTGGGAGAGAATGGGACCCGCCTGACAAGAGGGACGAGAAACGGGGGTAAGATTGGTCAGCAGCCTATAGTGGAGGCTGACAAGGCTCTCCTTTGAGATTGTTGTGAGGTTGGTCGGAGGAGGGCGATCGGTTGGCGTGGGCTTCGAACTTGCACAGACGAGGGACTTGGGAGAAGGGGAAACGAAAGGAGGGGTGGGGGGGTTCAAGTGGTGGATTGGGTGGCGTGGCAGAATTGCGTTGGCAGGATAACACGAGGGTTTGTGCAAGGAATCACGGCGAGGAAACGGAAGTTCTGCAAGATTCACATGGCGGGAAAGTTGTCCTGGGGTGCTGAAGACGAGAGGATGTCCGGCCGTGAGACGTTGAGCAGGAAAAGATTCAGCGGTTGAGAGAGATGAGAAGGGGACTGAAGGGGGGGCGAAATTCTGTTTGAGTAGGGGCGGAGTGGGGTGTAGGGGAGAGAGGTGAATGGTGATGGCATCGCTGGGGGATAGTTTTTGCCAGCGGAGGAAACTGCGACCCCGTTTCCATATGCGGTCAAGCATTTCGAGATGGGTGAAAATTGGGGGCGTTCGCCACGCCCTCACTTTTCTAAGAGGTTCGGACGGCATGAGAGGCTCGGCAGCATTTTTACGGGCTGACCAGGCTGACGGAGGTTAACGAACCCTAACTGACGGGATCAGGAAGGCGAGACTTGCCTTCCTTATCCCGTCGTCATCCCCTCGTTTTTGCTTAGGGTGCATTCCTATGGCGGGTCTGACATCAGGTCATCCGCCCTTAGTCTCTGATTTGTCTCTTCTCAATGTTGATTTGCCCCTATTTTGAACCACTTCGGGTCTTCCGAGCTTCTAAGGACGGATGACCTGATGTCTGACACGAGGTAGGAATGCACCCTTAGAAAAGTGCTGGCGAACACCGCCAACATTTCAGCAAGGAAATGTTACAAAAAAGGGCTATCCCCCAAGCATGTAGTAGCGTTTTCACTCGCACACTCGGCGTGCTAGAGAGTGCTCTGGGTCCAACTAGCGACCTCGCGCTGAGCTCAAGTTCGCCAGCTGGTCCGAATCTTGCGAAACGCGTCAAAGAGGTTTCGTTTATCAGGCGAGGTGTAACACGGTTTTGAATGTGAAGGCGAAGCCGGTCCCCGAGAGAGGAGGGGGTGGTGGGGGCGAGTTCCACCGTAAGATTTTCAAATTTAAATTTCCACCAAACGGGACTCCTAACGCTAAACTCCCTACCGAGAACGTATGCTCGGCTCGCCCCACCACCACCACCCGCCAATACACGTGCAAATTTGCATGGCTGCGAGGACATGCGTGCGTGCGACCTTTGAACCCGATGATTGCGATCCTGCATGGCTGTGTTCAGGTGATAGCTCGCACCGAGGGCGAAATTCGAGAGCGTTTTGATGCGGTGAGGTGCGTTTTTTGGCGTGCCAGAACGGTGTGTAGTTTTGCTGAATGGTTCGGTCGAATTCGTTTCTGTCGGCGAAACTACAGAGACGGTTACAAACCGTGTACAGTACACCTGTACAGCTGTATAAGCAGTGAATACAGCTGTGCAGAATTGGGTTGGCATCTGCTGCAGCAGCAGCAGCAGCATTAAAGGCGGGGTGCAACTTCTTAGGAACAGTAGGCGGACAAAAGTAGCATGTGTGTACCTTGAATTCTATTGGTCGAAAACCAAAAAAGGACAAACTTCTCGGCTCTGAACTGCCTGGGTCAACCTCTTCCAAACTATAATACCTTGAAGTTGAAGTTGAAAGTTGGGCCACGGCTTTAACTAGAGTTAGTGGATTATTGCAACAGGTCATCGCGCTGCCAAAGATGAGCGGCAGCTGGATCCTCTGGAAGCGCCTAGTGACGAGATGAGAGATGAGTGTCCTTTCGTGACGAGATCCGAGGTTCCCCCGATCGGTCGCTGGCATAGACCCCACGGGACGATGCGAACGACAATGCTAGTAGTGGTTCCTTTTCTCTATGTCGTGTTGCGACCCAACCCTGCTCCTTATTTAGTTGTTCCTTCTGGCTTTATTCTCGGTGGTGTCAGGCGGCTCGGCTGACTGCTGAGTCCCCGCCATGGGCGCGTTTCTTGGCCGGCCTCGGCCAATCAGGGCCGACGGAAAAGTCGTGCTTATAACGGGGTGTTCCGAAGGCGGAATTGGTTACTCATTGGCTGTGTAAGCGTCTCGGAACTGCTTGCGTCTCGCGTGCCACCCAAGTTACTATGCCAGTTGCAAAGATGCGTTTTAAGAATTCTCAAAAAACACGCGTGCCACTCAAGCTACTATGCCAGTTCAACTGGAAATTGTTCCCCCCCGTACAATGTACCTATAGGTTCTGCTACAAGCAATTTACTCCATAAAGCTCCGTATCTACAATATAGCAGAACCTATAAGTACATAGTACCGGGGGCAAACAATTTTGTGATGTTGCAAAGATGCGTTTATACGTCCTTGCGGCAAAAGGAAACTAGAAATTGAAGCGAATGATTTCTTCTGTCGCCATTGTTCTTAAATCACGAGTTGGTGGTAGTATGTGAAGGAGCAGTTTAAGGCTTTGTCGGAGTTGGACAATCATGGTTGGCTGTTCGGTGAATTGAAGCAGATTTGATGAAAGGCCTGCGTGAGTGTCTAAGAATCTCGAAAATTCCATGCATATCAGGCGCTTGATTAATTATTGTTGGGTAAAATCGTGTGATACCATGGCGATGTCTGATTTTTAAGGCATGCGTGGTTTGGGTGTCAAACTGTGCGATGAATCGCAGGGAATACGCCCGACGGGGGGCCACGGTGTACGCCACTGCGCGCCGATTGGAGGCCATGCGCGGGTTACAGGAGCAGGGAGTGACTGTATTGAAGCTGGATGTGACAAACGCGGAAGATATTCAGGTAAGCAAAGTATCGTTTGGTGAGACGTTATGAATGCGCCAGATGGTGTTGTATCGTTTTTAATCATTCAATCTGCCTGATATCCAGGTAGTAAGCAAAGCCAGTGTGATGTGGCCATGCATTTAATCTCCCTCCCTGATAATGTAGTCCCTACACTTCTCAGTGTAAAGTGCCGCACCAACTTTTCTCTGCTCTATCCCAATACCCGACAGCGCGCAATTGAGACAATTATGTTGGAAGGTGAGGGTAAACAATGCTGATGTCCTAGCCATGCGCTCCCTGGCCGACTCTCCGTTCTCTGATTGAATTTTACTTCACCCAGCTCAAATCACCTCCGTTTTCTCTGCTCTATCCCAGCATGCAGTTGAGACGATCATGAAGGAAGCTGGGCGAATAGACGTTCTCATCAACAATGCTGCTGTGTTTGCCACGCGTCCCTTGGCCGACACTCCGCTTCCGGATTGGCACGCGATGTTCGAGACGAACCTGCTCGGCGTGGTTGCGATGGCCCAGGCCGTGTTCCCGCACATGGCTGAGAGGAAGCAGGGGCTTGTTGTAAACGTCTCCAGCTGCGCGGGTTACTGCCACCTGTGAGTCTGGTATCGGAGAGGAAGGACTAGGCAGACGATATAGCTTGCGTGTTCCCATGTGTTTGTGAGATCTGGTGGGTTGTCATGCCATGCCATGCACTGCATCGGTTAAACCCTGTGCGATGCCATAGTGTTTTGAAGTTCTCCACCATCCCCACAGTTATGTCCCTCCCTCCCCCCCGTTCCCCCACTTGCCACAGGCCCATGGCAGCAGCCTATTCGGCGTCCAAGGCGGCGTTGAACGCAGCCACCAACTGCATGCGCATGGAGATGAAGCCATTCGGAGTGCAAGTCATGCTGGCAGTTCCTGGATTCATCAAGACCAAGATACACAGGTGATACACCCGGAGGGGGAGGAGGAGGGGGAGGGGGCAGGTCGTGCGCCTTTTTCTTTCTTTCTTTCCTTTCGGGTGGTGGGGGGGGTGTGGGGGGGGGGGGGGGGGGGGGGGGGGGGGGGGGGGGGGGGGGGGGGGAACAGCGGGGAAGAGAATGTGGTGCGGTGTGTGTTTTTGGGATGTGGGATGAGTGTTGCGAGGTAAGATGTTGCCCGCGAGCAACATTCTGTCAGTCCTGCTACCTGTAAATACACGCATCTCCGTTTTCAGGAGGCCGTATGTCACCATGAGTCTAATCTCCTCTTTTCCGTGCATCCCTCATGCCCTGCTCTCCAATCACCCCAGCAATGAGCAGCACAACAGGAAACCACTGCCACCCAATAGCTTGTACAAGTCATGCGAGAGCCGGCTGAACCACCTTTCTGAGTGGGCGGTGACTAAATTCGTAGAGACGAGTGCAGAGGAATTTGCTAAGGCTACTGCGGATGCTTCATTAAAGAGTGATCCCCCATGGCGCCTCTTTATGGGAGCGGGATGGAGGCAGGCGATGTACGGCATATGGTTATTGCCAACATCAATTATTGACATGGAATTGTGGAAGCCCTATCAGGCTTGTCTTGAGGGTCCATGATGCTCCTCTTACGGTAGTGCATTTGTTTTGTTGTACAAGCATGAAGTGCTCATGTGTAAGTGCACGTTATGATAGTGTAGAATATAACCAGGCAGTGGATATTCAATAGCTTCGAATATGACTGAACTGTCCGATCTGGTGACGAACGGTAGTAAGAGCGTGTTACGTACCCCTTATTTTGGGGCCCGGTCGCGGTTGCCTCAAACATGCCGGTTGGGTTGAACGTAGGGTTACCGGATAACCCTACGCTCTACAGTGTACAGTAATGTACGTGCGTACCACACCCGTCTGGCAGCTGGTCGAGGCAACCACGTAGTCGGGCAACCGACTGGTCTCGACCAGGTACAACCGTATTGAGGCAACCAGGGTTGAACGTACCTAACCGCCGCGCAAACAGAGGGTGCACGAAAACATTGCGGGCAGGTTGCACTAGCGGGAATTGATGTGACTGGTGCAATCAAAATTTCATCAAATTTTGGCCACTAAGATTGACACAGTGACTGTTGGGTCTACCCGAAATACTGTTGGCACGGTTGGGTCCCAAAAGCAGGCGAGTGGTACATTTGCAGGTTGCCTGCTAGGTACCCAACCGGCCAAGTTGACAGCCCCGGTTGACCTGACCAGTCAGGTTGAGTCGACTTTTGGAGGCAACCGGGGCCTAACACCAAAATAAGGGGTACGTAACACGCTCTAAGCCGTAGGATTCTCTGATTTCTTTGAAACGTGTCTCTGCTGGATCTGGGGCTCGGCACGGGAAAATATGCCACACGTAACCAGCATGGGACTCGATAACGTGAATGGTAAAATTGTAACGCGTACGGTCACTGCCATCGCTTCGGATTCATATTTCGGTTCTTCTCGGTTCAGGTCGGTTATACCACGCTGCTGTCTGGGGGAGAAATCTAGGTTGGATTGGATGATTTCAAGGCCAACAGGGAAACAGGAGGAGCACGGGATCTGCGTCTCCTAATTGACCAGGATTTTCAGATGTCAGATTCTAGAACGAGCACTAGTAGCGCTAGTAGCAGGTCCGGAGTCTGGTCATTAGCTCGTCGCGGGTCTGCTGATACTGTAGTGGTGTTTCCTTTAATTAATCACACTAGTTCTGTAGTGTGGGGTGGTTCGTAACAATCATTGGAGTAGACGGGTTCGATCTTGTAGGGGAAGCACCTGCGTCCATGATGGTCGAAATGCCAGCAGCCGCGTCAGATCGACGGGTTTAGCGCGATGACGATGCGACTCCTAGCATTTTCCCCTCGCATCTATTCTTGTGCACTGCAGATTCTAGAATTTGGCTTCCCTTTCCTTTGCCTTGAAGCCAGATCGTGCGCCTGTATCTGAAGCACCAGCTTTTGAGACATCTCAAAAGACGCATCAGCCTCATCATCTGTCTGTATCTGACATAGATTCGTTACTATCACGCTTAGTTAGGCAGCATTTCTCATAATTTCGGCCAGGTGACTCACTTTCTTGAAATTCCGTCACTCCTTCGAGAATCTCTAATATCCTTGCAAGGCGTTACCGTCATGTACGCGCAAGGGTCACCGGGGTATCACACCCCGTACACTTCTCCTTATGCTTCCCCCTACACTTCCCCCGCCATGGGGGGGCAGCTTCCGCGCCGGCCAATCCCCATGCCTTCCGGTTCCGCGCCCGCCACCCCCTCCTCCGGAGACTCGCGCTTCGCCGCATCTCACGGCTTCCAGTACAACGCGCGCGTCGCCACGGCGCTGCTGCCGTGCGTACTCGTGCTTCTAGGCGCCGGCGGGCCGCTCGTTGTAGGCACACTCGTCGCGGGGCTCATGATCTCCTACATCCTCGACGCGCTGCAGTTCAAAAACGGCGCTTTTGTCGCCATCTGGTGCACCTTCTTCACCACGGCGGCCGCGCTCGCGTTCTCCGGCCTCGGCTTCGCACCGCACATCCCCGTTATGATCTCCGTGCTGATCCTCCTCACGGCGATGCACCTCGTGTTCCTCTGCGGGGTCTGGGTCTCGCTCCAATTCCGCTGGCTGCAGCTCGAGCATCCGTTTGTAGTCCTCGCGTTAGAGCGACTCCTGTTCGCGTGCACGCCCATGACAGCCATCGCTATAATCACATACGGGCTCATCTCCGCGATCGGCGCGGCGCACGCGCCGTTCTACCTCATGCCGTGCGTGTTCGCGCTCTACTGGCTCTTCTCCCTCCCGCGCGTCTCCTCCTTTAAATCCTCCAAGCACACGCTACAGCAGCAGCAGCAGCAGGCGAGGCACGGGGGCAAAGAATCCTCCCAGGATGTGTTCATAATCGGGCCGATGGAAGGGTTGTTTCACATGATGCTCGTGCTGTTCCTGCCGTGCGGGTTTCACCTGGCGGTGCATCATAATCGGATCTTCGAGTCGGCGAATGAAGCTTGTGACACGCTGCTGCTCTTCTTCGTGCCCGTGCTCTTCGTTCTGTACGCGTCGAAGAAGGGCGCGCTGAATTGGCTCACGACTGACAAGGCCAAGCTCAAACGGGTGAGTGGATTCGATATAAGGACATCTGATAGCGGGGATGTGGTGCGCTGCTGCTCTTCTTTGTGCCCTTGCTCTTCGTGCTGTACGCGTCGACGAGGGTGGCGTTGAATTGGCTTACCAGTGACAAGGTCAAGCTCAATCAGGTAAGCGGATTTGTTATTGAAGCACCTAATAACGAGGTCTTTGATTCTGGTGATGCTCTTCCTCACCTCCTTCGCTCACGACATCCCACTTCCCTCCGCCCCTCTAAAACTTCCACCCACTTCCCCCTCTTCCCCTAATCTCCCTCATCATCCCACTCCACCCCCCTCCACTCACCTCCATCCCTCTCCACCCCTTTCCATCCCCTCTCACCCCCCTCCTCCCTTGCCCCCAACAGGTTCAAATTCTCAACGGGGGGTTCTCCGTGGCGGTCGTCCTCATCTGCTTCGAGATCCGCGTCATCTTCACCTCCTACGCCCACTACATCCACTTCCCCTCAATCCCCTCCTCCCTCATCCCCAACCCCTATTGCAACAGGTTCAAATTCTCAACGGGGGTTTCTCTCTCGCTGTTGTGCTCATCTGCTTCGAGATCCGCGTCATCTTCACCTCCTACGCCCACTACATTCACTTCCCGCCGCCCCTCAACTACCTGCTCGTCGCTCTCGCGCTCTTTGGCCTCGGATTCGGCTTCGCCGCGCACATGATGGGCGTGCTGAGGGGTGCAGTGGGGTCCGCAGTGGTGACGACCGTGCTGCTGGTGTCTGCTGTGGCGGGATCGCTCGTGATTGGCATGCCTGTCACGGTAAGGCGTTTATGGCAGGGAGGAGGGGACACAGTAAACCCTTTCAAGAAGAGACTTGGTAATGGAAGAGAGAAAACAGTGCTGCTCATGTTAACTGGGAAGTAGGAGTGAGAGTACTGGGAGTGGGAGGAAGGGGACTAGGAAATGGGGTGGGAGTGAGGGAACGGAGGAATGCAGAGGGTTGGCGTTGGGCTGTGCGGCTTATGTTGGCCTGTGGGTCCTCACCTCAAAAGAGATGTTTTCGTTGGCTCTCCTTTTTCAACCATTTGCTGTTGGCCCTTCTTGTCCCCGCTCTCCTTCGTCGACTTTTGAGTCAACTCAGAAGTCAAGCCGTCGGCCTTTCCCGTCCCTGCTCTCCTTCGTCGTTCCCGTTCCCTCCCTCCCAGGTCCTCTCTGCCCCAGCCATAGCAGCAGCGTACCTCGCCCACTATTACACCGCGGGCAGCATCACCTCATACTTCATCTTTGCATGATACCTACACTCCTCTCCCTCTGCCCCTCTTTCCCCTCTGCATCTCCTTGTCCTTCCCTCCATGCCAGGTCCTCCCTGCCCCAGCCATAGCAGCAGCGTACCTCGCCCATTACTACACCTCGGGCAGCATCACCTCATACTTCATCTTTGCAGCAGCCTCGTTACTAGCAGCAGCGTGGTTCGTTATGGACCAGTACTTCGCCCTCGCTATAGTCTTCGCAGGCATGACCCTCAAGGCCCTCTGCCAGCAGCTGCTGCTCGCGCTACTGCTGGCCTTGCTGGTCCCAGGAGCTGCCTTGTTCCAGAAGTCGCAGCGAGTGGTGGGGGTCATTGTGGTGGCTCAGGCTTTCCTCTTTTCCAGGTGAGTGAGAGGCACCGCATGTCTTTGAATTCTCAACAGGCAGGCATGACCCTCAAGGCCCTTTGCCAGCAGCTGCTCCTCGCGCTGCTGCTGGCTCTCCTAGTCCTGGGAGCTGCCTTGTTTCAGAAGTCGCAGCAAGTGGTGGGAGTCATCGTGGTGGCTCAGGCTTTTCTCTTCTGCAGGCGAGTGTTCCAAGGGCGGATGTTTGGTGAGTGTTCTCCAGATGAGTGTCTTAAGGGTGGTTGTTCGGTGGGGAAGATCAATGGTATCTGTTCGCAGGCATGGGCCTCGATCTTACCACACTCTTCCCCCCCTCCCCCTCCCCCTCCCCCCCCTCCTCCCCCTCCTCCTACAGTCTGGAGAGCCTGCTGTACAACAGGGATGGCCACGCAGAGGGCGACGTGTAACCCGCATTCCTGGTTGTCATCACCACACTGGCCAGGTTTGTCTTCCTCCGTTCCCTCCTTACCCTCCCCTGTGGTCCTGCCCTCTCCTCCCCCCTCTCCACCCCCCCCCCCCCCCACCAGGCTGGAGAGTCTGCTGTACAACGGGGAGGGGCATGCTGAAGGCGGCGTGTACCCCGCCTTCCTGGTGCTCGCCACCACAGTGGCCGGTTTTGTCGCGATGCGCAAGCTGCGGATCGCAGGGAAGATCGGCCCCTTGGCGGAGTGGGTGGGTGTGTGCCTGTACCTGGCGAAGCTGCCCATGCTCGTGGTGCACTCGCAGGGCGTTCTTCTAGGCTCTCAGCTGCTGCTGCTTGCAATCTCGCCTCCCTTCTTCCTCTACCAGTAAGCCATTCAACCATGCTGAGAGTGATTGAGTGGGTGAGAGAGTTGTTGAGTGGGTGGGTGTGTGCCTGTGCCTGGCAAAGCTGCCCGTGCTGGTGGTGCACTCTCAGGCGTGCTGCTGGGTAGCCAGTTGCTGCTGCTCGCCATTTCACCGCCCTTCTTCCTCTACCAGTGAGCCTCTTACTAGATGTAATCACCTGCCTACCACCCATGCTCGCATCGTGACTAAAGTAGAGTTCTGGGACGTCTCAAAACTAGATGTAATCACCCTTCCACCACCCATGCTTGCATTGTGATAGAAGTTGAGTTCTGGGACGTCTCAAAACTAGATGTAATCACCCTTCCACCACCCATGCTTGCATTGTGATAGAATTTGAGTTCTGGAACGTCTCAAAACTAGATGTAATCACCCTTCCACCACCCATGCTTGCATTGTGATAGAAGTTGAGTTCTGGGACGTCTCAAAACTAGATGTAATCGCCCTCCCACCACCCATGCTTGCATCCCATTCTTGAGACGTCTCAAATTTCTGGCTTCCCAATTCCTTGCACTCCTTTCCCTCCTCCCTCAACACCATCCCTCCCCCTTTCCCCTCCCACCTCCTGCACAAACACGAACAGGGACAAGTCTCGCCCTGGGTCACGTATGAAGCCATGGATGGCAGCGATGCATGCAGCGCTCGTGCTCCTCACAGTGCTCTTCTGCCGCTACGTCATCTTCTGTCTGACGCGGAAAAGCCCTCTCCCCACCCTTGACTCACACACAGACCCACACCCACTCACCCACACCCACATGCCTTCCCTTCTTCCCCTTCCCCCCTCTCCCCCGTTTCCCCCGTTTCCCCCCTCTCCCCCTTTTCCCCCGTTTCCCCCGTTTCCCCCCTCTCCCCCTTTTCCCCCGTTTCCCCCCTCTCCCCCCCTCTCCCCCCGTTTCCCCCGTTTCCCCCACACGCACAGGGACAAGTCTCGTCCTGGCTCGCGCATGAGGCCATGAATGGCAGTGATGCATGCAGCGCTCGTGCTCCTCACAGTGCTCCCACCCTCTCCCTCCCATCTCCCCCTCCCCCCGTCCCCCCACGCACACACTCAATTCTTCACTCTCACAGGGACAAGTCTCGTCCCGGCTCGTGCATGAGGCCATGAATGGCAGTGATGCATGCAGCGCTCGTCCTCCTCACAGTGCTCTTCTCCTGCTACGCCATCTCATTGTATCTCCGAGTTTGTCACCCCCCACACACTCCTACCGCACCCACACGTGCAGGGACAAATCTCGCCCTGGTTCCCGCATGAAGCCATGGATGGCAGTGATGCATGCGGCGCTCGTCCTCCTCACAGTGCTCTTCTGCCGCTACGTCATCTTTGACGTCATCGTCTCTGCCTCGGGTCACAAGCCTTCACACGCTCTGCTCATCGGCTCTCTTGGTCTCATTGCAGTCGCCGGCTGTCTGCCCATCGGGGTGCTGCACTTCCCCAACAGCCTCGTGAGTGCTCCCCCTGATCCCCCTTCTCCTGGTTACCAAGCATGTGTCATGTTTTGAGTCGACTCAAAACTCCCCCCTTCTCCTGGTAACCAAGCATGTGTCATCGTCTCTGCCTCGGGTCACAAGCCCTCCCACGTGCTGCTCATCGGCTCTCTCGGGCTGAATACAGTGGCTGGCTGTCTTACTACCATCGGGGTTCTCCACTTCCCCAACAGCCTTGTGAGTGCTTGTGCCCCTTCGAAGCTGCCCCTTTCTTGCTGTTCTTTCAAGGCTGTGTGTTTGGTTTCTCTCTGCCTCGGGTCACAGTCCCTCCCACGCGCTGCTCGTCGGCTCACTGGGACTCATCTCCATAGCCAGCTGGGCTTGTCTGCTCTTCCTCGTGCTGCAGCCACCTCTCCCCGTCGCACGGCACGTGGTGTGGGACGAGGACCACTTCCCTGGCGGCTCACACCCCCCTCACTCTCCTCATCCCCCTCACTACCCCCTTCCTCTACTGATGCTGAAGCAAGGAGGGCAGGAGCGCTGGCTGTAGCAGCGTGTCTGCTCTTCCTCGTGCTGCAGCCGCCCCGCTCCCCCGCATGGCACGTGGTGTGGGACGAGGACCACTTTCCTGAATGACCATCTCTCCCCCGTCCCCCCGCGTTCCACACACTAGTTTTGAAGCGCCTCAAATCTAGTCCCCCTGCGTTCCACACACTCCACTTATGAATGCAGAAAGCGAGGAGGGCGGGAGCGCTGGCTGTGACAGCCTCTCTCCTCTTTCTGATTCTCCAGCCACTGCTGCCCCCCACATGGCACGTGGTGTGGGATGAGGACCACGTTCCTGACTACCACTCCCTCCCACTCCCTCCCATTTCCTCCCCTTCCCCACTCTCACTGCGGCAGAAAGCGAGGAGGGCGGGAGCGCTGGCTGCCGCAGCGTGTCTCCTCTTCTTGATTCTCCAGCCGCCGCTGCCCCCCGCATGGCACGTGGTGTGGGACGAGGACCATTTTCCTGACGACGATCCAGATGACTCCACCATCTATGGGCAGAGCGTGGAGGGGCCTGTTTGGCCCGTCTGGTTGCTGCTGGGCACTATCGTCTCTGCCCTTGCTGCTTTCTTCTCTGCCATTCCAATCGCCAAGGTGAGTGTGGGTGGCGTGATGGCGGTGAGAGTGGGTGGAGAGGGAAGAAGAACACAGTAGACTTCCATCTTTCTGCCGTGACTTTTGAGTCGACTCATAAGTCACCTCAGTGGGTGGAGAGGGAACAAGAATATAGTAGACTTCCATCTTTCTGCCGTGACTTTTGAGTCGACTCATAAGTCACCTCAGTGGGTGGAGAGGGAACAAGAATATAGTAGACTTCCATCTTTCTGCCGTGACTTTTGAGTCGACTCATAAGTCACCTCAGTGGGTGGAGAGGGAAGAAGAATATAGTAGACTTCCATCTTTCTGCCGTGACTTTTGAGTCGACTCATAAGTCACCTCAGTGGGTGGAGAGGGAACAAGAATATAGTAGACTTCCATCTTTCTGCCGTGACTTTTGAGTCGACTCATAAGTCACCTCAGTGGGTGGAGAGGGAACAAGAATATAGTAGACTTCCATCTTTCTGCCGTGACTTTTGAGTCGACTCATAAGTCACCTCAGTGGGTGGAGAGGGAACAAGAATATAGTAGACTTCCATCTTTCTGCCGTGACTTTTGAGTCGACTCATAAGTCACCTCAGTGGGTGGAGAGGGAACAAGAATATAGTAGACTTCCATCTTTCTGCCGTGACTTTTGAGTCGACTCATAAGTCACCTCAGTGGGTGGAGAGGGAACAAGAATATAGTAGACTTCCATCTTTCTGCCGTGACTTTTGAGTCGACTCATAAGTCACCTCAGTGGGTGGAGAGGGAACAAGAATATAGTAGACTTCCATCTTTCTGCCGTGACTTTTGAGTCGACTCATAAGTCACCTCAGTGGGTGGAGAGGGAACAAGAATATAGTAGACTTCCATCTTTCTGCCGTGACTTTTGAGTCGACTCATAAGTCACCTCAGTGGGTGGAGAGGGAACAAGAATATAGTAGACTTCCATCTTTCTGCCGTGACTTTTGAGTCGACTCATAAGTCACCTCAGTGGGTGGAGAGGGAAGAAGAATATAGTAGACTTCCATCTTTCTGCCGTGACTTTTGAGTCGACTCATAAGTCACCTCAGTGGGTGGAGAGGGAAGAAGAATATAGTAGACTTCCATCTTTCTGCCGTGACTTTTGAGTCGACTCATAAGTCACCTCAGTGGGTGGAGAGGGAAGAAGAATATAGTAGACTTCCATCTTTCTGCCGTGACTTTTGAGTCGACTCATAAGTCACCTCAGTGGGTGGAGAGGGAAGAAGAATATAGTAGACTTCCATCTTTCTGCCGTGACTTTTGAGTCGACTCATAAGTCACCTCAGTGGGTGGAGAGGGAACAAGAATATAGTAGACTTCCATCTTTCTGCCGTGACTTTTGAGTCGACTCATAAGTCACCTCAGTGGGTGGAGAGGGAAGAAGAATATAGTAGACTTCCATCTTTCTGCCGTGACTTTTGAGTCGACTCATAAGTCACCTCAGTGGGTGGAGAGGGAACAAGAATATAGTAGACTTCCATCTTTCTGCCGTGACTTTTGAGTCGACTCATAAGTCACCTCAGTGGGTGGAGAGGGAACAAGAATATAGTAGACTTCCATCTTTCTGCCGTGACTTTTGAGTCGACTCATAAGTCACCTCAGTGGGTGGAGAGGGAACAAGAATATAGTAGACTTCCATCTTTCTGCCGTGACTTTTGAGTCGACTCATAAGTCACCTCAGTGGGTGGAGAGGGAACAAGAATATAGTAGACTTCCATCTTTCTGCCGTGACTTTTGAGTCGACTCATAAGTCACCTCAGTGGGTGGAGAGGGAACAAGAATATAGTAGACTTCCATCTTTCTGCCGTGACTTTTGAGTCGACTCATAAGTCACCTCAGTGGGTGGAGAGGGAACAAGAATATAGTAGACTTCCATCTTTCTGCCGTGACTTTTGAGTCGACTCATAAGTCACCTCAGTGGGTGGAGAGGGAACAAGAATATAGTAGACTTCCATCTTTCTGCCGTGACTTTTGAGTCGACTCATAAGTCACCTCAGTGGGTGGAGAGGGAACAAGAATATAGTAGACTTCCATCTTTCTGCCGTGACTTTTGAGTCGACTCATAAGTCACCTCAGTGGGTGGAGAGGGAACAAGAATATAGTAGACTTCCATCTTTCTGCCGTGACTTTTGAGTCGACTCATAAGTCACCTCAGTGGGTGGAGAGGGAACAAGAATATAGTAGACTTCCATCTTTCTGCCGTGACTTTTGAGTCGACTCATAAGTCACCTCAGTGGGTGGAGAGGGAAGAAGAATATAGTAGACTTCCATCTTTCTGCCGTGACTTTTGAGTCGACTCATAAGTCACCTCAGTGGGTGGAGAGGGAACAAGAATATAGTAGACTTCCATCTTTCTGCCGTGACTTTTGAGTCGACTCATAAGTCACCTCAGTGGGTGGAGAGGGAACAAGAATATAGTAGACTTCCATCTTTCTGCCGTGACTTTTGAGTCGACTCATAAGTCACCTCAGTGGGTGGAGAGGGAAGAAGAATATAGTAGACTTCCATCTTTCTGCCGTGACTTTTGAGTCGACTCATAAGTCACCTCAGTGGGTGGAGAGGGAAGAAGAATATAGTAGACTTCCATCTTTCTGCCGTGACTTTTGAGTCGACTCATAAGTCACCTCAGTGGGTGGAGAGGGAAGAAGAATATAGTAGACTTCCATCTTTCTGCCGTGACTTTTGAGTCGACTCATAAGTCACCTCAGTGGGTGGAGAGGGAACAAGAATATAGTAGACTTCCATCTTTCTGCCGTGACTTTTGAGTCGACTCATAAGTCACCTCAGTGGGTGGAGAGGGAACAAGAATATAGTAGACTTCCATCTTTCTGCCGTGACTTTTGAGTCGACTCATAAGTCACCTCAGTGGGTGGAGAGGGAACAAGAATATAGTAGACTTCCATCTTTCTGCCGTGACTTTTGAGTCGACTCATAAGTCACCTCAGTGGGTGGAGAGGGAACAAGAATATAGTAGACTTCCATCTTTCTGCCGTGACTTTTGAGTCGACTCATAAGTCACCTCAGTGGGTGGAGAGGGAACAAGAATATAGTAGACTTCCATCTTTCTGCCGTGACTTTTGAGTCGACTCATAAGTCACCTCAGTGGGTGGAGAGGGAACAAGAATATAGTAGACTTCCATCTTTCTGCCGTGACTTTTGAGTCGACTCATAAGTCACCTCAGTGGGTGGAGAGGGAACAAGAATATAGTAGACTTCCATCTTTCTGCCGTGACTTTTGAGTCGACTCATAAGTCACCTCAGTGGGTGGAGAGGGAACAAGAATATAGTAGACTTCCATCTTTCTGCCGTGACTTTTGAGTCGACTCATAAGTCACCTCAGTGGGTGGAGAGGGAACAAGAATATAGTAGACTTCCATCTTTCTGCCGTGACTTTTGAGTCGACTCATAAGTCACCTCAGTGGGTGGAGAGGGAACAAGAATATAGTAGACTTCCATCTTTCTGCCGTGACTTTTGAGTCGACTCATAAGTCACCTCAGTGGGTGGAGAGGGAAGAAGAATATAGTAGACTTCCATCTTTCTGCCGTGACTTTTGAGTCGACTCATAAGTCACCTCAGTGGGTGGAGAGGGAACAAGAATATAGTAGACTTCCATCTTTCTGCCGTGACTTTTGAGTCGACTCATAAGTCACCTCAGTGGGTGGAGAGGGAACAAGAATATAGTAGACTTCCATCTTTCTGCCGTGACTTTTGAGTCGACTCATAAGTCACCTCAGTGGGTGGAGAGGGAAGAAGAATATAGTAGACTTCCATCTTTCTGCCGTGACTTTTGAGTCGACTCATAAGTCACCTCAGTGGGTGGAGAGGGAAGAAGAATATAGTAGACTTCCATCTTTCTGCCGTGACTTTTGAGTCGACTCATAAGTCACCTCAGTGGGTGGAGAGGGAAGAAGAATATAGTAGACTTCCATCTTTCTGCCGTGACTTTTGAGTCGACTCATAAGTCACCTCAGTGGGTGGAGAGGGAAGAAGAACACAGTAGACTTCCATCTTTCTGCCGTGACTTTTGAGTCGACTCATAAGTCACCTCAGTGGGTGGAGAGGGAAGAAGAATATAGTAGACTTCCATCTTTCTGCCGTGACTTTTGAGTCGACTCATAAGTCACCTCAGTGGGTGGAGAGGGAAGAAGAATATAGTAGACTTCCATCTTTCTGCCGTGACTTTTGAGTCGACTCATAAGTCACCTCAGTGGGTGGAGAGGGAAGAAGAATATAGTAGACTTCCATCTTTCTGCCGTGACTTTTGAGTCGACTCAAAAGTCACCTTAGTGGGTGGAGAGGGAAGAAGAACACAGTAGACTTCCATCTTTCTGCCGTGACTTTTGAGTCGACTCAAAAGTCACCTCAGTGGGTGGAGAGGGAAGAAGAATATAGTAGACTTCCATCTTTCTGCCGTGACTTTTGAGTCGACTCAAAAGTCACCTCAGTGGGTGGAGAGGGAAGAAGAATATAGTAGACTTCCATCTTTCTGCCGTGACTTTTGAGTCGACTCATAAGTCACCTCAGTGGGTGGAGAGGGAACAAGAATATAGTAGACTTCCATCTTTCTGCCGTGACTTTTGAGTCGACTCATAAGTCACCTCAGTGGGTGGAGAGGGAAGAAGAATATAGTAGACTTCCATCTTTCTGCCGTGACTTTTGAGTCGACTCAAAAGTCACCTTAGTGGGTGGAGAGGGAAGAAGAACACAGTAGACTTCCATCTTTCTGCCGTGACTTTTGAGTCGACTCAAAAGTCACCTCAGTGGGTGGAGAGGGAAGAAGAATATAGTAGACTTCCATCTTTCTGCCGTGACTTTTGAGTCGACTCATAAGTCACCTCAGTGGGTGGAGAGGGAAGAAGAATATAGTAGACTTCCATCTTTCTGCCGTGACTTTTGAGTCGACTCATAAGTCACCTCAGTGGGTGGAGAGGGAAGAAGAATATAGTAGACTTCCATCTTTCTGCCGTGACTTTTGAGTCGACTCAAAAGTCACCTCAGTGGGTGGAGAGGGAAGAAGAACACAGTAGACTTCCATCTTTCTGCCGTGACTTTTGAGTCGACTCAAAAGTCACCTCAGTGGGTGGAGAGGGAAGAAGAATATAGTAGACTTCCATCTTTCTGCCGTGACTTTTGAGTCGACTCATAAGTCACCTCAGTGGGTGGAGAGGGAAGAAGAATATAGTAGACTTCCATCTTTCTGCCGTGACTTTTGAGTTGACTCATAAGTCACCTCAGTGGGTGGAGAGGGAAGAAGAATATAGTAGACTTCCATCTTTCTGCCGTGACTTTTGAGTCGACTCATAAGTCACCTCAGTGGGTGGAGAGGGAAGAAGAATACAGTAGACTTCCATCTCTCTGCCAACTTCATCTTCATGTTTCCCTGTTCTTCTCTGCCCCTTATTCCCAGGTCGAGTCCGTTCGGCTCATCTATTCGATCGCCATTGGTCTGTCAAGTTCACGCCCATCCTCTTCTGTCCGCCCATCCTCTTCTGTCCACTCCTCCTCCGCTTGCTGCGGCTCGAATCCATATCTTCCTCTGCCGCCTCCTCCTCTGCCGCCTCCTCCTCCTCCTTCCACACTTTTCTGCTCGCCCTTAGTCACTGCTGCTCGCTTTGAGCCCCAAGCTCCCTGTCTGATGTACCACCCTTTCTTTCCCCCCCCCCCCCTTTTCGTATCCTTACCTTTCCACCCGCACAGGTCGAGTCCGTTCGTCTCATCTACTCAGTGGCCATCGGCCTATCCTCCGGAATCTACCTCGCAGCCAAGTTCATTCCCCTCGCGCCCATCCTCTGCCGCCTCCTCCTCCTCACCGCCTCCGTCCTCGCCGCCCTCTTCCTCGTCCTCACCCACCACCCCACCGCCTGGAGCGGGCGGCTCATGCCGCCCCTCTTCGCCGCCCAGATCCTGCTGTTCCCGCTGCAGTGGTTGGCACTCGGGCGGGCGACTTTGGTGGACAACGGGGATGGGGAGGAGGTTCCGGATTTCTACGAGGAAACACGGCTGGAGGTGAGCAGAGAGGGGCATAGCCGCATAGGAAGAGGGTTGGATGTGCGGGTAGGGTGGGCTGCGGTGGAAAGCGGTGGGAAGGGTAGGATAGTGTAGGTGGTTCTGGGGCGGGCGACCATGGTGGACGATGGGGATGGGAAGGAGGTGCCAGATTTCTGCGAGGAAACCAGGCTGGAGGCGAGGGGGGAGGGGCATGAGCCCCGGTTGGTTGTGGTGGGATGTGGTGAGTAGGGGTGCAAAGTGGTGGGGTGCTGTGGGCGGGCAACGTTGGTGGACAATGGGGACGGGGAGGAGGTGCCGGATTTCTGTGAGGAAACAAGGCTGGAGGTGAGGGGGGAGGGGATGGGGCGGGGGTGGGACGTGGTGGAAAGTGGTGATATCTGGTGCGACATGGTGGGTGTGGTGTGGTGTGTAGTCAACCAGACCTACGCCATCTAGTGCTCCTTGAGGCTAGCCAACCAAAAACATCCTCTCGCCACCCTCATGCCTGCTCCCTACTTCCTCTCTTCCCCTCCCCTCCCCTCCCCTCCCCTCCCCTCCCCTCCCCTCCCCTCCCCTCCCCTCCCCTCCCCTCCCCTCCCCTCCCCTCCCCTCCCCTCCCCTCCCCTCCCCTCCCCTCCCCTCCCCTCCCCTCCCCTCCCCTCCCCTCCCCTCCCCTCCCCTCCCCTCCCCTCCCCTCCCCTCCCCTCCCCTCCCCTCCCCTCCCCTCCCCTCCCCTCCCCTCCCCTCCCCTCCCCTCCCCTCCCCTCCCCTCTCCTCCTCTCCTCCCCTCCCCTCTCCTCCCCTCCCCTCTCCTCCCCTCCTTCTCTTTCCCCTCCACCCATCCATACCTACGCCAATCCCCTCTGCGCCATCTGCTGCACCTTCAAACCATCCAACCAAGTCTTACTCCCTATCCCCATCCCTGTCCCTTCCTCCTTTTCCCCTATCCTCCCCTCCCCTCCCCCCATGCAGACCTACGCCAACTCCCTCTGCGCCATCTACTGCACCTGGAGGCTAGTCAATCACACACGCCTTTTACTGCACCTGTCCCTGTCCGTTCCCCTCCCTTCCACTCATTCCCTTCCCCTTCCCATGCAGACCTACCCAACTCCCTCTGCGCCATCTACTGCACCTTGTTCCTCCTCGCCACCCTTGTCATCAAGATCAACTCTTGCTCTCCCATCCCATCCCCACCCTGTTTGTCTCATCCCCTCCCCTCCATATCCCCCCTGTTCCCCCATCGTTTCCCACCCATCCAGACCTACGCCAACTCCCTCTGCGCCATCTACTGCACCTTCTTCCTCCTTGCGGCCCTCGTCATCAAGTTCAAGCTCTCAGCAGCACTACGAGACAAACTCGCAGGTGGAAGCGCGGGCGGCGGCCGGGCGGCAGTGGGAGGGGTGGGCGGCGAGGGTTCGTCGACCAATGGGGAGTCGGCTCTGCCTAAAAGCTCTCCGTTTGGGCCCAAGCACAGAGCCATACAGGTGGGTTGAGAGCGGTTGGGAATGGTAGTAGCAACATCACCTCCATCCTTGCCTTCCTCCTCCGCCCTCTTAACAACTGCTCCGCTATCTCATTTTGCTGTCTTATCCCTTCTCCTCCTCTCTCCGCTATCCCCCCACCCCTGGTTCCCCCTACCCCCTCTTTCCCCCTCCTCCCTCCACACTCTCCCCCCCCATCCGGACGCGGCCTCTGAACCTGCTAGAGTCCTTCTCGTGCAAGGCCTTTTCTCGAGAATCCTGGATGCTGCTAGTGAGTGATTTTTGAGAATTCTCAAAAATCACTCACAAGGGAAGATCAGCACCATCCTCGCCTCGCCTTCATCCTCGCCCTCCTGCTTCAACTGCTTACTTGTTTCCTTTTCCCTCTTCCCTCCTTGTCCCCGCTCTCTGCACCCCTGCTTCCTCCCACCTCCTCTCTCTCCCCCCCCCCCCCCTGATTCCCTGCATTCTCTCTTCCCATCCCCAAAAACTCCCCCCAACCCACCCGCCTGATCAACCCAAAATCTTTCTCCCTGTGCTTCCCCAACCCGCCTCCCCCCCCTCAGACGCGCCCTCTGAACCTGCTGGCGTCCTTCTTTTCCCGCAAGTCCTGGATGCCTTTAGTCGGCAACATCAGCACCATCCTCGCCTTCCTCCTCGCACTTCTCCTCTCCTCTGAATTCGCCACCACAGACAACGCCAGCCACGCCATCTTCCTGCTCGTGCCCATCCTCCTCCTCCTCAACCAGGACTCCCAATCCCTCGGCTCCTTCACCGACCGCCACCGCTACTTCCCCCTCACCGCCGTTCTCTCAGGCTACCTCCTTTTCACCGATTTCCTCCTGCTGTTTTCGGAGGCTTATTCCGGGATTTACTACTGGGGAACGGAGTGGTTTACAGAGGACAATGCTTTCTTGATGTGCGCGAAGTCGCTGCTCCTGCTGCTGCTCTGCGCGCCGATGCACTACGTGTTCAATCGGTTCATGTGGGATAATAAGAGGCGTGCGGATTACCTGCTCTTGGTGCTCGGCCCGCTGTGTCTGCCTGCTGCCGTGCTGCCAACAGGGGGGATGAGCTGCCCTCGATAAGGACGGCTGGGTGCCTTGGAGTGGTGTATGCCGTGGTACAGTATTTGGTCTCTCGGCACGTTAGAATCGCAGGGATGAAGTTTATATGACAGGATTCTACAGGGTGTGGTGCGGTTCTGCAGGGTACTGGGTGCCTTGGTTGGAGTGGTGTATGCCGTGGTACAGTATTTGGTCTCTCGGCACGTTAGAATCGCAGGGATGAAGTTTATATGACAGGATTCTACAGGGTGTGGTGCGGTTCTGCAGGGTACTGGGTGCACTGGTTGGAGTATTGTACGCTGTGGTGCAGTATTTGGTCTCCCGGCACGTTAGAATCGCAGGGATGAAGTTTATTTAGAGGGGTCCTCAGCTTGTGGTGCGGTTCTGCAGGGTGTGATACGGTTCTACGGGGGACGGTGGTTATGGTGGTAGTACTACTAGTGGGTGATTTATGGAAAGGATGTGCCAAGTGTGGTGTATGTTTAGGTGGTGCACTTCGTGACATGCAATAGCTGTGGTTACAACCTCTGACTTCATCAACTCTGTTGACTTGATTGACCTGTAAGGACTCGCGAGAAGGAAAGGTACGGTACAAATGTGGTCCACCACAATTATCGCCAGTCGTGGATACCGAAGGTGCATTATAGGGGTACTCCCTCCCAGTGCTTTATGTATAGGGGTACCGAAGGTGCATTATGTATACACTACCCCAGTGCTTTTCCGTTATGAGCCCCGAGAATAGCAGCCAGATTCTGGCGGATGCCTTGGATGTACTGCATATTAGAGAATTACTATGTGGTCGTAACCCTCCACCACACGTAGCAAATCACATGATCTTTATGTGTCTGTTATGTATTATGTATATATATTTAGCGACTATTCAGCAACACCGACACGTGTAATACATGATCAGCCCTTGCTGATCTGCTGTAGCCTGCACAGCGGAACAGCGGGCGAAGGGAAAAACCCATCTAGCGAGGACCAGCAACACTGCTGCTGACTTCCGCTAGGCAAATTAGCTCTAAGATTGATCTCAGCCTCGATGGCCAAACCAATCATGAGACTTGTTTGCCCTTCGGATTCCAGGCCGTTACCCTCATTCCTGTCGGCAACAATGGGTCGGGCTGTATCCTCAGCGCACAGCGCTACTTCTCCACTGGGCTGTATCCCCAAAGAAACGCCATTGGGCACACCTCTGCTGTCCGGACTTCCTCCACCATTCAACAAGTCGCCGTTCACAGCATCGTTATTCAAAGCATCGCCATTCGAAGCGTCGCCACCACCAATGCCACTGCCTGGCATATGTCCGACTGCAAGCGACAAGGTCAGGGTGGTTTCCTGATACCCACAAACAGCCTCCTCCTGATTCTCCTGGTGGCCACACTCCCGCACCTGTTCCCGAGCCTGCGCATGAGCTTCGGTGCCAGCCTCGGTGCGGGCCTGGGACCCGCCTGGCTCGGCAGCATGCAGGCGAGAGATCAGGTCCAGCTCAGAGATGCTCGGTGCTGATGTGTCGCACGGCAAGCTGTGTAGGGGGGAAGGTGTTGTTGCAGCAGCCAGGTGTTGTAGCTGGGCTGTAGCACCAGGTATCAAACCTCCTTGATGGCAATCGTGCTGCTGCCACTGCTGCTGCACGTGAGCGGGATTTGTCACTCCAGATGCTCCTGAGTCCGATCTCACCTGAGATTCCACCTGAGGCTTCACCTGAGCTGTCGCCTGGCCAGGCCAAGTGGGGCAGGCTTCATGGCTTTCCAGAGCCTGCAGAGTCGAGCTCGTAACGTGCGTGTCACTTTGACATTTGAGAGATGAGCTCTTAACGAGTATGCCACTTGGACTCTTGGGAGATGAACTTGTAAGGAGAGTGCTGCTTTGACTTTGGAGTGGGGGTGGGAGTGATCTGCCCTGCACGATGGCTGTTGTGCAGTAGGATTGTGATTGAAACTGTTTTCGAGTCGACTCAAGGAATGAGCTGTCCTGCATGACTACTGGACTGCAGGAGGAGTGTGAATCAAACGGCGATGGCACAGCAGGGTGCGGCGGCTGTAGCGGGGAGGCTAGCACAATGGGGTGCGGCGGCTGTAGCAGGGAGTTTGGTGCGGTGTGTTGCGGTGGCTGTAGCATGCATCCTGCTGCAGTGGAGAGCGGAAGACGAGGCGGGGCGGGGAAGGGTGGAGGGAGAGGGAAAGATGGAGGGGGAGGGAAAGATGATGGAGGGGCAAGTGGAACTGGGGGATAGGCCAGGGATGGCGACACAGCAAAAGGAGGAGGAAGAGGAGGAAGGGCAGCAGTGGGAGGCGTGTTGAAGGGATGGGTGTGGAAGGGAGGAGTATTGGATGGAGGATTGGCGAATTGAGGCGCGTCAACGTTGCTGTTTGGATGCATGTTGCCGGCACCACCTCCGCTGTTGCTGGTGCTGGTGGGCTGGGCGGGCGATCTTGGCACGACCCTCATCTTGCCGACCTTGAGGTGAGCTGCACACAGGGCAAACACACCATGGGCGGAGAATGGAGAGATGGGGAGGGGACGGCCCAATGTTTTGGATTTTTGTATTAACAAAAAAAAAAAAAAAGAGGAAGAAAGAAAGAAAACGGAAACAAACAAACAGACTAGCACGCTATTGGTTGTGGCAAATGCTCTCAACATGGTTGAAACATTGTCATACATGGCACCCCCCACTTGGCGCGCGCGATAATACCTGAGCAGTTGGGATCGACGATCACTTCGGTCAGTGCCCCCTTCACTTGCTCAAGCTTGCGCTTCCGCTGCTTGAGGGGAAAGGAGATGCGGAGGGGGAGGGGGGGTGGGAGGGGGAAATGGGGGGAGAGAGGGGAAGAGGAGGATGACGCACACTCTACTATGAGCACTGCGCACAGGAGCGCTGATGTTGTTTCAAGGTGGAAGATTAAGAGGCGCTCGGCTCACCTCCTGGGCTTTCGCAATCGCTCGGTTCTTGGAGGCCCCTGCTGCTGCTGCTGCTGCCGCTGCTGCCGCCTCGCCTGTCATCCCCTCTGTTGGCTGCTCCACTAGAGCCACAAGCAGCCTGTCGAGTTTGCGAACCTGTAAAACATGCGACAGGGGAAGGCGGGTCGTTGTGCGGTTTCTTGCAATGATGACTCAACGGTGAGCTACAGGGAAAGCGGGTTGTTTGGTTGTGTATGTGAGTCGACTCAAAATATGCCTGCGAATCATGCTACAGACTTGGCTACTTCAAGGCGAATATGTAAGGCGATACTATCGACGATGTGAGGCTGACAACGAGGCGGGTTGCCAATCGCGCTAACGTCAAGGCCATGTCATTGACCAGGCGTTAACGTCCCCGTCAGTGACGATCCTGCGAATGTTACCTTTCGGAAAGGCCAACGTATAATGCCGTAGTCGCGGCACTGCTGCTTTAGGACCGTCGCACACACACCCATCTGCACCATCACCACCCCCATCATCGTGATACCCATGAAATGGAAACGGGGAGAAGGGAACGTTTGAGGTGACTTTTGAGTGGACTCGAAGGGGGACGTGAGCTATCACAGGACATGGCGACACGACAGAAGAGCCCGGCGTTTTGAGATGTCTCAAAACATCACTTTTATCAAAGGGGGACGTGAGCTAGCACAGGACATGGCGACACGACAGAAGAGCCCGGCGAGGAGGCGGCACAGCATGATAGCAGTCATGGCGCCGCGTTGAAACGGTCACACAGGAGCCTAGTAAAGATAAAAAAAGAGCCTCAGAGGAGTGTATACTATCTTGTACTGAGAATGATCGTACAATTACGGGGGGTAGTACCTTGGCGGCGGCGCCGTGTAGTGAGGGTGTTTTTGAGACGTCTCAAAAACACCCTCACTACACACAGCATACCAACTTGTACTGAGAATGATCGTACTATTACTACTGGGGGTAGTACCTTGATTTTTGAGTCGACTCAAAAATCGACTTGTACTGAGAATGATCGTACTATTATTACGGGGGGTAGTACCTTTGGCGGCAGCGTCATTGATGGGAAGGCGCTAATACTTTTGAGGCGCCTCAAAAGCTGGCAGCCTGGTAAGCTGAGCAGCGGCAGGGGTAGTCGTACCTTGGCGGCGGCGTCGTTGATAGGCATGTGGAAGTGCGCTTTGATCTCGTCCATTGGAATGATCCGCGATCGTGCGGACGAGGGAGCACGCGGAACCTGCAGCCGCATTGGGGACACGTGTGTGTGTGTGTGTGACCGTTAAGAGAAAGGTCGTGTACAACAGAAGTTAGAAGGTTCTTGACGGCAGTGACAAAACTCCCCCCCGCAAATGGCGGCGGTTCGGGTGTGCGGTTGTGACTCAAACTCACTCTCGTGCTCGTCGCGCCGCGCCAAAGCGCGTCCTCGTCACAACGGTGTTGCGAGTTTGAGTCGGATCCCGTCACCGTCACCGTCATCGTCATCGGTGTATTGACGTCGTTCTCAGAAGATCCAATCCCCGTCATCGTCACCGTCCCCGTCATCACCAGGGACGACGAAGGTTCCGACTCGGAGTCCCGGATTGGCAGGGCCTGCGGCCGCCGCGGCGAATCAAACAGGCCGTCGCCGCCAACGCCGCCGCCGAGGCGATGCGAGTCATGAGGTGGGGATTTTAAGGCCGAGTCGCAGTAGTAGCCCTCACCGTGGTCGCCGGAGCCGCCGTATCCGCTTCGCGGAGAGGTGAGAGTTGTCATGATGGGCTGGCACATCACGTGCCACGTGCCGACTCGGCGAGAATCTTTCGAAGATCGGCGGCAGCGTTGAAAAGTCGCGAGAATCCTCCGCAAGCGCTCGTCGCGGACAACTGGGCGTTGAGAATCCTTCGCACGCGGTGCGATGACGGCTGCGGCGGCACCTGAGGTGCGCCCGCAATCGACGGCGGGAGGAGAATGTCTCCGGACGAAGGGGAAGCTACCCTCCCAAACGGGAACCTATAGAATCAACGAATCGTGTCGGGATGCTAGTACGGCGTTATTACATACTCAAGATTGTGAGACGATCGTTCCAAAAAAAAAAATCAGAGACTCAAAAGTGGGGATGTGATCGACAGGGTAGAAGCACAAAGCCGTCTGGTAGAGAGATCACTGATCTTATCATCTGCCAGATGATCTTTACAGCATCGACTCGTCGCGTCGTATCATGCGATGGGGATGATTGTGGTGTGGACTTTCACACAAAAAGCTGACTTGCCATCGGATGGAACTTCCAAACCGAAGAGGCAAAGCCGGCGCACTCGCTTCAACGAAGATCATGACTCGTCCTCGCTCTCCTCTGGAAGAGGTGGTGGTGCTGTCTCGATTCTCGATTCTCCAACAGCCAATAGTGTTGAAACCCTCGCGAAGGTCCCCTTTGCACAGCGGTGCTGCATATTGAGCGGAAAATGGTCGGGAGGGGAGGGGTGCGTGCGACGAAGATGGTCTGGGGACGGACGGGTACGTGCGAGGGATGATGCTCCGGTCTGGTCTGGGAAGGGATGTTTTTGGACACTGTTCACGGACGAAAGAGGGAGGGACCAATGGAGTGCTGCTGAAACCCTTGAATTGAGCAAACGGTTTCTTGGGTGGGGGAGGGGGGGGGGTGGGGGAGAGAGGGGAAGGGTACGATATCGAGGAAGCGGGCGACATGGGATAAGACGTTCCCCAACGTGCAATACAGTATCGACGGATGTTGAATCGAAGCCCATGCACATGAGGATGAATGGGAAGGAGGGAGAGAGAGAGACAGGATGGGGAGGGGGCAGACAGTGATGAGAGGGGAAAGTGAGCAGTGACGAGGGTTTGCGATCGCTGGCGGAAAAAAACATACAGCACTGTCACCCCCTGTCACCCCCCCTCAACCTCCCAATTTCTTCATCCGACCGTCGCTGCTCCTCGTTGTAAATCTCGCTGGCTCCAAGGCAGACGTACGAGTTTCATGAAACCCACACGATTTGCACATTCTTCACCACAAGCCAAATTGCCAAAGCAGTGATTTGCCGCGTCGCCCCCGAACCGCGACTTTGAGGTCACGTCCACGCATGCAATGACCACACGTCTCTTTCAAGTCAACGATGGGATGATAAGGCCTCGTGATTGGTGATTGGGCCATTCTCCACAATTGACGGATTTTTAGGGCTAAGCAGTATCGAGGAAGTTTCTGAATTCAACTGTATCTAGTTGGGCCAGATCTCACAACTGCGCTTCACGACAACACCTTGGCGGTGGAAATTGAACACATCAGCATTTCAACAGCCGTGCTGGCGGATGAACCGACTGTTCGAGCACGACATGGGGTGTCAAACGAAACTGTTCACGTACGACGCTTACCTTGCTGGCGTTTCAGCGCGCTCTGACAAGGATCACGCTTGTCGGGTCAAAAACTTTTGACGAGCTGGCAGCAGCCAGCTCGGCAAGATAGTTATTACAGCGTGCCAACTCGTGATCGTTGCAAGTCAACAAGACTTCATTGACGGGGAAATGCTGCCCAAAGAGAGAGTACAGTATGGACACAGGTACAAGCCTTATTCGTTTCCATGTACCGTGGTGGTGCACATTCAAGTTGCATGAAGCAAATGTTCATCGCTTGGAAAGTAGGCAGGTTCCCGTCTAGACTCAAGGCGAACAAATATTGGTGTGTGACAGAGGGAAAGGGGTTTAGGGTTTAGGGTATTGGCAGCTCGGGGTCCGCAATCGCAATTGTGTATGTGCACCAAGAGAGCACCTGCCCTTTCTCACTTAGAACCTGTTGGATTCTCCACCCTTGTTTATATTAGTCGCACAAGTATTTTAGAAATGTGCTCACTTAGCAACCGAATTAACACGCATCGATGACCTTCTGCGAGCAAAAAATATTTCTTCTCTTAGCACATTTCAGCCTGCTGTCACATGCCCAGATGCTGAGAAATCCCTCACAGGAATGACTATTGGAGCAACAAGAACCCACATATAAACAGCTCCTGAAAACCACATAATCCCCATTTTAACCCAGGTGCTAGCCCACCCTGTATCCAAACTCCACTGTGCCGGATTTTGTTTTAAATCCCACCCGATAAACAACATTGTCATGTACATGGTTCCCGTTAAGAACACAAAATGGAAGAACCCATGTCCGTATGACACTTTGCCATTTCCCGCGCCCTCCACATCCTCCCCAGAGTTTGGATGGAGTGAGATGCACCGTCGGTCGATCCCCACAGTGTAGACAGAAACCAAGATTGTGAGGAGGGCAAAAATGAAGGCCTGTTGGGGCCATGAGCATGCGGGCGGGCGGAATGATGAGAACGGAATGGGGACAAGGATCGATGCAATTGTCAACAGGGTAAACAACACAGCACAAGAAACAAGGTAAGCGGGGCATGAACGTTCATTATCCAGCAATGCTAGGAGAGAAACTAGAATGGGCATGAGTTCTGTCGAGGCGCCTCAAAAGTCGAGGCGCCTCAAAAGTCGTTATTTGTTCGCCACTTCTAAGAGGTCCGTGCTGAGGAGACGGCGAGGAAAAGAACTAGGATGGGGGGGGGGGACCACCGAACTCACCGTAACATCTGTCCATGTTGTTTGTCCTGTCTGCCTTGGGCGTGTGTTGCATATCTCTCCGGGCGGCTCGCTCATGATTGCTGACCAGCAGAGAAAGACAAAATAGACCGCCATTACTCCCGTGCTCAGAAGCCCTGTGGATTCAACCTGCAATTGATCAGACAGGGGCAGAGCGCACAAGGGTGAGACACAAGGGTGAGGGCAGACGGGGGTAGGTAGGGGGCGCAAAGGGTTAGGGCAGACGGGGGTGAAGGGTAGGCAACAGCGAGGGAGGAGAAGGGTGAGGGCGAGCAAGAGGGAGCGCGAACAAAACAAGGACAAAGAAGAGCACGAGAAAGTGTGAAGAGGAAAGCCAATAGGGGAGCATTACTCACCTGTGGGAGGAGGCAGACGACGGTGAGGAGGAGAACGAGGAGGAGGAACGAGGAGATGAAGAAGAGGTTGAGCGAGCAGGAGAGGGAGGGCACGAAGAAGTAATACATGAGGGCAGCTGCTGCTGCCACTACCAGGTAACACACTCCTGTTACCACTGCTGCCAATATGTGCCTGAGGGGAGGGAGGAGAGGGAAAGAAGAGGTCGAGCGAGCGGGCAAAGGAGGGCACGAAGAAAATGTACATGAGGTCTGCTGCTGCTGCCACTGCCAGGTAACACACTCCGGTTACCACTGCCGCCAACACGTGCCTAGGGGGTGGATAGACAGGGGAGGAGGGCACGAAGAAGGGATACATGAGGGCCGCTGCTGCCGCCACTACCAGGTAACAAACTTCGGTTACCACAGCTGCCAATATGTGCCTGAGGAATCAGATAGGGTGAGAAAGAGGGGAGGGAGGAGAACACAAAGTAGAGATACATGAGCGCTGCTGCTGCTGCCACTGCCACGTAACATACTCTGGTTACCACTGCTGAAAAAACATGCCTGAGTGGTGGGAGGAGAGGGAAAGAAGAGCAGGAGGAGGGCAGGAAGAAGGAATACATGAGGGCTGCTGCTGCCACTACCAGGTATCATACTCGGGTTACCATTGCTGCCAACACGTGCCTGAGTTAGATGTGTTGGGAAAAGAGAGCGGTTGAAAGGGGAGAAGAAAGAGGGAACAGGGGAGGAGAGGACGAAGAAGATGTAGATGAGGGCATGATGGCATGGTGGTAGGCATGATGGCATGATGGCATGGTGGTAGGCATGATGGCATGATGGCATGGGGGTAGGCATGATGGCATGGTGGTAGGCATGATGGCATGATGGCATGGGGGTAGGCATGATGGCATGATGGCATGATGGGAGGCATGATGGCATGATGAGAGGCGTGATGTCATGAGTGCATAAGTGCACATGAAGCTGGACTTGAGACCAGTTCTTAACAAGCTCACCATTTCTTGTTTGCCTGCCACGTGTCGTTCCACACAAAGACGAAGTTCAGCATGCTGACAAGCTGGATAACGACAAAGATTGCCGCCCCCACCACTGCCACGTAGCCGTATATTCTCAGCACGCCTGCACACGATGACGTGGCACAGCGGAAAAGGATAAGTGGACGTCTTTGGTAGGAAATGCAGCGGTAATGGTGAGTTAGTACGAGACCAAAAGCTATCTCGCATACATGGCTTTAACCGCATTGAACCCACAATCACCGCGCTTTACCTTCTTGCTCACTCGCCCAGGAAACCCACCAAGGGGAAGAAAGACTGTCATGCCAAGCAATGCCACCCACAGCAGCAGCTTGGGCGGCCACCAGCCGGAGTGCCACGTGTCACGGCCCCCTCCATCCACGCGCGCTCCCATCGTGGTTAGAGCCATGAGGGCGAAGAAGAGAGACATGCCGAGCCCCGTGCAGAGAACCACTGTTGCTGCTGTGCACGCCCGGTCGCCCGGCTGACATGCCTTGACGCCTGTGGGTGGGGAGGAAGGGGGGTAGTTGTGCAGTGAACACTCGCATTGGGCACGAGGGCGAAGAAGAGAGACATGCCGAAGCCCTGTTCCACCGTCGCTGCTGTGCATGCCTGATCCCCTGGCTGACATGCCTTGAAGCCTGTGGGTGGGAGAAGGGGGGATAACTGTGTCACGGCAAGGACATGAGGGAGAAGCAGAGTGACATGCCGAGCCCCTTGCACAGAACCACGGTCGCTGCAGTGCATGCCTGGTCGCCCGGCTGACATGCCTTGAAGCCTGCGGGCGGGAGGAGGGGGGATAACTGTGAAGTGAATATTAACAATGGACATGACGGCGAAGACGAGAGACATGCCCGGCCCCGTGCACAGGACGACGGCCACAGCTGTGCACGCCTGGTCGCCCAATTGACACTTCTCGAAGGGTGTAGGCGTACTAGTACCCACCGCGTAGATGCATGAGCGCGTCTTGGCCGAAATCCCGCAATCGCGGGAGAAGAGGGCGCGCGCGGTATGACTCGCTAGAGCACGATTCATTACTACGCCTAGTACTCACTGGGTAGATGCATGAGCGCGGTGTGGCCGAAGTCCCGCATGCACCACATGAGGACGAGCGCGAGGAGGAAGAGAAGGCCGTAGATGTACTTGGCGACGCGCCGCGACGTCCCCAGAGAGCACGCCGCGCAGCAGCACGAGCCGAGCGATTCGCAGCATTGCGCGCAGCAGCACGCGCAGAACATTCCGGTAGCAGCGGTCCGATGAATTGAAAGCTAAGAATGATTCAGTATTTAAATGAAACGAGATTCAGGAGGAACTGAGTTTTGAGAGCCTGGTGATCGTAACACGCCTGCGAGCAATGGATCAATTTAGGGCACAGGGATTAGTGGAATGTTTATTACTGTGAAGAATGTGCTATTGACGAGATTCGGCCAGATTCTATGCGCGCTCTATATCTTGCGAGCTAGAGGCAGGGGGTTTCCTCGCTATACGACGGTCGTATCCAACGAAATGCTTCACCTTGGCGAGCGGAGAAGAACGTGGAAGTACTCAAAGAGTACGTCGGGTCGATTTCGTTTCCTGCTAGTACTTCATCTGATAATGAGCCTCAGCCTCTTCCGTAATTATTCACCATGGCTGGTGGTTCTCACTGACTCGACCATCGGGGTTGTCACAGTGCTCTGCTTGCCTTGGCTGGTCATGCTGTGCTGGGCGTGATACTGCTAGCATGAGTTCAGCGTGCATCTTCAAACCGCAGTGAGACAATCTGTACCGCGTGAAAACGTAGTCGAACGTTTTGCACCGTCGTAGTTGACTCTTGATGAGTTCTTCCCCCACCCCACTTCAACGCGGAAAGCAGTCTGCCCGCTGGGGCTAGGATGGTTGGGGCGAAATCAGTTTTCGAGCTTCGCGCACGGCACGACATTTGGAACCTGCAGGGAGGATGTCTTCCGACCGTCTGCGCGGTTCGGGAAAAACAAGCCTGGCAATTATTGGAGGGCGGTGTGTGGCTTTCATGGTGCACCTACATTATCCGCCATATAGCCCAAAAGCCTTGTGTGAAATAAGGCCTTCGTGTACACGGTGAAGGGGTTTACTGGCGCATATGAAGGCTAATGTAATTCTTTTGTACAGTGCGCATATGAAGTGGTGCTGTAATTTCTAACGGAGCACCGGACAGTCGCACATTTAGATGTCGCAGCGCTGGTGGCAATCACCAGTTTAGGGGACGTGGTAGGCGCTGGACGACGCATGTACGGGACGTGCGATGGTTGTGTCGCCCTTGGCAAACGTGGCGAGCCCATCCGCACCGCCCATTGACACCTCTTTAGTCCTGCTCCAGCGCTTCACCGTCGATCGTGCATTTCGAGCTATCTTGTATCCGCCATGTGGCAGCTTTTAATTAGTGTATGAGCCCTTTTCGACGACCCCTCTTTTCGACGACCATTTCGACCACATGAAGTAACCGTTTCGTGAACCTTCGTGTGCCTCGTTAAAATTTCCAGTTCCATTCCACCACACATCCCCTCCCTTCCCATACCCAAGGCCACAGGGCTATTTTCAGAAGCTCAAAACCTAGAGAATACTTATCGAGCTCATAATAGCTGTGTCATATTAGCTGGACTAGCAAATGAGCAATGCTTTGCCACCATCATGGGCCTCTCTGTAAGCACTTCGTAGGTGAGATATGCTGCTTCTTTTCCATGAGCGCACGGACCTTGTGCTGGTAAAGAGTGCCTCCGCTAGCTTGAGGCGTTTCTTCTAGTGTCCAATCATTTGCCTCGAAGAGCCTGGAGCTTCATCGTTATCAAATGGAGCATCAGCAGCATTTTTGCGAGTTGCTTCGGTGCGCTGCGAACCTTCACGAAAACATTAGCGACGCGATCGAAAGGAGCTTACAGAGCGATTTCATTCTAGCGACGTCGGCGTCGGTTCCCTTAACTGCGCGATCATGGTAAAGCAGGCACGCATGATATCGTTACTGCTGATTTAACTATGCACAATAGCTGAACCCGCCGGAATTGCAAAGTATCGTTCCTTTCTCGTCAAACAATACTACGGTTTGATTGGAAACACTTGATTTAATAACTCGTACCTGAGCCCATTTATTGCGTACTCACGTCATTTGTATATTTGATTGATTCCTATCCCGCTTTTATCTCCATTCTAGGTCAAGCCAGCAAGACCCGACGTCGAGCACCATACATCTTGATTCAAATCAACCTGCACGTGAAAACATGAAACTAGCACAAACCCGAGAACATGGCAACATTGTCAGCTCGAGCCCGCTTATTCTGTCGCCGAAGTTTCCTCTTGATCTGTCCACATCGTCTTCTCACAAGTAAGCATCTGACTTTCAGTTTCGCTGATTCGAGGCGTTCAAACTCTCCGATCCCCTGTCCTGTACGATTCGCTTTCACTTTTTCTGTGCATCGGCTCTCCGAACTCATTCTCCAGACCTATTCGTCCGGTCCGGACATGTTTTCCAGACGTATCCGAAGCTGACTTGTCGTACCTCGTGCGTGTCGTTTCGCTGGTCCCTGCAGCTCATCCTCCAAGCAGACCGGCTCAGAGGCTCCTTCCTCTCTGTCGGAGCGAGGTCAGCCTGACGCTCCCGGCCTTCAGCAGCAGCACACGCAGCAGCACACACAGCAGCATGAGCAGCAGCTCAAGAAGCAGCACGGCCGGCTGTCTCTGCCGGCGATGGGCTCGAGAAGAACCTCGAGGCTGGGAGAGGGTACTGTCGAGGCTCGAGTGCTCATTGCTCTGCGGGATTCATTGGAGATGGTCGAGAGCGGTTTGGAGCGGTTGATGGATCAGGAGCAGGTTCTGCAGCAGCAGCGGCAGCCGGAGCAAGCTCAGCAGCGGCGGGAGATGCAAGAGTGGGGGGGCGGAGAGCGGGTGAAGCACTCGCGTGGAGGTGAACGCGGAAGAGCAGCCGCGGATGCGCGCAGAAGGGCAGCGGCGGAGCTGCAGATGGCGCTGCGCGTGGTGTGGTCGCAGGGGGAGAGCCATCACGGCCGAGAGGAAGCGGTATGCTGGCTAGCCTGCGAGCACTGGCATCTGTTTCTCCTCCCATCCCTGCTTTCTTTTGTGGTGTCAGCATCACATGTTTTTTGAGGCGCCTCAAAAATGGTGTCGGCATCACATGTGCCCTGCGTGCTTTCTGTGTCATCTGTCGTGCTTTCTGTGTCATCTGTCGTGCTTTCTGTGTCATCTGTCGTGCTTTCTGTGTCATCTGTCGTGCTTTCTGTGTCATCTGTCGTGCTTTCTGTGTCATCTGTCGTGCTTTCTGGGTCATCTGTCGTGCTTTCTGTGTCATCTGTCGTGCTTTCTGTGTCATCTGTCGTTCCGAACCACCTAGACGCTCTAGGCTTTTGATTTTCCGGAGCTCCCTTACCCCCCTTTCCCTCTTCCCTGCGTCTCTTCCGCCCCTCTACTCCTTCCGATTCCTGAGGTGATCATCTTATTTCACCGCCTCTTTTTTATGCTGTTTTCCCTAAACCCCTTCCCACTTCACTTCGTCCTTCCCACTCCCTCTCTCTCTTTCCCATTTCCTCAGGTGGTGAAGGAACTGCTTCACTTTGTCGCCAGTGTCGCCCAGATCCTGCCAGGGGCAGACAATCCTGTTGCAGAAGAAACCCCAGCACGGAACAATGACAGGCAGTTCTCGGGTCTTCTGGTTACCCCAGCAGCAGCTGTGGACTCTGCTTCTGGCAGTGGCCGTAGCAACAGAAGCAATATCGAGAACAACAGGAGGAGCAGCAGCAGCGGAGGATCCGTGACTTGGCGGACGCAGTTGCACAAACTTGAGACTGCTGCTAAACTCCCGACTCCCGGCCGCTCTCCTTCCTCCTCGGTCTGCTCTGGCTGCTCTGGCTGCTCCGCACACTCCCCACGCACCCAGCGTTCCCAGCACACGCACAGCCTTCGCAGCCCTCATTCCCGTTCTGCTCGTACCCATCACCCTTCTCAAACCCACCAGTCTTCTCAAAGCCGCCACTCTTCTCAAACCCATCACTCTTCTCAGAGCCACCATTCTGGCCCAGCCCTGAGCTCTCCTCATGCCCGCTACAGGGACAAACGCTGCAGTTCTGGTAGCACCGATAAGGCCAACGCAGTCGTCCCACCTTCCTCCTTAGTGACTCTCCTGGCACAGCAACAGCAGCAGCCAGGCAGCGCGAAGAGCAGCCATAGCAGGAGGACAGGCGATAGCGGCAGTGACAGCGGCAGTCGCAGTGACAGTGGTGGCAGCGGCAGGAGCAGTGGCAGCAGCAGAGGTACTGGCAGTGGCGGTGTCAGTGGCAGCAAGAAGAGTGGAGGTAGCAATGGTACTGCAGCTCTCAATGATGGGAGGAGCAAGGAGACAGACCTTCGTGAGTCCATCACACCCACCACCAGTCAACGCAAGTCAAACGCATCTGCTGACGCCATGCCGCTCTGTTCCACGTCACCCTCTTCCACATCGTCATTGCCACTCTCACCCTCGCCTTCACCTCCCCCGCTGCTGCCGATTGGTCGAGAGCAACGAAAGGTGGTGGAGGAGGAGGAAGTAAGAGAGGAGGAAGTAGATGGGAAACCATTCACTGCGATAACGAATGCTGATGGTTCCACTATTGCGCAGGTTGCACCTGTTGCTGCTGCTGCTGCTGCTGCTGCTGCTGCTGCCGCTGGTGTGGCTACCAGTGCTTCAGCTCTTGATTCCCCTTACACTTTCTCCTCCACTTTTCCTGCTCCTTCTGCATCTGCTCCTGATCCTCTAGCTCTCGAGCCTCCCTCTGTTTCTTCTGCCTCTCGCCTGGTCCCGTTGCCTCTGCTGCCACTGCAGCGCCTAGCCCGTCCCGTCCTAAACAGTAGCTTTCGTCTCGTTGATGCACTTACGGGCGGCATGGCTCGGCAGGTTTCGTCTGGGTTCTCTGACTTGCTCCGGAATGTGTGCGGCAATCCGAACCTGTTTTCCAGGCCTCTGGGTCAGCTTGGGTCGCTGGGCGGCACGGTGCTCGGTTTGGGTGGCGCAGTTGGGGTTACTGTTGGTTTGGCGCTTATGGCTGCTAATGCTGCAAACGGGGGGGTTTCTAATGGGGTGTATCAGCGGGTAGGGGTGCCTCTGAGGGTGGAAGCAGGGAAAAGAGACTGGGGACGGCAGGTTGATGCTGAGGAGCAGAAGTATTGGGTTGATGAGTACAGTGCGAGGGAGTATGCAGCTACTGGGTTCGACAGTAACGAGTACAGTCCTGGCATGGAGGGGAATAGGGAGTGGGTGGGAGGGGTGAATCTTCCTATGGAGGGGGATGATGAGAGGGGAGGGGAGGAAGTGATGGGATACGCGGAGATAGTGGGAGGGTTGGTAGCGCCAGTGGTGCACGGGGAAGGTTATGGAAAAGGGCATGGGGAAGGTGCCTCTTCTCCCACCGGTGGCTCTTCTTTGAACGCTGCTTCTCCCAGAGGTGGTGGCGCACTTGTGCGTGTGCATGAGATTGCAGGGGACTCGCCTCTGCATGTTGTGATTGAGTGGGAGGGGGTGGGCGGAGGGGAGTACGAGGGGGAACTGCAAGTGCTGAGGCAGTGGGAAGGCGGGCAGGAGGATGACTGGGGTGGTGCTCCGTGGGACTGGCTTGCAGAGGAGGATGAGGGGGATGGGATTGCGGGAGGTGAGATGGAGGAGTGGGAAGGGAGGAGTGAAGGGATGAGTGAGGGAGTGGTGATGGGAATGGGTTGGGAGGCAGAGGATGATGATGTAAGGGGTGGGGATGTGAAGTGGCAGAGTGAGGCAGGAAGGGAGGAAAGAAGGGAGGCAGAGGAGGAGGATGCAAGGATGATGAGGAAGGAAGGGAGGCAGAGTGAAGCGGCAGGTCTCGGTGCTGATGAGGAGATTCGGCATGTTGAAGGAATGAGCATTGGCGGTGGTGTAGACGTTAGAGTTAGAGGTGTTAGATATGATGGTGGCAGGATAAGTGTAGGAAAGCAGGGAGGATGAGGCGAGCGGAGGTCTTGGTGGACACTGACTGGCCCTTGTCTGCAGGTGGATGAACTTAGATAATCACATTGTTTGCTTGTTTAAATACATTAACTACTCCATGGTTGAGTAATTGGACAATGATGGACAACATTCGAAGGATGGTGTTGTCCCATTTGTATGGCAGAATGAGCTGAGTGACATACGGGCCGGACCAATAAGCTACCCTGGCAGGTACCAATCCAAACCACCTCGCAACCCTTGCTTGTGATGGTTTACTCAACTCACATGTTTACATTGCAAACGTCTAACAAAAACCTCTAATTAAAGGCAAGGCGCACTATAGAATGCATTGAGTCTCAAGCATGGTGACAACTGTGTAACGAGATTTTGCGAAATAAATCGTGGCGGGCGAAATAAAACCTGGCAGGCAATATAAATCCTGGCGACTCTTCGACTTCCAGGTGGATGCTTGACCACCACCTGTTTCCTCCGCTTGAATCTTCCTCAACCGCAATTCACGCAAGGATGCCATCATGCTGATGTGGATTTTTCCCAAAGCATCTGATCGGCACTCCGGGGTGAGCTTGGCAAGCAATCCAGCCCTTGGCGACGTGCCAAGGGTGTCGCAAGCACGTCGCTGTGGCAACGGGGGCTTGAACTGGAGGAGGCTCGGTTAGAAATCGAGCTTCATGATTAGCCTCGAACCTTACATTTCCCGCCAATTTTGAAATACCTTACCGTGACCTGGTTCAAACTACGAGTCGCATCATCCCGAGACTGCTCCACTCTGGAGCACAAACCGTGCCTGAACTCGTCAATATCACAGGCTTGGAACGCGAAGTAGCATGTCGCATCCTTGTCGTACACGTTCGCCCTTGCTGGCCAAGAACCACACGAACGTGTGCGACGGGAATGCCACAGCGGGTTGCAGTAGCGTCACCTTCGCATCATAGCTGCGGAAGCCCTTGCGAACCGCAACGACGGCACTGTGTCGCCACTATTTGGTCAGGCTTTCGGTTCGGCAGCTACGGGCGCCTTGAGGTCTGGCTGCGAATAGCGACTAGCCTCGTACCGTGTGTGTGAGCCCAAGGGCCTGAATTTCTGATCACCATTTCCGCCCCTCTCGTCACTGTCAACTCTGGGAACTCCAGAAAAACTCCACATACCTCCACAACTCCATTCCTTCGCATGCCTTCGCCTTCCACGTTTCAGACTGACACACGGCATTTTAGCTCGTCTATCCTGCAACCTAATCAGTCCGAGTAATGTTATCAGTCTGTGCTAGGAGGAGGAACTCTTTATAGTGTTTTGGTTCGCTATATTCCATCGCTCCAGCCAGTTCTCGTGGGGACTAATAGTATAAGACCACTTCTCACAGGTTCCGGAGTAGTTGAGGAGACAGATGATCCATTAGCCTGTTCATTGGCTTCGTCGCCTATCGCACGAACGACCTTCAAGATGGAAGCTACCATTTTAGAGAACATTCAGCTGACGCTTAACCCGACACGAAGCAGGTGACGCTCACCCCGACACTTTCCATCAACATTCCTTGCCATCAGCAGTTTCTTCCAGCGTAGCTGTATCCACACTGTAATTTCATCGAACTCGGGAACCGGGACAAAAGGGTTTAAACTTTGAAAAATTACCCCTCTGGTTCGGTTCCCTGACAATCTGATCTAAACGTCCGTTGCAGGTGCGAGGTTCTCATTTCGCTCAACGGCAGCACAACGGTCATTTCGTCCGGCCTGCTCAAGCCCTTCGCGAGCCACATCAAGGCGGTAGAGGAGCAGCTCAGCAGCGGCTCGCACCTGATCAAGCTCGACCCGCGTACGCGCGCGCATTTCCTCAAGCTTCAGAGGCAGAAGCTGCGAGGGGGATATGTTCCGCCGGAGGAGGAGGAGGACGGTGCGGATGTTGACGAGCTGATCGCGTGGTTCACGAGAACCACCGTGGAGAGGTAAGGCGTTATTCTGCCGTATCATGTTGACTCTTGAGTCGACTTAAACATCAACTAGACGGAGGAGGAGGACGGCGGGGATGTTGACGAACTGATCGCGTGGTTTACAAGAACCACAGTGTAAGGGTTTATTCTGTCGTATCCAGTTGACCTTTGGTCCGACTTAAATGTCAACACGGAGGAGGAGGAGGAGGACGGCGGGGGGGGGTTTTGACGAACTGATGGCGTGGTTCACAAGGAACACGGTGGAAAAAGACAAGGTCCACGGCTTATCCACCGTCCAATCAGTGAACAACGCTTAGGGTGTCGTCATATCCACCGTCGACTCAAACCTCGTCTTTTCCTTCCGCCTTTCACGTCTCGTCCCCCACCAGAGCGGTGTCGTTCATCAGCGCGCCGCGGCTCATCGAGCACGCCGTGGCGACCCTCTTCCGCCATCTTTCTTCCGCGCGATTTCTCTCTCCGGTCCTTCATTCGTTGCTTCCTTCCTTTCCATCATTTCTTCCTCCCTTGCTTCCCTCCCACCAGGGCGGTGTCGTTCATCAGCGCGCCGGGGCTCATCGAGCACGCAGTGGCGATCGAGAGGGAGCTGCTGCACCTCGAAGAATCGCTCACCGCCGATCCTTCTGCCTCTCCCCCCGCCGACTACGGCCAGGTACGACAATGCTTGTGGTCATCGCCGTCTTGTGCTGCTGGTCGCTATGACTGCTACACAATGCTGAGTCGCTTCAAGTATCGCTCTTGAGACGTCTCTCGTCTCTCCCGTCGTTTGCGCTCTCCCAACATCCCTCCCTGCAATCCCCTCCCCCCTTCCCTTCCCCTTTGTCCCCTCCCGTCCCCTCTCCCCTTCCTGTTTTACCCTCCATGTGCACCGTTGGATGATTTTTGTGGCGCCTCAAAAAACCTTCCCCTCCCCTTTCCCCCCATCCCGTCCCCTCTCCCCGTCCTGTTCCCTCCATGTGCACCGTTGGACCTCAGAACGACTCGAAGTCCGATGCAGGTTTGGCCGTCACTCAGCCCAGCACAATGCCAATCATGCATGCACGGCAATAATGCCGCCACCAGTCGATCATGTCAACACATGCAAGCGCATGCCAACACATGCTAACCGTTCCCATCATACCATGTTAAACGGCACCTTCTCCAAATCAACTATGGATCATGTTCCTGTCCATGAGCATAAAGGCCCTACCATGCCTTTCGTGTTCACCACGCTTTGTGCGCTTTGCTGTTCTCCTCCTTGCTCTGCCTACCAGGTCTATGTTCTCCCGCGCTGCTGACTTTCCAATGTTATTCTTTTCTCCCCCTAATCTCCCATCCATGTCTTCTTTTCTCCCCCTAATCTCCCATCCATGTCTTCTTTTCTCCCCCTAATCTCCCATCCATGTCTTCTTTTCTCCCCCTAATCTCCCATCCATGTCTTCTTTTCTCTAGAAGAGTCTCTCGCTTCCGTTTTGTCCGAAACGGTGGGGCTTATTCTCCGTTTACCCCTCTCACTTCCCCCGTTCCCACTGCTCGTCTCTGTTGCTGCCCGTCTCTTCCTCTATCCTTTTCTTCCAGAAGGCGATGGCGACGATCGTGGCATGTCGCTCACTCGCGACAGCTCGCTGCGTGCGCGACGCTCCAGCTCTCGCTCGCCGTCGCCCATCCGGCGACTCATTCAGGTGAGATATGCGACAGGAGATACAACGTCGCATTATTGCGCACATCTCAAGTATCTTCCTGCTTACTCACACAACTCCCTCTCTCACACACGTTCTACTCACGTCCACTCACTGTTCCTATCCCTCTCTTCCCCCTCCGCTATCCTTCTCCCTCACTCATTTGATCACAGAACGGCCTCCGGACAGTGGCTGAGAGCAACGGCAACGAGGAGGGGGGCGAGCTTATCATGTGAGTGTCGTAGTGATTGTGTAATAGTCATTGTGAGCTCATCACGTGGTTACCGTTTCCCGTCTCAGTAGTTTCTGCTTTTCAGTATCTTCTGCTTTGACTCTCGTTGTAAGCACATCGGCAAGCCGATGCACAGTATACCCGAAGCACTCGCTGTATGCGCTCTCTTGGTCTCGGCCGACTTCTCACCCTTCCCATTCCCACTCCCCCTTCCCTTTCTCATTTTTCCTCCCATCCCCTCTCTCCCTCCCCCCCTTTTCCGCTCCCCTTCCCATTCCCCCTCCCCTCGCCCTCCCCTGCCGCCCCTTTCTCTCTTTCACACCCAATTTCCCCCGTTTCCTCTTCCGCTTCCGCCCCCGACAGGCGCATCCGCAAGGCGATGCACATGCGCCTGGGCATGCTGCGGCGCGAGCAGAACGTGGCGGTGGCGCGCGCAGCAGCGGGCGGCTTCACTTGCGACATCCTCTCGTCGCTGCTGCTCTTCGCCGACTGCTTCGACGCCCCGCGACTCAAGTGAGCGCCTCCCCCTCCGCTCGCTCCGCCTCACTTGCATGATCCACTAAATTGAGCGGTCCACTCTACCCCGGTTGCCCCGCACTCGTTCCCCCTGCGCCTCTCCTGACTGACTCAGGAGAGCACACCACTCCACACGCGTTTCACCGTTTACTTGCCCGTCCCCCTCTCCTCATCCCGCTCCTCATCCCACGTGTCCACACGTTCCCCCACGTGCCCACCACGTGCCTCTCCCTCTCCCCAGGCAAGCGTGCGTCCAGTTCTCCACGCTCCTCCGCCGTCGCGAGCTTCAAGGGTTGAGACGTCTCAGAACTAGCCTCCCATGTGCTCTTCCCCTCCCATTCCCCTCCCTCCCCCAGGCAAGCGTGCGTCCAATTCTCCACGCTCCTCCGCCGCCGCGAGCTTCAGGCCAACCCGCCGCCCGCCGCCCCCGCCGCTGTGTCCGCAGTCTGGCTCCCCCTCGCCGCGGACGCCGCCACCACCGCCGACCCCGCAGAGGCCGCCGAAGCCGGCGGAGACTCCCCCACTGCGGACGCCGCCGGCGCCGTAGCGGCTGCGGCTGGTGGGCCCTTCGCTATAGGCACACCCGTTGGTGGTGCCGCCCATACCGGCCCGTACTCCTTCGTACCGATGTACACTCCCGGTTCGCCTGGCTACACCCCCGGCTCCCCTTTCCCCTATGGTCTCGTGGCTCTTACCCCCGGCGCTACAGCCGCCGCCGGCCAGTTCTCCGGCGCTACAGACATGGCGGGATTCGGGCGCGGAGGGGGAAACGGCGGAGGCCTGGGGGGAGGACCGCCGGGAGCGGTGAGGATTGGGGGAAAGCCGGTGTTCGGCGTGCATCACCACCATTACCACCGCATGGGGGGCGGCGGGCGGAAGAACCGCGCGGCTGCCCGCATCTCCCCCAAGCTCCGCTCGTGGGGAAACAGCGGTGGCGCGGGTGGCGCCGGTGCTGGTAACGGTGAGCGGAATGGGGAGCTCGCTGACGTCAGCAGCGCGCGGTACTATGATTCGGATTCCGGTCTTCCTGGGGGAAGGGCGCGGGGTGGAGGCGCAAGGGGAGCGGCGGGCGGCGGAGGCGGAGCGGGGGAGGATACGGGGGTGCTGTCCGAAGCAGACAGTTTCATCAGCACCGTTGATGTGGATGCGATGAACGGTGCGGATGCGGAGATGCTGGTGCTGGGAGTTGCGGGGCGTCCGGGGAGCGCTGGCGGGGGTTCGCTGGAAGCCGTGGCTGGAGCAAGGGGAGGGGGGGTGGCGGGGGAGGGGCAATGGGGATGCTCCGGCGCAGCGGAAGCGGAAGCCTGCTAGTGCGCCCGTCTGCTGTTGCTGAAGGCTCAGATGAGTTTGACGATGATGAGGACGAGGAAGAGGAGGACGAGCAGGTAGAGGGAGCGGGATTTGCAGGGGAAAGAAGGCAGCAGCGGCGACAGAAACAGCAGCAGCAGCAGTCGCAGTTGGTTCTAGACCCAGAGCTGATGCGGAGAATCCAGGAGGTTCAGCTGATGCAGCCGGGGAACCAGCAGGAGGCGGAGCTTCAGCAGCAGATGCTGCAGGACCTGCTGGCGCGGCAGCAGCAGCAGCTGCAGATGCAGCTGCAGCAGCAGGAGCGGCTGCTCCAGCAGCAGCAGGAGATTCAGCAGCTGCAGCAGGAGAGCAAGCAGCGGGAGGAGCAAGAGAAGCGGGAGAAGGAGCGGCAGAGGGAGAAGGAGGAGGAGGAGCAGAGGGCATATGAGCGGGAGCTGGCAGGGAAGGACTGGCTCGCCGACCCCACCACTCAGGCGTTCCTCAAGCAGCCTAACACAGCGGCAGCGGGAGCGGGAGCAAGAGGCGCGGGCGCAGGAGGAGCTGACGGGGTGCTATTTGGCAGTGGCAGCGGCAGTGGTGGTAGCAGCAGCGCTGGCTCTGACACTGGGCCGTTTTCAGACGATTTCATGCTCATGTCTGGTGTCTCCTCCTCTCCTTCGCCTGATTACCTCACTGGTGGGGGTGCAGGAGCAGCAGGAGGAGCAGGAGGGGTGTCTGCTTTCGACCGTTCCCGTTCCCTTAACGGGGCGTCTTATAATGGGGGGGCGAATCTGGAAGCGGAAATGCTGGGCGTGGTGGCAGGTGCAGGTGCGGGGGGAGACTCCTCCGCCCGCGACTTCCTGGGGGAAGATGCGCTCCGTGGGCCTGTGGACGAATCTGGACCGTCGAATCACGAGGATCTGATGGCGTGGGAGGCGTCCCTGGGCGACGCGATGCTGGTGGGAGGAGGGGCGGACGGTTCTTCCTCCTCGTCCTCTTCTCTGTATGGCGACGATATGGAGCTGAGTCTCGCTGCTGAGAGGGCCGCAGGAGCAGCAGCCGGAAGAGGCGTGGGAAGGAAAGTGGGCGCAGGGGGACTGGGAGCAGCACGAGGAGTGGGAGGGGCGGGGAGAGGGCGGGGAGTGGTGGGGAGTGGTGTGGCGGGGCGAGCTGGGATTGGCGCCCGTGGGCGGAGTATGTCGTCGTCTAGTGCTGTTGGTGCGGGCGCGGGACGTGGCAGGGGCCGGGCGACGAATCCGCAGGAGCAAGTTCTGATGGAGATGGAGAGGAAGCAGCAGGAGGCTGCTCGCCGCAGGGTATGTTGCTCGCCGCAGGGTATGAGACTTTTTTTTTTTTGCGCCTTTAGAAATGCCCACGGTGTGTAAATCCGCTCTTTCTTCTTCTCTGCTGCCCCATACATGTTCTGTGGAATTGCATGACCCTTCTCCCTTTCCCCCTTTTTCCCTATCGCCTCCCCTTCCGCTTGCTTGTCCAGGAGGAGGAGAAGAAGCGGCAGCAGGAGGCTAGGCAGCAGCACCTCAAGCGGGCCTCAGCAGGAGGAGGCCTTGTCCGCTCCACCTCCACCTCAGGCATCGAGAGGCGTCGCACCACCACTACCACTTCTACTTCTGTTGGTGCTGCTGGTAACCGCACTGCTACTGCCTCGGCTGCGAGAGGTACCCTGGGGTCCCTTGCTGGTAGCCGATCCCTTTCCCAGCATACCGCTTCCTCTGCCATGAGACTTGCTGCTGCTGCCGCTACAGCTGGCGGTGCTGGTGGTGGATCGGCTGTTTCTTCACGGGTAGCTGGACGAGTCGCTGCACGGCCTTCCAGCCCTGACCTGAGCCGGCCCGGGCAGCGGAAAGTTTTGTCCAGCCCGAGATCGGGGCCACGGAGTGCGACTGGTGGGGCGAATGGACGCAGCCGTGACATTGTGAATGCTGTTCCCTCCACTGCTGCTGCTGCTACCGCTACCGCGGTGAGTGGAAAGGACGGATCAAAGCCAGAGACAAAGCAAGAGGCAGGTGAAACGCCAGTGGAACAGGCTGACCAGAAGCAACAACAGCAGCAGCAGGCTGCTGCGGATGCAGCTAGCAGTGACGTGATGCTCGTTGAAGATATCTCGGAGGAAGCATCCGCGTCCACTACTGCTGCCTCTGCTTCTCTGTCAGCCTCTGCAACAGATACTGTTGCTCCTGTGGAGCCAGCGGCTCAAGCTGCTGCACCTGCTGCTCCTGCTGCCACCGCTGCTGCCGCTGCCACCGCTGCTGCTGGAAACAGTGGCAATGGCAGCACCAACGGCCGTACCCGTCGCACTGTGACCTTCCAAGAACCAGAGCCTGCTGCAGGCGGTGAGCAGCAGCAGGGGCAAGAGAAGGAGAGGGAGAAGCCAGGAAAGGAGAACAAGGGGAAAGAGGCCAGTGCGTCGACAACAGCACCACTCACAGTGGCAGCAGCGGGGGGAGTGAATGTTGGGGGAGCAGCAGTCTACCACCACCCCCCCAGCACGCCACATCACTCCCCATACGGGTCCCTCCCAGAGGCAGGTGGGGTGGCTGCTGGGCGGCGGGGAAGCCTGGAGGGCCAGGAGAAGCTGGGGATGCTGAATAACGGCATCCATATGAGCAATGCCTATGGGTATACTGCTGCACATACTACACCCCATCAGAGCTACACTGCTGCGCCCATGATTGCTCATGGTGGCCCCGGCGCGGCAAGCCCTGCAGCTGTGGGGTTTGGCGAGGGGCTTAGGGAGGCGAGGCTGAAGCAGGAGAGAGAGTATTTGGACATGTTGAGGGAGAGGGAGGCTGCGTGGGTTGGATCAGAGCCAGATGGGGAGAAGAAAAAGACATCTGGCTTGAGGAAGCTGTTTGGTGGCTTTGGAAAGTAGAGTATTTTGGGTAGGTTAGTTTGGGTGGTGGGCTTGAGTCATGGTATTGCCGGTTGGGTTAAAAAAGGTTAGGGAATGGCTTTGTATTAGATGATTAGTGGTGTGATATGAGTGTCTAAAACTGTTTTAATAATAACTTTAGCAGTCTGAGCTCTTGTCAGATACTACAAATTGTTGTAACCAAAAAGAAGAGAACAAACTAATTTTCCACCCTCAACTCAATATCGAGTACAAGCTTGTCCTGTGCTTTCCTACGTTGCGTGACATGAGTAGACATCACTGAGAAGACTAGGCTACGTACTCACAGATAACTTTCCCGTCGAGAAGCGAATTGACCTAGTTTTTTTCTTAGCGCTTCCGATCTCATCTCCACGCTACAACAAGAAAGTGGTAGTTTTTCTACGCCTTTCACCATGAGGTGAGCCTTGTCTATTTCTTCGTACCGTCTGTGCTGCGTACGTACCGTATGTCTCAGCGGAAGGTCGCCGATTAACATTGACGCCTTATCTCTTGTTGCCGTTTTCTCCATGTGCCTTGCGTTCATTTCGTCGTCTCGATGGCTTTTCCTGCAGTCGACCAATGGACGAGGATGAGGTGCGTAATTTTGTATATTCGTCGTTTTCCGCGTAGTTTTTGTTGTTGTAAAATGGCTTTCTCACTTCCATTGCCATTACGCTCGTCGTTCCGTCCGTACAGGCGGAGAAGAAGGAAGAAGAAGAATTCAGCACAGGACCGTTATCCGTGCTCACTATGAGTGTCAAGCAGAATACCCAGGTTAGATCAAATCAGGGTTTTTTCCTTCCATGATTAAGTCGCAGAGGCGTGGTTCGTTCATGACATGCACGTTCTCACGTCCCGGCATGCGTCGTTCGTTTTCTGACAGGTATTGATTAACTGCAGAAACAACAGGAAATTGCTTGGAAGAGTGAAGGCCTTCGACCGTCACTGCAACATGGTTTTGGAGAACGTGAAAGAGATGTGGACAGAGGTAAGCCCTCCGCAATGTCTGTTCCAATCTCAATGTCAATATCTGTTGTTCCTGTTGGAAGTTCCACCTACGGTATTGAATGCCTGTGACCCATCTACCTCGTATCTCTTGCCGATCTCTTTTTTCAGGTTCCAAAAACTGGGAAGGGGAAGAAGAAAGCTAAGCCAGTGAATAAAGATCGATTCATCAGTAAAATGTTTCTGCGGGGAGACTCCGTCATCATCGTCCTTCGAAATCCTAAATAGGGAGTGCCGTTTATGCAGCAGCACTTCCGTTTTTCCCAGTTGGAAGCTCGTCTAAGCAGTGCTCGAGAGTTAGGACCTCTCCTTCATGAAGCAGGACTGAAGCAGTTCAGCAGCAATGTTTGGCTTTTACAGAGCTCCTGCATTCGGGTCAGGGTGAGCCCCATCAGGTACTGATGGCTAGCTGCCAGAAGTTTTTAGTTTAGATTCCGTGTTTCACTTACCGGTGTCTAGAATGTTACTAACAACCAGTGAAGCCTTACTGTGCTGGTCACGCTCAGCACACACTGAGGCTTACCAGGTACAAGCAATCCGTACTTCAATTTACAAGCAATTCACTGGTCATGCTCAACCCTCTGAGAGACAACATACCGTAATCACCCGGATAAAACACCCACCCCGAATTGTACACCCCCGGGTAGCTTGTGCGGGGGGGGTGTTATATTTGACCCCGTTGGTACTATACCCCCCCTTTTGGGGTGATCCTATATAAGACCCGGGGGGTGGGTGTTATGTGCGGCAAAAGTGCAATTTTAGGTCACATTTCACACAGTTAGAGCAGCGCACAGCAAGTAGACCATAGAAGTGTTAGAATAGTAGCCTAAGTAGACTAGGGTTTTGGGGTATGAGAGTAGCGAGGGAAACGGAAGAAGAGGGCTTACACTAATGAGCAAGATACATGATATAGTTCAAGGGAAGGTGAGCACAGTGGTGCACCACCAAATAGTTAAGAACAATAACTGCAGTAACTACAGCACGCAGGATATATATTAAACATAACTTTGACACACCCCCTTAGCCTGCGTGCAGTAGAAACTGGTGCAGCCAGCACCCCCTGAACGAGCAAACCAAGCGCTGTGGAAGAAGGCAGAGAAGTGAGGAAGGTGAGAGGAGAGGAGAGAAGAGGAGAGGAGAGGAGAAGAGAGGAGAGGAGAGGAGAGGAGAGGAGGTGGGGGGCCAGGACCGGCGGACCCGCTTACGAACCTCCTTTTACAAAGGGGAGGTGAGAGAGGGAAGGGAGAGGAGGTGGGCTAGGCGGGCTTGAGCGCGAAAGCTCATAGCGATCCCCCCCCGTTAAGAACCCCCAAGTCCCGATGAGGAGAGGAGGTGGGCTAGGCGGGCATGAGCGCGCACGCTCAATGCGATCCCCCCCCGTTAAGAACCCCCTAGACCTCACCCCCCTCGTCACTCAACCCCGTCAACCTCACACCTTCCGCACCTGTCTTCTCCCGCCACCCCCTCACCCTTCTGCACTTCTCTCCCCCCCCCCCCTACAGCAACAGTTGCTGCAGGGAGAGAGGAAGAGGGAAGGGAGGGATGGCAGGCTCCTCACACCCGCCGCACCTGTCTTCTCCCGCCACCCCCTCACCCTTCTGCACTTCTCTCCCCCCCCCCCCCTACAGCAACAGTTGCTGCAGGGAGAGAGGAAGAGGGAAGGGAGGGAGGAGTGGCAGGCTCCTCACACCCGCCCCCCCTCCCCACAACCCCTTCCCCCTCCCTCCCCACAACCCCTTCCCCCTCCCTCCCCCCTCCCCACGACGGAAGCCGCGGAAGGGAGGGCGGGGGGGGGGGGGGGGGCGGCGGTAGCTGCTGCTGGCGCTGGCGGCTGGCCGCGGCGCTGGCCTCCGCGCTGGCGGATTGCGGGGTGACGGGGGCGACGAAACGGGGGCCGCGTGGCGACGAAATGGGGGCCGCGTGGCGACGAAACGGGGGGGCAGCGGGGCGACGAATCGGGGGCCGCGGGGCGACGAAATGGGGGGCCGCGGGGCGACGAATCAGGGGCCGCGGGGCGACGAAATGGGGGGCCGCGGGGCGACGAATCAGACGGGCGCAGGGCGCGACGGGACGAAGAAAATAGCGCATTTCGCGCTGCATTAAGGGCGGGCCCATGTTTCTGAAAAAAAAAATGAAGGTTCTAGGAAAGAAGCAGCTCTGAAACCATGTTAAGATAGTAGCTAGAGGTGAGGAGCCATGCTAGGGTGAAGAGGAGAAAGTGTCGAGAGAGTTTAGGCAAGGAAAGAGGGGTTTCACTATAGCACACAAGGTACATATAGCAAAGTAACAAAGAAGGTGCACCACCAACTCTTAATAATAATAACTACAGTACCTACAGCACGCAGGATATATATTAAACATAACTTTGACAAGAAGCACGCTTCACTAACATAACCTACTACGGTACTTCTGTTTCTTCTCAATAGTGCTTCTCCTACTGCTGCCTACTCCTCTTCCTCATCCTCCCCTGCATGCCACTCCTCACATTCTTCACCGTCATAGCAGGACGGAGGTGCTCTAACAGCCTGTCGAGCACTCGTAAGTAACGTGCACTGGAACCGCTCCACGGGGAGGAGGTGAGACAGCCCTTTGAGGGACAGGGACGTGACCAAACCAGTCACGTCTTGACTGGTACAGTGACAATGCAGCTTCGTGCGCGATTCCGGCCTCGGGAGTTGCATGAACTCTCGCTATGCATGGCTGGCTCTGTTTCCAGCCAATCAGGGTCCATAGTTAGCCCACTGGAAGTTGCCATGTGGCAGAGTCCAGTGGGCGGTCACGTTATCCTCGTATACTCGGTTTTGCGGCACTGTTTAACAAACAAGAAGTGAAGTCACACACCACATTTTGAAACACATCGATTCTGCTTTAAAAAAGTATGTACTATATAATATGACCCGGGTATTATGTAGGACTTTCCGTTGAGGAGACCCCCCCCCATTTTTTCCCGGTATTTATCATAATACCCCCGGGTGTTTTATCCGGGTGATTACGGTAGGCGATTTATCACTTTCAGTAGACAAAGTAGCCTACTGTACTTCAATTCACTTGATCAAACCACACAACTTGGTTTCGCAAGTGTAGAGGCTCAAGCACGGAAACAAGGTCCCGCAACCGGACTGGCTTGGTCAAAAACCCATCCATTCCCACCTTTTCGCACCTCTCACGCTCATGTTGTAACGCACTGGCGGTGAGTGCAACGATAATTGGTCTGCTCTCGGGAAGCAGGTGTGTGAAATAATGCTCGTGGCGACCTGTCGGCCTTGACATATCTCCATGTTCCCTGAGTTTCTCCTGGTTGCAATCAGTGATGCCTTTGTCATGTCTGCGACCCCTCCGGTGTGCTTCGAGGGCCCGGATGTTGCAGGTGGCTTCAAAGCCGTCCATTTCAGGCATGTGGACATCCTGCAAAAAAGAAATAGAGCCAGGGGTGATGAGGCGGGAGTGATTCGAGGGCGGGGATGTGAAATCCAGCTATGCTCATTGTACAACACCACAGCAAGGGAGCACAGACACCAGATTAGAAGGCAGTCCATATCAGGGCAATCGGGTGAGGCAGGCTTACCATGAGCACAAGATCGTACTCCTTATTGCTGCATGCCTGGACAGCAAGCACGCCATTCTCAGCCACGTCACTGTTCACATGCAGGCTCCGCAGCAGACGCACCACCACCATGCGGTTCACTGCGTTATCCTCAACCACCAGACACCGCACTCCAGAAAATGAGACTGACAGTGGTGACCGAGGAGGCAATTTCAGCAAATCTGGTGCCTTCACTGGTAGAGAAGCTCCTGTAACTTGCTCACTGGATGAAATCACATGAACATCCTCATGGTTCTGATCTATTCGCAGCGGATCCTGCATCCCCCATTGATGAGCGACTGCAACCTTGCTCTCTTTGGCTTCCTCCTTGGCATTCATCTGCTGCTTGCCCTGCTCCTGTGGTCCGCCCTCTGAGTCCTGCTGCTGTTTCTCTGCTTCAACCACGTTATCCAACCCCTCTCCCACTAGACGCAAACTTTCTTGCACTGACCAGGAAAGTGGACTCAAAGCAGCAGCGACAGCAGTTGCAGCACAGGCATCCGCCAAACTGGGAGCAGTAGTAGCACAGGGCTCAACCAGCCGATCTAAAGCATCTACCCTGGAAGGTTCACAAGTTGTGCTGGCCACTTTAAAGGGCAGAGAAAAGCGGAACATGGTGCCATGCCCTGGTTGAGTATCAGCAGCATCAGACGAGGCTGCTGAACCTGCAGTAGGATCAGCAGCTAGGGGAATAGTGCGACAGGTGGGATTGGTAGGGCTGATGAGGCTGGTGAGAGTAGTGAATGTGCTGGTGGGACTCACGGAGTTCCGGCTTCCTGCATACGCATCACCTGCAGATCCAGCCACGGGCACATGGTCGGCAGGTTGTGGATTGGCCACCGAGGACACATGGATGGTGCCACCCATGAGAGTAACGAGCGAGTGGCAGATGGCGAGGCCGAGACCGGTACCCCCATATCTACGGCTGGTGGACTCATCTGCCTGCATGAACGGTTGAAAGAGGCGCGGGAGCAAGGCTGGGGGGATACCGATGCCCGAGTCAACCACCTCAAACCGCACTGTTATCTCTTCTTCTTTGAAATTACTCTTCCCAAATGCTGCTTCTTTATTTGCCTCTAAGTGCACTGACGCAACCTCCTCTTCTGAGTCTCCCCTCCCACATGCGGGCTCTTGAGACGCATCAACGGGCACTCGGGACACCTCATTGAAATCCTCCCTCCCATGTGTGTCCTCTCTGGTTGTCTCTGCCATCACTGCCGCTGCTTGCCTCTTCCCCTCCAGTTCCACCCTCACCTGCTCCTTGTGAATCCCTCCTGCCTCCTCTCCACCAGAACTCATTTTGCTGCGCTTCAGAACCGTGCAAGCACCCTCCTCCCCGCTGGTCCTCTCTGCTGCTATTCCTGCTGCGTCTGCTTTCCTGCAGCAGTCTTCCCTCGCACTGCTGCAGCCCACCCTCTTGCGCTTTCCCCAGCCATTTCTACAGCCACATTGCTGCAATTCCAGTTCCATGTCTCCCCCCTGCAGTTCCTCAGCTGCTGCCTCTGCTGCTGCCTCTACCGCTGATGAGTCTGGTGCGCCCCCCGTTGAGCTCTGAGGGGCCTCGACGCAAGGTGTTGTTGTTGCTGCTGCCGCTGCTGCGCGATCCTGAGAGTCTTCCTCCGTTGGGAAGTTTGCTGTGAAAATCCGGAGCTTCACAAATCCCCTGATCGTTGTTGGGTGAGGCAACAGGGTAACAGGATTGGGGCCGTGTTTTTTTTTTGTTTGCGTGTGCGGTTGGGTGAACTTGATTGATGGCGTGGGAGAGTGAAAAGACAAGGGATGAGAAGAGGGGAGGAGAGAACGATATGCGAGGAGAGAGGAGACGCCAGGAGAGAAGGAAGAGAGGAAATGAAAGAGGAGGGAAGGAGAGAGCACTGACTGGTGGGTGAACTTGATGGCGTTGGAGAGCAGGTTAAGAGGGTTCAAGTGGAATGGGGGGAGGAGATAAGAGGAGAGAAGGAGGTAGATAAGGGGGTGGAGAAGAGGGGAAGGGAGAGCACGGACTGGTGGGTGAACTTGATGGCGTTGGAGAGGAGGTTGAGCAGCACTTGGCGCAGGCGAGAGGGGTCTCCCACAATGCAGCGAGGCACAGAACCATCCATTTCCACCTCCAGCTGCAGTGCATGAGAGAGTGAGGGAGAGGGATGAGGGATGTCGGAAGGAGAGCAGGTTGAGCAACACCTGGCGCAGGCGAGAAGGGTCTCCCACAATGCAGCGAGGCACGGCACCATCCATTTCCACCTCCAGCTGCAAAGAGATGGGGCGGAGGGGGATGAGGGGTGCCGGAAGGGAAGGAGGTTAAGCAGCATTTGGTGCAGGCGAGAGGGTTCTGACTCCCACGATGCGAGGCACCGCGCCATCCATCTCAACCTACAGCTGCACGTATGAGAGGGGTTCCATTAGCCAGCACGAAACCTTACTCAACCACTCTCATTCCCACTCACCTTGAGCCCTTTGACACGCCCGCTTCACTCAATCGCACTCAGCCCCACCCAACCGCACTCAACTGCACTCATTCCAACTCACCTTGAGCCCTTTCTGCCGTGCCAGCACAGCAACAGCAGCCACAGCGTCCTCTACTGTCTGCTGCAGCTGAAACGGAATTGACTTGAGCGCTAGCGACCGCGCCTCGATCTTGCCCTTCCAAGCACAACCCCCACTTCACTCAACCCCACTCAACCGCACACAACCGCACTCACCTTGAGCCCTTTCTGCCGTGCCAGCACAGCAACAGCAGCCAGAGCGTCTGCCACTGTCTGCTGCAGGTTGAACGGGATCCACTCAACCTTCCTCAAACTCACTCAACCACATTCGTTTTCACTCACCTTGAGCCCTTTCTGCCGTGCCATGCCAGCACAGCAACAGCAGACACAGGTTCCTCTACTGCCTGTTGCAGGTGGAACAGAATGGACTGGAGTGCTAGCGACAGCGCATCAATCTTCCCTTTCCATCGACACTCCTTCCCACTTCACTCAACTGCACTCAACCGCACTTAAACCGCACTCACCTTGAGCAGTTTCTGCCGTGCCAGCACAGCAACAGCAGCCACATCGTCCTCTTCTGTCTGCTGCACTGCACTCAACCCCACTCAACCACATTCATTCCAACTCACATTCAGCCCTTTCTGCCGTGCCAGCACAGCAACAGCAGCCACAGCGTCCTCTACTGTCTGCTGCAGGTGGAACGGGATTGACTCGAGCGCTAGCGACCGGGCCTCGATCTTGCTTATATCGAGTACGTCCGATATGATGTGCAGCAGGCTTTCCCCTGACGAGCGAATCACCTCACAGTACTGCTGCTGCTCGGCTGTCAATGGAGTTTGTAGCAGCAGCTCCGCCACTCCCAGCACACCTGGGGAAATGGAGGGCGACGGGGAAGAGAGGGGAGAGGGTGGGAGTATGTCGGATATGAGGCTGTCTCCGAATCTCATGGCTGATGTTCGCCAGGAATTGGCTCTTGGCCTGACTGATTTGCACCTACCATCCTCATATGCACACACACACACACACACACGCACGCACGCACGCACGCACGCACGCACGCACACACACACACACACACACACACACACACACACACACCAGCATTCCCATTTGGGGGTTTCGACTCACCATTCATGGGGGTGCGGATCTCATGGCTGATGTTCGCCAGGAACTGGCTCTTGGCCTGACTCGCCGCCTCTGCCGCCTCCTTGGCTTGCCTCAGCTCCTCCTCGTGCCGCTTCGTTTCCCGCAGATCATGCCACACAGATACCACCTCCCCTGGGTGTTCCTCGCTTAGGAACTGGAATATCCGGATGGAGGGAGGGACAGATCAGTGGCGAGGGTGGGGAGACATGGGTGGGGTGGGGGAACGGGTTGCCTCAGCTCCTCCTCATGCCACTTCATCTTCCGCAGGCCATGCCACTCAGATACCACCTCCCCCAGGTGCTATCGTTCAGGAACGGTGTGTGTGGCATGAAGGAAAGACGGTGAGGTGAGGAGCAGGTAGCCTCCTGCTTAAGTGGGGTGATGGAGGGAGGGGGGAGGGGCTTCTATGGACGCCTTCCCACGCACGTACCTGCAACCAGTCACCCCGTCCCACCCCCTCGCGCCGCTCACCACCCTCTCACACACCTGCACTTTCACCAGCACCGGAAACAGCTCCCCTCGAGTATCATAGTGCCACCACTCGTCAATCGATGCCTCCCCTCGCAGCAGCGGCTCCACGAATCGAATCATCTTATCTGCCGTCCGCTCGCCGCCCGGCTGGACCTCCGGGGAGAAGGCGGCGGCACTGAGCTTGTGACAGATGGCGGCCTTTGATTGGTGCCCCAGCATGCGCACTGCAGCCTCGTTGCACTCGTGGATCAGCCTGTCGCCTCCGATGATAAATATCGGATCCATAGATATCTCAAAGATCCGCTTGAACTTCCCGTTGTACACGCCTTCACAGATTTTTCCCTCCAGAGCCTTCAGCCGCTCCACTAGCGAGTCCAGCTCATTCTCTATAGCGAGTACAGCTGCAGCAGCTGCAGCCACAGGGGTCTGGGCTGGCATTTGAGCTGCGGTGAAGCACCCCTCCAGAGCGGCAGAGAGCGATTCCTGGGTAGAATATAGAGGGAGTAAGTGCAGGGGAAGTTTTCTGAGGCGTCTTAGAAATTGGCCAGTTGAGCAGTGGAGAAGCACCCCTGCAGAGCAGCAGAGAGCGATTCCTGGATGGAATACACGGGGGGAGGGGGGGGGGGGGGGGGGGGGGGGGAGCTAGAGAATACGAAGCTAGGGTTTAAGGTTTTTGTGTTTCAACTTCTTGATGTCATGCGGTGTGCAGAGCAGAGGACGGCCGCCACTGCCGGCCGGTTTCAGAGTCGCCTCACAAGCAGCGCGTATACTTGATCCAAAAGCAAACCCATAACCCAAGCAGTACCTGTTTGTCTTTCCACTTGGAGATGTCATGCAGAGTGCAGAGCAGAGGGCGTCCGCCATTGCCTTGACCGGAAGCCATCCCGATCGGAGCCAGCCGCACCTCGAACCATCTGAACCGTCCATCTGATCTGATGCTGACGTCAGAATCGCCATGACTACTTCTACGATCGCCATGGCCATGGCTTCTATTGCTTTCGATACTCCGTCCATGACCGCTGCTGCTGCTGCTGCTGCTGCTGCTGCTGTCGCCATGACAGCTGCTGCTGCTGCTGCTGACGGTGCTCCGAAGCCGGATTTCCAGCACAGTGGCTTTGTTGTCCGCGTTAAGAGCATGGCTCCGCGTCATACAGCCCTGGGATAAATCCAATGGTAAGGTAAAGTAATCAATAAAGCTGGTTAGGCTCTGAGGGGGGGAGACGCACTCGGTATTTATGAGTGGAGTGAAGTTAAACGTCACCTCCAGAAGAAAGTGGACTAAAAGCGCTTGTGACTAACAGGCGACTTATAATGTTCGCAAGTGACGTAGCGTTTTCATGCTACCTGCAAAGCGTGGATGAACTCCGAGGACGAAACGAACTGTGACGAGTACAAACATGCTCACTGGTAAGTGATGGCAGTGGGCTGACCTGAAACGCGCTCCGGTCGTCAACGTGAATCAGCTCCAGGAACGGTCTATGTAGAAGCTCCTGCTCGCCATCATGGCCTGGCGACAGCGACTCGCGCATGGCAGCGCTGCTCAAACAAGCACGGGAGACGCACACGCATAAAAATAATGCATTCTGTGGATATTTGAAACCAATATATTTCCAGCGCGCCATCATGGCCTGGCGACAGCGACTCGCGCATGGCAGAGCTGCTCAAACAAGCACGGGAGGTGCACAGGCACGAAAGGATTGCATTTTGACCTGGTGACAGCGACGTTTGACCTCAAACGTTAAGTGATTTTCAGATCGCCATGACCTGGTGACAGCGACGCGCGCATGACAGCGCTGCATAAACAGGCGCGGAGATGACGCATTGAGTTTCATGTTGCTTAATCGTCAAATCTTGAGATGAGCTCGCTAGAGAGTGGTGACTCGCACATGATACTGGCAACGCTGCGCTGGCACGCCGGGACGCGACGCGACGCTTTGCATTGCATTACATTTTTAGAGCCTGAGTGCCTAGCTAGTCGTAGTCTCTTAAAGCTTTTGACGGGACGCGACACGTAGTAGCTTGAATATTTTTCATGAATACTCTACCTGTATTCGACGATCAGTCCATTTGCTGAGAGACAAGCCGCGGGAACATGATCGCAGAGGGCTTCCGCTAGCAAACGGCATTTCGTGGGTCTATCGATATGATCCATGGTGGAGTTTTAAGTCGGGGTAGCAAGAGTGGAGGATGCAAGAACCATTACGCTTATGCAGAAGGTATTTTCCACTCAGCTCTTCCTGTAGGATGGAAACTCCCAGTTGTTACTGACAGGAAGCATTTGGCAGTGATTGAAGGGTGTTATCAATAGAGTTCCACTTTCGGTTCGGTTTAAAAGGTTTGAGTGCGTTTCTGTGCAATTCAGTGCATTTTGCTTATTTACCGCTCTCAACCGATGCTTACCTGCCTGAACAATAATTGAGTTCCAGTGACTGACACTGGATGGAACTCCGAACCGAAAATCTGATCAGGCTGTGCGGAGGGATCCCAGATAGTCGCATGGGTCTATCCAGCCAAGGAAGCTAATTTGCTAATTACCTATTCGAAAAGCTCTGGAACCTAAAGAACCACATTCAACCGTACCGGTGCAGCGGGGTGGGCTCCTTTGGACTTTCTTGTCTGTGGCCAGAAACTGAGCCGAGTCCAGTACAAAACAAATCTGAGCCGAGTGAAGTCTGTCGAGAATCGAGTGGTGGTGGTGGACTGTGGGAGGTCGCTCGTTGACAAAACAAATCTTGCACCAGTGATATGCAGGATAAAGCAGCGACCAGCAAAACCTCCACCTGTGTTAGCGCGAGCAAAGATTTCCGTCTGTTTGTGTGGAGTTATTTCGCACAAATTCGCATGCAAAATATAATTTCTTCGTCAGCTTGTTCGCCGAACCGAACTCCAGGCATTGCTCCACGAGGCAGAGATTGGTTGTTCGGGACTCAGGCTTGGATGCCCTGACCTGGACGTGTTCAGCCCTCCTCACCGAACCTCAGTTCCGCAGCAATGGCGATACTGCACTGCTGTCTGACGAACCTGTATGTGTTCTTCTGTTTGAAGCAAGCGAAATCAGTAACACGCCAAATCAAATGCAGAATTCTCCTCGTTTACCGACCGAACCTGATTGACGAGCCTCCGCTGACAGTGCGGTTCTGTTAGTTTTCCCGCCATTTGTTTATTGGCAATGATATTCAACCCTTTTGGAACGCAACAAACCAGACAAAACCGTAGTTTGTGGGAATGTAACAAATCAGCTAGCTTTGGCGCCAAATGCGGGGTGATTAGCACACTCGTAGCGCGAACGACCACATACCTCATAGCGAACGGGTCACATGTAATTTTATTACTCACAATATACTAATATCTCCTACGCCCGCGCCAACTATGGGAGGGGTTTTCGGCCGGCCAAAGCAGCATCGGGGGGACGGGAAAGTCGTGGCTATAACGGGATGCTCGAAAGGAGGAATTGGTTACGCGCTAGCAGAGTATGATATCCTCGATACCTGTTCTCCGGGTGATTAGGAACCTCAACGCTGCGAATTCGTCACAAACATCCTAAGCGCAGGCCCGTTGTAACGATTACCATTTCGCTGTCAATCGCAGGCCTTCCTCTCCCCCTCCCCTCCTCCCCTCCCCCTCCTCTCTCCGCCCACGACCAGGTAGTATGCATGGCGGGGCGCCAAGGTGTTTGAGACGGCGCGGCAGGTAGAGGCGATGGAGGGGGTGTAGGAGCAGGGCGTGAGAACCGTGAAGCTGCCATTCCTCCTATCGCCCCTCACCACTCCCTTCCTCTCCCCCTTCCCTCCTCCCCTCCGCCTCCTCTCCCCCTCCCCTCCTCCCCTCCCCCGCCTCCTCCCCCCTCCCCTCCTCCCCTCCGCCTCCCCTCCCCCTCCCCTCCTCCCCTCCGCCTCCTCTCCCCCTCCCCTCCTCCCCTCCGCCTCCTCCCTCCCATCCTCCCGGCCCCATTCCCTCCCCCTCCCCTCCCTTCCCCCTACCGCTTAGTATGCATGGCAGGGTGCGACGGGGCGGCGGGTAGAGGCGATGGAGGGGGTGCAGGAGCAGGGTGTGAGTGCAGTGAAGCTGTCATCCCACCCTCCCATCGCACATACCTTTTGAGGCGCCTCAGAAGTCATCCCATCGCACATACCTTTTGAGGCGCTTCAGAAGTCATCCCATCGCACATACCTTTTGAGGCGCCTCAGAAGTCATCCCATCGCACATACCTTTTGAGGCGCCTCAGAAGTCATCCCATCGCACATACCTTTTGAGGCGCCTCAGAAGTCATCCCATCGCACATACCTTTTGAGGCGCCTCAGAAGTCATCCCATCGCACATACCTTTTGAGGCGCCTCAGAAGTCATCCCATCGCACATACCTTTTGAGGCGCCTCAGAAGTCATCCCATCGCACATACCTTTTGAGGCGCCTCAGAAGTCATCCCATCGCACATACCTTTTGAGGCGCCTCAGAAGTCATCCCATCGCACATACCTTTTGAGGCGCCTCAGAAGTCATCCCATCGCACATACCTTTTGAGGCACCTCAGAAGTCATCTCATCGCACATACCTTTTGAGGCGCCTCAGAAGTCATCCCATCGCACATACCTTTTGAGGCGCCTCAGAAGTCATCCCATCGCACATACCTTTTGAGGCGCCTCAGAAGTCATCCCATCGCACATACCTTTTGAGGCGCCTCAGAAGTCATCCCATCGCACATACCTTTTGAGGCGCCTCAGAAGTCATCCCATCGCACATACCTTTTGAGGCGCCTCAGAAGTCATCCCATCGCACATACCTTTTGAGGCGCCTCAGAAGTCATCCCATCGCACATACCTTTTGAGGCGCCTCAGAAGTCATCTCATCGCACATACCTTTTGAGGCGCCTCAGAAGTCATCCCATCGCACATACCTTTTGAGGCGCCTCAGAAGTCATCCCATCGCACATACCTTTTGAGGCGCCTCAGAAGTCATCCCATCGCACATACCTTTTGAGGCGCCTCAGAAGTCATCCCATCGCACATACCTTTTGAGGCGCCTCAGAAGTCATCCCATCGCACATACCTTTTGAGGCGCCTCAGAAGTCATCCCATCGCACATACCTTTTGAGTCGCCGCAGAAGTCATCCCATCGCACATACCTTTTGAGGCGCCTCAGAAGTCATCCCATCGCACATACCTTTTGAGGCGCCTCGGAAGTCATCTCATCGCACATACCTTTTGAGGCGCCTCAGAAGTCATCCCATCGCACATACCTTTTGAGGCGCCTCAGAAGTCATCCCATCGCACAAACCTCCCTTCTCCCCTAATCGCCCCTCACCCACTCCCGCCCCTCCCCTCCCATTTTCCTCCCATCCCCTCCCGTTCCCATCCTCTCTCCTTTCACGACCAGGGAATACGCGCGGCGGGGTGCCAAGGTGTTTGCGACGGCGCGGAGGGTAGAGGCGATGGAGGGGCTGCAGGAGCAGGGCGTGACTACAGTGAAGCTGGATGTGACTAACGAGGATGATATCAAGGTATGTGTGCTGTTAGGGGGCAGTGTGGGGCGCAATTAAGCAGCAGTAACTGGGGCTGCAGGAGTAGGGCGTGAGTACAGTGAAGCTGGATGTGACTAAAGGGGATGACATCAAGGTGCATTTGTAACTGTCTCGTTTATCTCATTCTCTTGTTTTCCCTCCAAACTGCCCGCCCTCTCTTTCCTTTCAGTCTCCTCTTCCTCTCTCCCCTCCTCCCAACTCATCTCTCCCCCCCCCCCTCCCCCCCTCTCTCTCTTTGCAGTCTGCAGTGGATGTGATTGTAAAGAGCGCCGGGCAGATCGACATTCTTGTGAACAACGCGGGTGTGCTTATAATGGGGCCTGTGGCGGACCTCCATCTCTCCTCCTGGCGCCAAGGCTTTGAAACCAACCTGCTGGGGGCAGTGGGCATGGCGAAGGCAGTGTTCCCCCACATGGCTGAGAAGCGGAGCGGTTGCATCGTGAATATATCGAGCATCTTGGGTTACCAGGCGTTGTGAGTGTCTTGGGGGCGTGTTTTGAGTCGACTCAAAGTGCAAGGCATTGTGAGTGTCTTGGGGGCGTCTGACTATCGAGGGTTCCGTTATTGATTCTAACGCGAGACTAGGTTTGTCTGTCATATGAAGCTGACATACAAATGGGCGCTCTCAATAATTCATGGTCATCGCAATAAATCGCATCTACTTCCCTCCCTTTCCCAAATGCCCCATGGCAAGCCCTTGGTCGCTGTGTTTTCGGCATCCAAGGCAGCGTTGACTGCAGCAACCAACTGCATGCGCATGGAGATGAATCACCTCCCCTCTCCCCACCACCCAACTCCCTGTCTCTTCACTCCCCCACCCTCATCAAGTGCCTAATGGGGCCTGTCTATTCAGCATCTACGGCGGCACGGACCGCAGCAACCAACTGCATGCGCATGGGGATGAATCACCTCTCCTCTCCCCACCACCCAAGGCAGCGTTGAATGCATTGACCAACTGCATGCGCATGGAGATGAATCACCTATCTTCTCCCACCCCTTCTTTCTCCCCTCCCTGTAACCTCATCACAGGCCCATGGGCGCAGTGTATTCGGCGTCCAAGGCAGCGTTGAACGCAGTGACCAACTGCATGCGCATGGAGATGAAGCCGTTTGGAATAAAGGTTGTGCTCGTGGCGCCTGGGCTCATAAAGACTGAGCTGTTCGGGTGAGTGAGACGGGACGCAATGACAGTGGTTGGTAAATATTCGCCGGGAATTCATGTGCTTGCATAAAAGAAAGTGTGATTTCCTCTCGAACTTCCACGACCACTTCCCACATTTTCTTTTCCCTCGTACTTGAAACAATCGTAAATCGTTACATCCTTGCATAGGTAATGAGCAAAGCTCTTTTTTCCTGCCTTTCACTTCCTCTATCTCCTTTCCCTCCCTTCTGCTTCCTGCAAATCCAACAACATTCCTAACTTTTTTTTTTTGAAGCCTAAGGAAATACTCTTTCGTCCCTGTGCCCTGTCCGCTTGCAGCAAAACCCCTCAGATCTCCGCCCAGCTGCCGACCACCAGCCCGTATGCTCCCTGCCAGGCCAACATTGACAAGATGGCTAGCCTGCCCCATGCAACAGCCATGACTCCCCCGTCCCACCTTGCTTCTCTCATTGCCAATGCCTCACTTTCCCCCAACCCTCCGTGGCGCCTTTTTGCTGGAGAGATGTGGGTTAGCGTGATGGCGATGGTGTGGTTTGCCCCTGTGTGGCTCGCCGACTGGGTTTGTTGGGGTGCGGAATATGGAAAGGTTCTTCCAGCAGCTGAGAAAAAGAAGAGGATTGCTGACGTGGGGGAGAAGAAGCAGACTTGAAGCTCTGGAGATGCAAAAAGGTGTTTTCTGATGGGAAATTATCCATGGTATTCATTTATGTTGTAGATTTTCACGTGCGTGACATCACTTCCACGTTATGTAGACTGGATGATGGTTTTATCAACAGGGATGTTTGGGGAGCCACGCCATTCTAGGTTGTACAGAATCATTTTTTTAGAGTGTTTTTGTACAACCCCTATGATTGTAAGGAAAAACCCTTATCCTTCCTGCGGTCTACTCAAACGCGTACAACCCCGACTTGAGGAACGTTTGGCCATCTCGCTTGCTGCCGAAGCAGCCTGGCTTCGCCTTGGGCTCTCTTCTCTTTTGCCCAACCTGCACCCAACCTCGTGTTCCCGAGGTTCCTGCTTAGCTAGGTTGACCCGCTATATAGCCTGCGTGCCTTGTCAATTGATTTAGTCACAAGCTTCGTTATTCGTTTTCCTCGCAACTCTGCTTGTTACAACCATACAACCAGATTATACATTTGACATTTTTACCTAAAATGCGAAACATATGTAAAACATATGTAATATCGTTCCCCGTTTTGCTTCATACAGGGTACGTACGGGGTACAGTATGCTTGGAACGAGCAGTTACCTGTTTGGAGTTCGGAAGGCACTGTTCATTACCACTCAGGCAAAAATGGTGACCACTTTGGCATAATGGTTACCATGAGGGCGATCACACGATATCTTTGTTACAATTTCGACGCGTGGCTTACCTTGGGGCGATCGGGCTCTAAGTGTGTTACCCCCAAGGTAATTACCCCAAAAATAATTCCAAAACATGACACACAGCCTGGCTACCTTTTCACCAAGGCCTTGCTGGCTGCCATTGGCCATTATCTCTCATCCCATGATTGGCTTGAAGTGTCCCGAAAGCCTGCGTGGCAAAACATGATTCCCTGGAATTTCCACCTGGAACTTCGAGTTCAGAATAGTGGCTGTTGATTTGCGAACACCACAGCCTCGATTTCGCGCGTTGGCTGAGGAAAGTCGGTCTGCCCCTGGTTGGTTTGAGGAGCACGCTGAAGAAGGTTGAGAGATATGAGGAAGCGTGAATACGTGAGCAGTATCGACGGTGACAAGCCACGACCTTTTGCATCGGATGGGAGCGACACAACCAACAACCCATGAACGACGGGCAGCCGCAAAAGGCTATCCAACCACAAACCACCAGCGAACCAGCTTCAAGGAGGGCTGGCGGCAGGTTCGTCATCCCGCTGCGCTCTCTGCGACAGCCACCCTTGGGTATGTCATGCGGGCTCTGCTGGGCCACCTGCACCCAAACAACAATCACCATGCCGCATGTGATTGGCCGACATTGGTTTGGGTTCGGCATGGCTGGCAGGTCTGGTGTGGAGCCGCGGTGACTTCACAAGTTCCAGACCATCGTGATTGATTGATTGGAAGCTACCATACTGTACCCAGCTTGAAACCGCTTTTCCGAGTATTACCGTAATGGAACGCTACACATCCCGTCGATGGCAAATCCACTGCTCAAATTCTCATTTGTGAATGCACTTCCTTGGGAAGTCTCTCTGGATGAAGCTCTGATTGAAGCTCTTTCTAAAACTTAGTAGATTATGATTCTCACCTTTTCTGTACTATCAGAGCTTTTATTTGCAGGTACTGAGACCGACGGGTAACCTTGATTTCGATTCACTAATTACGTTTCCGTCTTCTAGGGAGGAAACATGAATTTCCAAACGCCTCTGTTCCACAGTTTGGTAGTAGGCCTCTGCTGCTTGATATCTCTTCACCACTTGCATGCCCCGAGTCTCGCAGCAGACAACCTTCAGATTGAATCTTCTAGATTAGACGGTCCGAGCACCGTGGGACTAGAGAGAGCAGCGACCGTCGCTTCAACAGTCGATGTTCCATTACGTGACGTTCCGGCTTCTGTCATCCACGTAAACGAGGCACCTGATATCGTTCTCCACGTGAATTTAACTCGTCTCCCCGAAATCTCAGAGCAGTACAACTTTTCAAGCCATGGTACGGCCTCATCTAGGCAGGCGTCTCCGTTCTCTGTGTGCGGTTTTTCCCGCCGTGACCAACCTGGCCTCGTCCTTTCGAAAGCTTTGCCTGCTCGCTCGTGCAAATCCCGAACGAGTTGTTGAGCGGTGCTCTCGCACATCCCTTCCATGGTTGGAGCTGGGACGCCAGTTTCCGCTCTCGCCCGGGAATCCTTCTATATCCCTCCAGTCGACTCAAGAGGTGAATTCTGGATCGACAGAAAAAGCTGCTTATCGCATCCGTACTTCTTGCCTCCTTCTCCCCTTTCGTCCTGCCATGAACCTTTCTCCCTCATTACAGCAGCTGGCATCGAGACGCAGATCAACGGTCAACGTGCGTCCCGCTCATCGGACAACTTGAAGGAACCGTCAGGCGACTCTCGGTTGGCGTTTGACTTAGCGGAATCGGGATCTCGAGGAGAATCTCTGCTTGAGTCGCGCTCAGTGCGCGACGAGTCGCTGGTCGAGTCTCGGCTGGCGTGCGGCGAGGCAGTGCCGGCGGAAGTCGCGGAGACGATACTGAAGGACGAGGTCGTTCGCCGGCTTGATGAGCTGGGAAACGTGAGCTTACCACCGCACATCAGCACTGCGTCTCGAGTCACTGTTGCTGTTGAATTCTGAAACGTTTTAAGGCAGCGGAAGGAGCGGATGCGATGTTGAAGGATGAGGTGGTCCGCAGGTGTCCCCTGGCGGTTGATTGCGGTTGAAAGCGGTCTACTCTGTTCCGTTCCCGTCTCCATGCTGCAGGTCAGCGACTCGGCGCATTACTTGCAGCGCACGTTTCTCAGCGGCGCGTCGATGCGAGCCGCGGCGCTCGTCAGCGATTGGATGGAGGAGGCCGGCATGTACACGTGGATGGACGCGGTTGGCAACGTGCACGGCCGCGTCGACGGACCACACCCCGACGCGCCTGTGCTACTTCTCGGCTCTCATCTGGTAAGCCGCATCTGGTAGCTTGCGTCTGGTAATCCGCGTCTGGTAACTTGCGTCTGGTAACCCGCGTCTGGTAACCCGCGTCTGGTAACCCGCGTCTGGTAACTTGCGTCTGGTAATCCGCGTCTGAACCCGCACTTGTTAGTAACCCGCATCTCTTCCTCCCCTCCTCTTTGTCTCTTCACCACCTCCTCCCTCTCTTCCCTCCCCCTTGTCTCTCCCCTCCCCCCTGTCTCTCCCCTACCCCCCTGTCTCTCCCCTCCCCCCTGTCTCTCCCCTACCCCCCTGTCTCTCCCCTCCCCCCTGTCTCTCCCCCCCCTCCCCTTCCCCTTCCTCGCTCTCCGTCCCCCTCCTCCCTTCCCGCGATGCTCCCCTTCCCAGGACACGGTTGTTGGTGCCGGTCGGTTCGACGGGGGGCACTGGGCGTGGTCACGGCCATCGCTGCGTTCAAGCTCTTTCTCACAGCGTGCGGGGCTCGCTGTTCTGCAACACGAGTTGGTTTTTGAGAATTTTCAAAATCCAACTCGCTGCGTTCAAGCTCTTCCGCACAGCGTGCGGGGCTCGCTGTTCTACAACACGTTTTTCCTCTCCGCTCTTCTTCCTCCCTGCCATTCCGTGCGCTGTCCCCCTCCTCCCAGGACACGGTGGTGGACGCCGGTCGGTTCGACGGGGCACTCGGCGTGGTAACGGCCATTGCTGCGGTTAAGCTCTTCCTCGCAGCGTGTGGCCCGGCGGCGCTGCCTCGCCCCGTGGAGATCATCGCCTTCAGCGACGAGGAGGGCATGCGATTCCAGTCGACCTTCTTGGGCAGCAGAGCCATCGCAGGGACGCTCTCGCCTGCCATGCTGCAGATGAAGGACAGCCAGTGAGTGCTGCTGTGGTAGTGTTGGGTCATGTGGGGGCAGTGAGTGGAGATTCTCGCGTTCAGTGACAAGGAGGGCATGCGGTTTCAGTCCACGTTCCTGGGGAGCAGGGCGGTCGCAGGGACGCTCTCGCCTGCCATGCTGCAGATGAAGGATCGCGAGTGAGTGTGTATATGTGTTGGTATGGGGGGGTGATGTGCGGGTGAGTGCGGCAGGCGGTGCTTCCTCGCCCCGTGGAGATCATAGCGTTTAGAGACGAGGAGGGCATGCGGTTTCAGTGCACGTTCCTGGGAAGCAGAGCCATCGCAGGGACGCTCTCGCCTGCCATGCTGCAGATGAAGGATCGCGAGTGAGTGTAGGTGGTGGCGGCGCTGAGTGCAGGTGGTGCTGAGTGGTGTGAGTGTGTAGATTTTTTTGTTGTGGCGAGGGAATGGGCAGGTGAGTGCGTGCAGGTGGTGGCGGCGCTGCCTCGCCCAACTGGAGGTGGTGGCGTTCAGCGACGAGGAGGGCAAGCGATTCCAGTCCACGTTCCGGGCAGCAGATCCATTGCAGGGACGCTCTCGCCTGATATGCTTCAGATGAAGGACAGCCAGTGAGTGTGTGAGGGGGCATGCGGGTAGGTGAGGGCAGGTGAGGGGAGATGCGGGCAGGTGAAGGGTGATGGGGTAAGATGAATCCTCATAGTCCCCCCGAACCAATGCCTTCCTCCTTGCGCTTTCTTCTTTTCAATTGTTCAGTGGTGTGACTATACAAGAAGCCATCGAGTCACTTCCAGCAGCAGCAGCAGCAGCAGCAACAGCAGCAGCAACAGCAGCAGCAGCAGCAGCAGCAGCTGGAGGGTCGAAAGGCCTCATGACAGCTCGATACCTCCCTGAGAACGTATGGGGCTACGTGGAAGCTCACTTAGAGCAGGGCCCGGTCTTGGAATCCCTAGGGCAGCCGCTGGGGGTGGTGCTGGGGATAGCAGGGCAGACGCGGGCGGAGGTGACTATAGAGGGCGAGCAGGGGCACGCGGGGACTGTGCCTATGAGGTTGCGGAGGGATGCTGTTGCTGGTGCTGCTGCTGCTGTGGTGGCTGTGGAGTCGGTGTGCTTGGAGGTGTTGAGAGAGCAGGAGGAGGAGGAGCGGGAGGAGGGGGGGGGTGAGGAGGAGGAGGGGTCGAGAGGGAGAGGCTGGAGTGGTGGTAACAGCAGCAGCAGCAGCAGCAGCAGAGGGAGTGAGGCAGGCAGTGGGGGAGGAAATGGGGCAGGCAGTGGGGGAGGAAATGAGGCAGGCAGTGGGTTGGTGTGCACGGTGGGGAAGGTGGTGGCCTGGCCGGGGGAAAGCAATGTGATAGCTGGCCGAGTGGCGTTCACTGTGGACGTGCGGGCACAGAGCAACGGTGTGAGGCACGCTGCTGTAGAGGCGATCGAAAGGGAGATTCAGCGCATCTGCAGCGAGCGAGGGCTGTCGTGCAAATTTGCAGTGAAGGTGGGTTATGGTGAGGGCAGTAGAGTGTCGGCTCTGTGTATATAGTGATGGTAGGCCGAGTGGCGTTCACTGTGGACGTGCGGGCACAGAGCAACGGTGTGAGGCACGCTGCTGTAGAGGCGATCGAAAGGGAGATTCAGCGCATCTGCAGCGAGCGAGGGCTGTCGTGCAAATTTGCAGTGAAGGTGGGTTATGGTGAGGGCAGTAGAGTGTCGGCTCTGTGTATGTAGTGATGGTAGGCCGAGTGGCGTTCACTGTGGACGTACGTGCACAGAGCAATGGCGTGAGGCACGCTGCTGTGGGGGCGATTGAGAGGGAGATTGAGCGCATCTGCAGTGCGCGCGGGCTGTCATGCCAGTTCGCAGAGGAGGTAAGTTCTTGTGAGCACCATATTGTTGCGTGTTTCGAGACTCCTTCATACACGAGGTGAAGGTGAGTTTGTGTGAGCACCATATTGTTGCGTGCTTTGAGACGTCTCATAACACTCCTTCATACACGAGGTGAAGGTGAGTTTTTGTGAGCACCATATTGTTGCATGTGGGGTATGGAGGGGCCGGCAGAGTGGTGTTCAATCTGGACGTGCGGGCAGTGGCGTGAGGCACGCTTCCGCGGGGGCGATTGACAGGGGGATTCGAGGGATCTGCAGCGAGCGAGGGCTGTCATGTCGGTTCGCGGTGAAGATGTGTTCTGTTTGATTGTAGGCGGTGTTTTGTTCTTTTCGAGCTGTGGAGGACATTGGGAGGGAGATTTGGCGCATCTGTGAGAAGCGAGGGTTGTCGTGCCGGTGTGTAGTGAAGGGGGGTTTCTGGTGTTGTATTGGTGTAGGTAGTCGCATCGCATGCAATGTGGCATTCACCCTGAAAGTGACGGCGTGGAGCAAGCAACCATGCGAGGCATTCTGCTGTGGAGGCCAATACCAGGGAGATTTGTGGCCAGGCCGCCCTCAGCGCCCTCGCTGCTTCACACCACCCACCTTTTTTCCCCTTTCCTTACGACCCTTCCTTTCCTCCCCTTCCCTTCGTCCCCTTCCCTCCCTCTCCTTTCCATTCGCCCCAGCATCAAGCTGGCACAGTGGACTGCTCGCCTCCCCTCGTCTCCATGATTCACGAGGCAGCAGCCAGCGCGCTCGCTGCTTCGCATTATTCAACTCTCAGCAGCGCCCTCACTGCCTCACACCACACTCCAGTAGCTTCTGCTGCTGCTGGCCCTGACGCTGCCACTGCACCTGACGCTGCTGGTGGGCTGCAACCTATACTTGACAACGATTCTGCTGGGTTCCAATGTGCCGCAAATCGCCGCGGCGGTTGCAGCAAGAACAGTTGTGGAGCGAGTGATGGGTGCATTGGGGATGAGTGTGGGGCACACGGGCAGCACGGGCGGCAAGGGCGGCAAGGGGAACAAGGGCGGCAAGGGGAACAAGGGCGGCAAGGGGAACAAGGGCGGCAAGGGGAACAAGGGCGGCAAGGGCGGCAAGGGGAACAAGGGCGGCAAGGGCGGCAATTGCGGCAGGTTCCTCGGCTTGTCAGCGGGGCGGGCCATGATGCGATGGCGATGGCAGACCTTACTCAGGTGAGGAATGGTGATGAGGGGTGGTGAGGGGTGATGAACGGTTGCTGAGGGTTGGTGGGGGGTGGACGTAAGTCCGAATGGTATATCCTTTTGTGAAACATAATGGTTGGTTCCGCGGCTTGTGAGCGGGGTGGGCCATGATGCAATGGCAGACCTTTCTCAGGTGTGGAATGGTGACGAGGGGTGATGATGGGTAGGTTGCGGGTTGGGGGGAGAGGAGTGAGGGTTGGGATTGTGGAAGCACACAGGTGTGTAAACAGTAGTCTCTGATAGTCTTCTGTCACTGTTTCGGGCTCCATTCGTTCGTTCTTTGAGATTTTTGATCCCGGACATGGTTGCTGATTACAGGTGGCGATGTTGTTTGTGCGATGCCGAGGAGGCATCAGTCATCGGCCTGACGAGTATGTAACCCCACATGATCTGCACGTGGCGTCTGCTGCTATATACAGACTGCTTCTGTTAGCTCCTCCGGTGCAGTCATTTTGAGGTGTCCAATGGAGCTTGTACATGTATTGTACATAAGCGTATCAACATCTGTCTGCTCATTGGCATCGTGGAATTCTGTAGTCTTACCAGTATTCGAGTACGAGTGCAGTCCACTTCCATGCGTGCTATTTGGGCGGATGAGCCTAAATTTATTTGTCATTCTCCCCAACCTAAAGAAGTATAACATGCTCTCACATTCTAAACCATTTTAGAGAGAACGTGGGCGTATAAAGTGCATCTCCTGTCCGTCAGCGAAGATAGCTTTTGTAAAAATTTCCAAGCAGTACACCCTGGTTCTCGCTAGACTGACCTCAGTTGTGCTAACTAGCAGGAAGAAACAGCATGGTTGAGAGCGGTTTTCAGTATGGTTCATTAAGACAGTTCGAATATGACAAAATCAGCCTACCAAGATGCCCGCGTGTGTTAAGTACGAGAACGAGGGTGTATTTGGTCTCTTGGTTAGCCTGTTTTGTCCCATCTTTTACAGCTTGGCTGGTTATGCTGACACAGACAACTTTGCAGGTTTCCTCGAAACACAACTCGCTGGAGGGTTGCTTATTTTACGACATTGTTTTGACGGGGTCCACAGCCATGTTCCCCTACAAACCTCGCAGTGTGAGCGAGTGGTCGGGTCGGCGGGATGGTCTGCAGGAGGAATTGGAAATGTGCAAGTTTGTTTGTTCAATGAGATGTTACACGTTTTGCAGAGGTCTGATCAATGTTTAAATAGGTCGAGATGGGAGTGAGCAAATACGAGATGAATATGGCCCGCAATTGGGGATAATACTGTTCTAGCGCTTGCATCATCAGATCGTGAAAGAGAGAAAATTACAGTAGGAATGCACCAATTGGGATGTAGTGTGTGTCGCCTTTCTACGTCCCGGCATGCGGTTGCAGTTCACAATACAGCATGCAATTTATTTTTCTACCCATGATTTCACAACAAGGTTGCCAAGCCAATCTAAAGAAAACTGTATTGGAGCCTTATCAAACTTGGCCAGGTAGATATCAAAGTTGACGCTTGCTGCCCACCGTACAGGTGCGGATGCTGCTCTGCTCCTCCCTGCAACTTTGCTCCTTGCAGCTGCATGAGTACGTGTACAGTGCCGATGATGCTGTCATGGCACGGCTTTTGCGGAAGCTGGAGGTGGTGGCTGGTTGGGGTGGGGTTTCTCCAACCATACAGAAGTCATCACAGGTGACCCGCGTCTCCCCTCCCTCCCGGACCTGACCTATTCTGGTGCCTCCCCCGCCACCCGCCCGTGTCTGCCCGCCTGTAATCGGCTCTTTCTGCCACTTCGTTCCACCAAGCCACTAGCGTTGTCGAGCTGGGCGTCAGACGAAGAACTTTCTAAACTTCTAGGCAGCGAAAACACTGCCTCCATAAATGGGAGCTCGAGCATGTAAAAGCCTGTTCAGGGGAAATGGGAGCGCGACAAGTCTCCTGCGGTCTGTGTTCCTCTGGGAGGGACCAGCATCCAATAGCATGTGCTGACAAAGGGACAGGGGGAGTTCCAACTGGCCCCAAAACTCTGGGGACATCCTGAAATTATAAGGGTGACGGGCAATTGCCCAGCAAGGATAGCCCTTTCTTGTACTGTACCATCATTTTCCTCTTTTCTCCTCCCTTTCCTGCTCGAACCCCTTTCCACCAGCCCCTTTTCCGCAAGGTTCTACTCCGCCAGCTTTCTTTCCGCAAGCACTCTTTCCGCCGTCTTCATTTCCGCCACCTTCTTTCTCCCTCCTCGCTCCATGCACACACAACAGCACACCCCCGATTTCGCCTCTCTCCATGCGGTCAAATCGAGGTGATGCTGATTCTACGATCTTGGATCCGATTCTTTCCCCGGCCCTCCTCACTTTCTCCTCCCAGTTTCTTCCTTGTTCCTAGATCTTGTCATCTTTAATTTCATTCCTTCGTGTCTTTTCTCAACTCTCGTCGATTTCCGCCATTGCAGTCCCATCGCATCCATTCCACACGAAGATCGTATGACCTAGGTTGTTCCTCTTCCAACCACCCACCCAACCAGTGGGCTTCACTGCACTCTCGTTTCCACTCTTCACTGGGTTTCCGTCCGTCTCGATGCGATGTGATTTCGTTATCCGCTTGCTGTAGGCTGTAGATATGTAATACTCCATCCAAAGGCTGTTATGGGCTTGGATTTCCCCCATATCTCTCTCCTACACCCGCTTCATGCAGACGAGACGAGAATCGTTACTTCGCAGTGTAGGGCAGGGACCTCCGAGATAAGATTGGCAAACTGCAATTGAGTTGCATCGCTCCTGAGCGTAAGGATAGGTTCTACCGTTCTAGCATCAAATTCCGGATTTGGGACGGCCGCGTGTGTTCATGGCGTGCGGCTGAAGCGATGATGCACACGCCAACGTAACGTTGGTTCCAGTTCGACCGATTAAATACTACGACAGTTGAGGATCCACGAGAAAGTCTTAAGATCTTGGGTTGAACGTTCCTTGTGAGACTTGAAGCTCGTTTGGTAACGTTGGATAACAATGGGTAACAACGACATTCATCGGTTTATCAAGGAGTCGCTAGGAGTCGCACAACTGGTCTTATCCACGTCCGATTTTCGAGTCGTCGCTGCGAGCAGAGGCGCCGTCGCGCTTTTAGGGACCTGCTGCGAAGCTTATCTTTACGACCTCCAAGTCTCCGCACTTTTCACGCCTGACTCCCCTTCGCTAGGAACAATCAAACCGTGTGTTATTCCCCCTAAAACCTTTAGCGAGGTCCATATCGATTGGTGTAAGGCGCTGTGTTCCTTGTCGCGAAAAAAAGGCGAGCTGTTAACTCTCGAAGGTGGTCTCAGTTGTCCTAGTCAACGGCAACCTCGCGATGGTCGCGAGTCCTTCGATGCTACTAGTACTGTTCACGGAAAAGCCGGCATGGAATGCTGCAGGCATTGCGGAAAGCTGGTCCGCGGTTCAAGGAAACATAATAAATTAGTAGCAGTTGAAACTGGCCTAAATGCTTCCGAAGACGGGGACGACCAGGCGGGAAATCTCCCGCGCTTAATATCCCCTTGCGACGGCGAGACGGCGGCGGGTGCACGCCGTGTCCCTACGCGAATCGCGCATTTCTCTTCTGTATCGCAAGATGCGCTACGCGATTCACATCCAACGAACCGATCGGAACCGACAATCACCGAAGGTGGTGGAAATGCCGCGCGGCCGCTGCCGTCTGAGCAGCTTTCTTCTAGGGAGCTCCGAGGCTCGCTCGCCAAAGGCACCACAAATGGGCCGAAGAAGCCAAGTCCGCCGAAGTTTCCGGGTGTGGAAGAGAGATTTGGGCGGAAAACGGACGAGAGTCGGGTTTCCGCGTCCATTGATTTCCAGTGGTTTCAGGATGATTCGGAGAAGGAGGGGCTAGGGTTCCTGGTCGCAACAATAACGAGAAAACCTCACCGGGATGACGAAATGGTGTGGCACTTCTCTTCTTTCCTGCCGCAATTGTTTTTGCCTCATTTGCTTCACTTGTCTCACAATCTTTTCTTGGCCAACAACTTTTTTGCGTGTGTGATATCTTCATCCGTTTATTGCTTTCTGCTGTTTTTTATTCGCCAGCAGACAATTTCAGGATTTAGTATTGTGTGCAAGGGTGCTGCTCCCATCACCTATGCTTTACTTGGTTGTATTCTTGCAGCAATTTCTACCTCTCAAAGATGTATCATTCTGCAACTTTTTCTATTTCCCTCCACCATCACAACGACTCTCTCTCTTCCCTTTCCTCCGCACCGTTGTGCTTGATTCCGAGCCAAACCACCCACAGAAACCCTCAATAACCAGTCCTCCTGTCCCAACCTCTTGTCGCTCCCACCCCCCTTCCAGAAGCTTCTATTCAAGCTGCTTCTACAGGTCGTGCGCTGCGCCAGTGCTCTTGACTCCGAACCAGACGATCCTCAGAAACCCTCATCCTCCTGTCCTGTCCCACCCTCTTCTTGTCCCTAAACCCCCCCTTCCAGAAGATTCTATTCAAGCTGCTTCTGCAGCTCGTGCGCTGCACCAGTGCTCTTGACGCTGAACCCAACGACCCGTACAAACCCTCTTCTTCCTCGGAGCAGCAGCAGAAGGAGAAGGAGAAGGAAAAGGAGAACGACTTGGGAATGGCAACCCTAATTCCAGAGCACTTAAGCCCGGACATCCGCGGGAAGTACCAGAGTCTTTTCCGCGGTGCAGGGCTGGACGAAGTGGTGGAGTCCGGTTTGAATGTCCTGAGCCAACTGGACAGCCGCGGATGGTCACACAATCTCCATGTGGACGAGGCCCACGTGGGCAGCAGCAGTGACGTGGACGCAAAGGCCGGCGAAAGCTCGTTACAGCAACCATCGCGGTCGCAGGAGGGGAGTCTGGCTGACAGTGGGGTCACCGCAGCACCTGCCCGCGCAACTGCGAACACAACCGCCAACACACCAGCCGATGCAGCTGCTGCATCAGCTGAGGACGTAGCTGCTGGTGTAACGTCTCCAAACGCGGCTTGTTTGAAGCAAACTCATGTGCTTGCGAAGCCGGTGGAGGAGCATGTTGTGGAGTGGTCTTACAAAGCAGCGAGTCTGCTTTTAAGGAAGTACAAGGAGTTGGAGCTGTTCAAGAAGTTAGTGCAGAAATCAGCGGTGAGTGAGTGAGGGGTGTGTTTTATAACCCATGAGAACACCCTATTTAAATAGGGTGTTTTTGAAAACGAATCGAAGGCTTTTCTAAGGAAGTACAAGGAGGTGGAGCTGTTCAGAAGATCGTGCGGAAATCTACGATGAGCTAAAAACGGCCCACTCTGTTTTCATTGAACCAAACCAAACCAAAGGGTGTGTTGGTGAATGCATGAAATCACCCAGCAAAAAGCGGATTTTTTTTTTTTTTGTTGTTTTTTTTTTTTAACCATCCCCCTCCCTGTACTTACTTACCCACAGGACCCTGTGATGATCTACAACATGGACCATATTCTGTTAGAGTGCAACCCCGCTGCTCTGCAACTCGTTATAGTCCCTTTCTTTCAAAGCCAATTCTCCCCTTCCCCTCCCCTCCTCCCCCTCTTCCCCACTCCCCCTCGCCTCTCTAACCCACAGGACCCAGTGATGATCTACAACATGGACCATATACTGTTAGAGTGCAACGCTGCCGCTTTGCGAATCCTCAAGTACCCCTCCAAAGCCGCGCTCTCCCACGCCATGACCACGCCAGGCTACGCCACGCCCCTCTCTCCCGTGCGCCAGCCCGACGGGCAGCTCTCGGAAACAGTCGCGCTGGAAATCGGGAGAAGGACGGTGGAGCAGGGTCAGGTGGTAGTGAACTGGGTGCATTTGGCGCGGGACGGCACGGAGGTGCCTTTGCGGATTCACGCGCAGTGTGTGCATGTCGGCGACGAGAAGTTCTTCATGGCGACCTGGCATGATCTGACGGAGATCAAGAGGCAGGAGGAGGTGTTAAGGAAGGCCAAGGAGGCTGCGGAGGCGGCGAGTGAGGCGAAGAGCCTGTTTCTGGCGAATATGAGCCACGAGATCCGCACACCCATGAATGGTGAGTGCTTCTTGTCTCTCCCCCTCCCTCGCCCGTCCTGCCAGGCCTGTTGGGAGTGGCGGATCTCCTTCTCTGCATGCCTCTCACAGTGGAGCAGCGCACATACCTCGAGATCATCCGATCGTCTGCTTCACTAGCCCTGTGACATGCCGCTAACAGCCCCTGTCCCCCACTTTATCTGTCCTCCGTCCAGGTGTATTGGGCGTGGCGGATCTGCTGCTGCGCACGCCACTCACAGTGGAGCAGCGCTCGTACCTCGAGATCATCCGATCGTCGGGAGACAATCTGCTGCGGATCATATCCGATGTGCTGGATCTCTCCAAGATCGAATCGCAATCTCTCGGTCTGGAGAGCGTCGCCTTCTGCCTTGAGACGTGTATCAACGAGGCCACGGCGCTGCTGTGTGTCGCTGCCTCGGAGAAGGGATTGCTGGTAGGTTCTAAGGCTTGTTTATGGTTTTAAAGCGGTGGGTGAAGTGTCGGGTGCTCCTCGCTGAGTCTGGAGAGCGTCGCCTTCTGCCTTGAAATGTGTATCAACGAGGCCACGGCGCTGCTGTGCGTTGCTGCCTCGGAGAAAGGACTGCTGGTGGGTGTTGGTGGGCGTTGGGATGGTGATCTTAGGCCGGTGGTCACTATGGTTGGGCTGGTGGATGGGTGTTGTTGAATTGCTCCTCTCTCCGGGTCTGGAGAGCGTTGCCTTCTGCCTTGAAACGTGTATCAACGAGGCCACGGCGCTGCTATGTGTTGCTGCCTCGGAGAAAGGACTGCTGGTGGGTGGGATGGGTTATTTATGGGTTTAGATGGTGGTGGGTGAAGTGGCAAGTGCTCCTCTGTCTGCGTCTGGAGAGCGTGACCTTCTGCCTCGAGACCGTGAGACGTGTATCAACGAGGCCACTGCTCTGCTCTGCGTTGCTGCCTCGGGAAAAGGATTGCTGGCGGGTGGGATGGGTTCCTGGCAGTTTCTGGCTGCTTTGTGGTGGCAATGTGTTATTTGGTTGTTGATGGGTGGTCTGGGTTGTTGGCATATGGCCTGGTTGTTGGTATGGGGTGCACCGGGTGCTGGTGGTATGTGGTGGGTGGTACTCTCTTTCCCCTGGGCTGGGTGTTGGAAAAAAAAAATATTATTCAGTCTCGAGACGTGTTCTCCTTGTTCTCCTTCTTTGTCCTTCCCTCTGTGTGTGTTATCTCGCAGTTGGAGAGCCGAGTGGCTCCTGACGTGCCGCGCTACGTGAGGGGCGATCCGGGGCGGCTGAGGCAGATCATTCTGAACCTCGTCTCCAACTCCATCAAGTTCACCCAGAGGTAAGTCGGCCTTTATTGTTGTTAGCGCCTGCCTGCAACACCTCCCCTCTTGGGACGTGGGTTCTGACTGGCTGGTGGCCGAGGCAGATCATTTTGAACCTCGTCTCCAACTCCATCAAGTTCACCCAGAGGTGCGCCTGCGTTGGCATGTCACCCACCTCCATTTCCTCCCCTTCCCCCCCCCCCCCCCCCCCCCCCCCAACCTCGCTTTCCCGCACCTCCCTTTCCCCCCACCTGTTGTACCGCTCTCTCCCACCAGTGGTGGCAATCAAATATTCACCAGCAGCCTTGCTGCAGATGACGAGAGCCAACCTCTTCATGCTCTCACCGTTTTTGAGTCGGTTTTGTTTGTTTGTTTGTTTGTTTTTTCCCCCACCAGTGGCGGCATCCAGATTGTGATTCGCCGGGCGACAGAGGACGAGATCGCCCGCGTGCGCAAGAATAGGGCTGCTACTGCCGCTGCAGCAGCAGGAGAGGGCGCAAATGCAGGAACAGGAGGGGAAGGAGGCGTAGGGGGAGGAGGAGGAGCAAATGGGGAGAGAGAGACAGCGGGGGCAAGCAGCAGCAGAAGCAGCAGCAGAAGCAGCAGCAGAAGCAGCAGCGGGCGCAGCAGTAGGAGCAGCAGCGGGCGCAGCAGTAGGAGCAGCAGCAGGAGCAGCAGTTGCAGCAGCAGCGGGAGCAGCAGTAGCAGCAGCAGCGGGCGGAGCGGGAGGAGGAATGGGTTTGGTGGATGCAGGGGGTACTAGGAAGGGTGATCCGAGGGAGGTAGAGCAGGAACCCAGCGCGAAACGCAGACGCGTGGATGGGACAGCAAGTGCGGGGGAGAAAGGGGAGGGGACAGCAGGGGCAGCAGGGGCAGCAGTGGCAGCAGGGAAGGGAGAGAAGCGGTTAAGTGCTGCAGGGGAGGGTATGGCGCGACAGGAGGACGGGCGGAGAGGGGGAGGGAGTGGAGAGGAGGAAAGAGGGGGCGAGGGGAGGGGAGAGGAGGAAAGAGGGGGCGAGGGGAGGGGAGAGGAGAGAAGGCGGAAGGGGAGAGGGGAGGAGGCGGAGGGTGACTCAGGCGACGTGGAGTTTGGGGAGTGCGAGAGGATGGAGAAGGGCGGGGGTGTGGCTGATAGGAGGGAGGCCGGAGGTGAAGAGAACAAGGGAGTGGAGGGGGGTGAGGGAGGTGAGGGAGGGGAGAGGGGGAAGGTAGAGGGTGGGAAGGGAGAGAATTGCAGAAGAAATGAAAGGGCTTCTGTGGAGCAAGGAGAGAAGGCGGAGGTGGGGGGGAAGGGGGAGGAGGGGGAGAAGGGGGAGGGGGAGAAGGGGGAGGGGGAGAAGGGGGAGGAGAAGGTGTGGATAACGTTCTGTGTGGTGGACACTGGCATGGGCATCAGCCAAGAGGCGTGCTCCCGGCTGTTCCGCGCGTTCATGCAGGTATGTCATTTGGTGCAGGTATGTAAAAGGGCTTCGATTGGACTTGGTGAATGGGACACACACAGATACTGTATTCGCACATGCCTTCACTCCTCTCACTCCCTCCTCCACACTGCGTGGTGGTCACTGGCATGGCATGGGCATAAGTCAAGAGGCGTGCTCTAGACTGTTCCGCGCGTTCATGCAAGTATGTAAAAGGGCGTCGATTGGACTTGGTGAATGGGACACACACAGATACTCTATTCGCGCACGCCTTCACTCCTCTCACTCCCTCCTCCACACTGCGTGGTGGACACTGGCATGGCATGGGCATCAGTCAAGAGGCGTGCTCTAGACTGTTCCGCGCGTTCATGCAAGTATGCACAGGTGCCGACTGGTTAACGCTATGCAGGCATGGGCGCTGTTTGGCAATCTCCAACGGACTGGCAATCCCCTGATTTGCAGGGGAAGGGGCAGGGAAGTGGGAGGAAAGTGGGGAAGGGGGGGGGAAAGAGGAGGGGAGACGTCCACGTGAGCATCCAATTGGGGTGGGGTGGTTTGAGTCAATTCAGATCAGAACAGCACCACCACTTCCTTCTCTCCCACTGTGATCCCAACAGTGCGACGCCTCCACATCCCGCCGCTACGGAGGCACGGGGCTGGGCCTGGCGATCTCAAAGTGGCTCGTGAACCTTATGGGGGGGGGACATTCACGTCAGCAGCCAAGTGGGCGCGGTGGAGGCAGTGTGGGCTGGTTGGACACGCTTCCTTCAACACACTCCACTCCCTTGCACCCACACCCACCCACTCCTTACAGGGCGACGCCTCCACCTCGCGCCGCTACGGGGGCACGGGGCTGGGCCTGGCGATCTCAAAGTCGCTCGTGAACCTCATGGGGGGGGGGACATTCACGTCAGCAGCCAAGTGGGCGCGGTGGAGGCAGTGTGGGCTGGTTGGACCCGCTTCCTTCAACACACTCCACTCCCTTGCACCCACACCCACCCACTCCATACAGGGCGACGCCTCCACCTCGCGCCGCTACGGGGGCACGGGGCTGGGCCTGGCGATCTCAAAGTCGCTCGTGAACCTCATGGGGGGGTACATTCACGTCAGCAGCCGGGTGGGCGCGGGGTCCACCTTCGCCTTCACCATCCAGCTGCCAGTGTCAACCGCGCAGCTCTGTGCTCTCGCTGGTAACGGCGGGCTCATGGCCCGAGACGACTCACTGGCAGGTCAGTTTCTACCTAAAGTTGTTGTGGGGTATGTAGGGGCGAGTTCTAGGGCTGTGGGGGCGAGTTCTAGGGCTGTGCGGGCGGGATTCAGCAGCCAAGTGGGCACGGGGTCCACCTTCGCCTTCACCATCCAGCTCCCTGTGTCAACCGCGCAGCTCTGTGCGCTCGCTGGGAACGGCGGGCTCATGGCCACAGACGACTCGCTGGCAGGTCAGTTTCTGACTTTCTGTATCACTTATTTCAGGGGCTGTGGCTGCGGGTTCAAATGCTCTTGGCGCTGGGTCCACCTTCGCCTTCACCATTCAGCTGCCCGTCTCCACCGCCCAGCTCTGTGCGCTCGCTGGAAATGGCGGGCTCATGGCCAGAGACGTCTGGCTGGCAGGTATGTTACTCCTGGGGTGGTTACACCAGTGGGCGGGTTCAAAGGCCGTGGTGGGGTGGGCGCGGGCGGGGTCCACCTTCACGCTATCTTTCTCTTCACACAATCCTCGTCAGCAGATGCATCAAGAGCTGCGACGTGGGGGGGAGGAGACAGCAGGGCACGGAGCGGCAACGCTGGCACCGCTGCCGCCCGCTGCTGCTGCTGCTGCTCTCGTTGCTGCCATTCCCTCTGCCACTGCTCCATATCCAATGCTTACTACTCCTCACTTTTGTTTGCCCTGCTTCTGCTTCTGCTGTTCGTGCAGGCTCATCGGCCGACGCATCCGGAGCAGCGACGTGGGGTGGAGGCGGCGGCAGGTCCCGAAGCGGCAACGCCGGCTCCGCTGCCGCCGCCGCCGCTACAGCCACCGCAGGCGCTGCTTCCGGTGCTGCTCCCGGTGGCGGTTTGTCCACCGGGCCTGGAGGAGAGGGGGGGGTGGGGTTGGGAAGTGAGGAGGAGAGGAAGAGGAGGAGGAAGAGGCTGTCGTGTTTGATAGCGGAGGATAACAAAGTGAACCAGATGGTGGTGGTGCGTATGCTGAGGGGGCTGGGCGTCGTGTCGGATGTGGCTTCTAATGGAGAGGAGGCGCTGCGGGCATGCGAGAAGAAAGACTATGATGTGGTGTTCATGGTGGGTGGTGTCACGCAGTCACTCACTCACTCACCCATTCACTGACTCGCTCACTCGATCGCTCACACGCTCAGGGCGTGTGAGAAGAAGGGCTAGGTGTGGTGTTCATGGTGGGTGGTGTTACATAGGCCACTCACTCCCTCACTCACTCACTGAGTCACACGCTCAGGGCATGCAAGAAGGACTACGTTGTGGTGTTCATGGTGGGTAGGGTTACTCCCTCACTCACTCCCTCCCTCGCTCACTCAATCACTCAGTGTCGAAGAGCTGTGCTATATGAATGCGCCTCACTGTCCCCCCTCTCACAATCCTTCCTTCCCTCCCACCCCCACCCCTCCCGCCCCTTCTCTGATTCCATCCCCCATTCAGGACTGCCACATGCCGGTAATGGATGGCTTCATCGCCACTCAGAAGATCCGCGAGCTTCCCTCCGTCTGGGAAACTGCTGGCGATGCCGCTACAGCCGCCGCTACAGATGGAGCTACAGCTGCTGCTACAGCTGCCGCCACAGCTTCCGCGGCAGCTGATGCTACAGATGGTGCCACATGCATGGATGAATACAAGTCGGTTCGGAAGGGTAGTAAGGGGTTCACAGCGGCGGATGGGGGAGGAGATGGTATGGAGGTCAAGCCTAGTAATGCAGGCTTGGCTGAAGGGAAGGCGAATGCGGCTGGTGGTAGGGGGAATGACGCAGCAGATGAAGTAAGAGAGGGGGCTAGGAAGGCGGGTCAAGAGAGGGATGGGGATGGGGAGGAGGGGCGGCGGAGGAAGGGGAGCGGGTTGAAACGGAAGCGGCCGTATATTGTGGCTCTTACTGCGAGTGCCCTCATGCACGAACGGCTCAGATGCACCGAGGTGAGTTTGAATGAGCTGGGATGCTGCATCAGCCGTACATTGTGGCTCTTGCTGCGAATGCACTCGTGCACGAACGGCTCAGAGGTGTGTGGATCTACGGTTGGCGCATGCATCGTCCCTCCCTCCCTTTCTCCCCCTCCCCATCCATTCCCCATCTTGCTCATCATTTCCCCCCCTGCATATGTAACCCTCAACTCGCAGGTGGCCATGGACCACTTTCTGACCAAGCCTGTGCGGTCGAGATGGGTTTTGAGTCCACTCAAATGTTATATTCGCGCACCTAATCCTCTCTTCTCTTGCACACCCACACCCCAACTCGCAGGTGGGTATGGACCACTTCCTGACCAAGCCGGTGCGGTCAAGTGAGCTGGATGGGCTGCTGCAGCAGGTGGAGCGGCGGAAGCTGATGCTGGAGCAGCGTGAGGAGCAGGAGAGGCGGGCAGAGGCGGAGCAGAGGGAAGAGAAGAAAAGCGGGGAGAACAGAGGGGAGGATACAGGAGAGGAAGGGGAACGGTAATGTTTGAGGCGACTTACAGTGCTGCAGTAGGTGGAGCAACGGAAGCTGATGCAGGAGCAGCACGAGGAGCAGGAGAGGCGGGCAGAAGAGGAGAGGCAGGGAGGGGAGGTTAATAGGTGGGAAGACAGGGGGGAGAGTCAGTGAAGGTTGTAATTGAAGGTACGGCAAAATGATGTAAATTCTCCAGGATGTGTCAGGGAGGGAGCCGTACTACCTAGATGATGGGTTTAGATCAGCAGCTACAGATGCAGGAATGGTCACTGGAACAGTGACAGCAGCAGCTGCTGCACAGCTACCCGGGTTTCCCCCACATAGGCATCACACATGCAGCACCAGAGATTAATTTTCGAATGTCCCATTTTTCACTCCTGAATTGGTATCAGGAGTTACACATTTCAAACTATTAGAGCTTAGTGTGGGCACCATATCTAACAAAAGCGCATACGCCGTCGACCTGCTCTGTTGACAGGTCGCCTCTCTGTAGCGTCGGCATGGCTCCTCTATGCAACGCTGGCAGGCGGTCGACCATGCTGTGCTGACGGTCGACCTGCCTGGCTGCTAGGTTGCTAGACTCTGGTGTAGTCAGTTTTGCCATTGCTTGTTCCATCATTTTGAAATTCCAAATTTGCTAGTGGAAACACTTGCCAATCTCAGGTGAATGTGTGTTGGTCTGTTGAACAAAAGAACTCCATTGTGTACTCCCAGTATATCGAGCTTCTGTTACCAAAAGGTTTTGCAACTTCGGTGAGTCTCGTCAAGCCGGAGTGCCTACTTCGTGCACGTCTCGCCTGGGCCAGGAACCTGCTTGCGAAAACCAGATGACCGAATCTCACGCTCACGGTTTCGTTTCGTGGAGTTGCGAAAGAATGTCAGTCTACCTGCGACTCGTCACCTCATCACCAAGAATCTGCGATGCAGTGAAATAGAAACCATCAGCCATCAGGCAAGCAGCATGTAAAAGTTGGCATTTCCTCCGGGTTTTTAGTTAATCCCGCACTGTTACTGAAAATATACGAAAAAAGCGCAGCATTGTCGCTTCTGGCGCACTGTTAGTGCCCAGTTTTCGATCACAGCGCATAGTTAGTGAGATTTCTACGCAGTAAAGATTTCATTGGTCAAAATGTTGACGGACCGACAACTCCGGTTGGATTGACGGCCATCGAACTGTTTGCACCTGAATTTTGGGCAGACGAAAATATATTACCCTCTCGGATGGCATGCTGTTCAGGGAGCATCAACCCTAAACACCGGGCGGAAGTGTTTAGGGAGCATCAACCCTAAACATTGGCCGAAAGTGTTCAGGGCTGATTCCCTTTGTCACGATTTTTATATATATATATAAATATATTTTAATGGGGCCGTCGAGGGAGCATCAACCCTAAACTCCACGCGACTGGATGTTTAGGATTGATGCACTCTCTATATGGGCGTGAAAATTTTGAAACACCTGACTGAGTTAAATAAATTTTCTGTTACATTGCAGGCTTGTCGTTTTCGGATATTTAGACGAATGAGCGTCGAGCTGCGTAGAAATCGCACAAACTCTGCGCTGTAAACGAAAAACGGGCAGTAACCCTGCCCCAGAAGCGATGAAACTGCGCATTTGGCGTGCAGTTTCGAAAACCGTGCGTTGTCAACTGAAAACCCATTTCCTCCTCATTCATAGGCGACAGACACCTTCCACAATGTTGGGAGAGGAGCTCCAGCACCCATTGGCTAACAGCGGGTCCCTGGGGGCACCTGAAGCGAGCCGCGAGTACCGGCTGTCGGCTTTCGATCTCCACTGTTACGGCATTCCCAAGAACGCAGGTCCCCACCTGAACCCCCCTGGCAGATCCACCCGCGCCGCAGAAGAGCTCTCCTGGGAAGCATCAGTGATCAGAACAGCCTACCCGCGGTTCGGAGTCAAGAGCATGCGCGTCTCGGAGATGCAAATGTTCCTGATCAGATCGGATGGCTCCACGGGGGCACGCTGATTGGTGGCCGACTCGGCGTGGCAACAGAGGCCGAACTGAATTTGTCGGCCCGCCGCGAGATTGGCTCCTGGGAAACGCCAGTGGTTGTGTGGGGTGGGAGGACGTGAGAGTTGTTGGCCAATGGGGGGCGCATGTAGCCTCCTCTCCTGCTGTACCCTACAAATAAATTCTTCACGAACAACTTTTTTCAACAACGCAGCTATCGTTCCACCACACAAGACAAGGCATTGACCAGCAGCACCATCCTTCTACGTCTTCTGTTGCCCATTGCGATTCAAGCAAGAAGCACAAGTTCCGCACCAAGACTTGCTGAAAAGGCACTCCACTCTGCGCATAACACAAGCACTGCATCTAGCTGTCTCCACTTGACGAGCCTACTCGACCTAGTTCCCCACATTTGCTTCAACACTCCTGTGCGTTGAGCTGCATCGTGAGACTCCTCAGAAGCAGCCGTGGTCTCCGAGGGCCATTAAACCCGAATCTCAAACTCCGCCTCTCTCAGAGCAAGTTAGCGTCGGCGGCATTTAGCTTTGCTAGAAACGACCCAGAGCGATCTCAAATGGCTCAATACTGGGCGTCGCGTCTTTCTTATCTCCTCGACGAATCATACGAGGAGGAGGAGGAGCAAGCCATGCCCAACCCGCACCCGCCTCTCGGGAAACTCCCCCGGCCCAGCCTGCTGCAAATCCCCGTCTTCAACCCGCCTCCGCCCTCCCCCTCCCCGCTTCCGTACTTCTACCAGCCGCCGAAGCGCGTCGCGGCGCCGCAGCCCGCGCAGCAGCAGAAGAAGCAGCAGCGCCGGAGGCGGCACAGAATATGGGACGACCTCCCCACGCCGATCGTGTACGAGAAGTACGAGCCGGTAGCGCCGGTAGCGGCGACGGCGGCGGCGGCGGCGGGTGAGAAGCCGAGCCGGCCCGACGCGTTTACAGAGATTCCGCTCAGCAATCGCGTTCGCGAGGAGCCGAAAGAGAAATCCACGAAACTCGAGGAGTCGCTGATAGTTCCTGCATCCGACGCGGCGCAGGTTCTTCCGTCTCTCTCAATCTCCTCACCCTCCTCCTCGTCGTCATCGTCGAGAAGTTCCGATATGCGCCTCTTCGCTACCAGCAGCAGCTCTGATAGTGGGCGCAGCGTGAGCAGCGCGAGCAGCATAGGCAGCAGTGAGCGCGGCGCAGTGTACAGTTTGGGCCGGAAGCAGCGAAGCCACAGGGACGGGTGCGTGTGCGTCGTCGATACCTCTCTCCTCTGGTCCTCCCTCGTCTCTTCACTCTTCCGCCCCTCTCTCCCCGCGCTTCCCGCGCCTTCCGCCGCAAACCACGCCGCACTTCCCGGCCCAACTGTCTACCCCGTGCTCCTTTCCCGGGAGTCGTCCACCGTCGAAAGCTCTGGCTATGATCTCAAATCACCTGCGCCTCGGGTGCCAAGCACAGACGCTGCCGAACCGCAGGAGGTTCCTCATGGCATGAGAACGATCGCGGAGCTGATGGGATTAGATTCGGAGAAGCTGCTCGTGCACATGGCCGGTCTGGGTAGAAGCCCAATGTCCGTACTTACGCCCACAGCTTCGGTCAAATCGTCCGAACCTAGCCCGACCCTGCTGCCAATGGCTATTGCTTGGTAGCTTGGAACGATCTCCGAGAAAAATCATCAGAGGGAGAAGCATGGGATGGGGGGAATCGGGAACGGAAAGGTTGCCATTGATGTGCAGTAGTGTAGATTTGTGAATTAACTATACTGTATTTAATTGCTCTCTGCTGAGCAATTAGCTCGGCAGAAGCTGTAGCCCCCTGCTGAAGTGGAGGGGCTTTGTATCAATTGATACATCATTCTTCCACGAAGGTAGTTTTGTGCTGAATAATATAGGCGTTTAGCAGTCAAACAGAACCTTGGTAACCTTCAGAGCGTTTAGGGATCAGACAATTGTTGTTTAAAGCCGGCAGCCCAAATTGCACAAGTTTTAAAAGGTTGACGCGAGGGGGTTTTTGTGGTGAGGGTTTTGGCGAAAGATTCCGATTTCGCTTTTTTCGTTTTTTTCGCCAAACCCAGCCCGCCCTCGTATTTCGCCCTGGGGGTTGGTTCAGTTCCCAAAAGTCCCAAATTGCAGGCACGCTTTTCTTCAAACCTTGAAAACACTAGTTCGTCAAGTTTTAAAAGCTTGACCCGCGCGGCCCGCAATTTGGGACTCGGGCTTTAAACAATATAAAAAGGTGATTTATATCGCGGTTGGCGCATTTGATGTTCCCAAGATTGTCAGACGAGCTTTTTTTATAGCAATCGAGGTACTATCTGTTACAATGTAGCATAATTACGCAAGGAAAAGGAGTGGAAACGGGAAGAGAGGAGAAAAGGAGGAATAACGTGAGTAGAAAAAAGGAGAGAGGAAGAAAGAAGGAGGGGAATAGGGGAAAAATGATAGGAGGAAGAAAAACAGGGAAGAAGGAAGAAAAAGTAGCACACACAACCCCAAGAAAACCCCAATAGCACACACATTTAAAACACCATCAAGCCCTCCCATCAAAGCACCCCAACTGCACTCCCATCGAACCAAACCTCCCCCCCTAAACCCACTCCCTAAACCCGCATGTCTACCAAGTATGGTGCATCCGCCCACGGAGCATCCCATCCCATCTCCTCCTCAACATCCTCCCGCTCCACCCAAACAGCCTCTGGGCCTCTCATCATCGACGCAGCGCGTAACAAGATCACACGCGCCTGAGCCCGTTGCAAAGCCACACCCACAGCCGCTTTGAGCGATCCGAGCAAATAAGCCGAGAAACCCTTTCCCGTAGCTCGCGCCGCCCCTTTCGTCTTTGCTATCTCGATCTGCGCGTCACCCTGCTTCTTAAGCCACCGTCCAAAACTCCCCCCCAAGCATCCCCATGTCTCAGCAATGAGTGGTGTGAACTGCACTCCCCCATGCCGCTGTAGAAGCGATTTGTAGTCCGCCGTCTTCCGCTTTTCTCTCTCTCTCGCGGCAAAACCCACCTTGCGACCAATCTGTCCATGGTGCTGCGCGGATAGCGAGATAGGATCTACCACACTAACCTCCAGCGCGTGCTCCTCCCCCTCCCTCAGTTTCCGAACCGCCACATCAACCCTCAGTTTCAGACGAGCTTGTTGGGTGTTAGGGCGCGTGTGATCAAAGTTCGAACTTCCCAAAGTTCGAACTTTTAGAAAGGTTCTACACGGTAGGATACAATTGAGCGATGTCTCTCCACGATGCAAAGCGGTTTGAGTTCGAACTTTGACAAAAATCCTTGGATCACACGCGCCCTTAGCTACCGAACTTCCGGATTCCGTCAAATTTGGCAGAGGCCTTTCTGGGTCATCAATTTTGTCTCACAATTTTTGGTTTGGTTATGTCAGTCACACCGTTCCGATCGTTAGAATAGACCACAAGATAGCTAGAAGCCTGTTTGTTTTACTCCGGAACATCGCAACACAAGACACAGCTCGAGAACCGGGAATCCAAACCTATCGTTCTAGGGTTAGTCTCACCCGTCATTTGCGTTTGTAGACTTCGTTGCAAAAACGTTGTTCACAGCAGACTCGTTACAGTGGAGTCGTTACAGCGGATTCGTTACAACGGACTCGTTTCAGCGGATTCGTTACAGTGGACTAGTTACAGCGGACTCGTTACCGCGGAGAAAGGTCGTCGCCGTGCATGGCGCAATGGGTGCTGGCGACAGTGCTGGGCGTCGTGTGGACGATCAGCCTGCTCTACAGCGAATGGATTCAGTTCTGGTTACGACCGCCCAGCTGCTCCACGTGGCCAGACGAGAATGTTCAGGTGAAGTTTCAGTTGAATGTTCCAGTGCTCGGCGTCGTATGGTCGTTCATCCTTCTTTACAACGAGTGGATTCAGTTCTGTCTCCGACCGCTCAGCTTCTCCACGCGACCAGGTGAGTGTGCTCCAGGTGGGAATTGATGTAAGTGCCAGGTGGATGTTCAGGTGAGGTGGTGGGGATCAAGCGGCCAGTTCAGTGGCTTCTAAGCTTACTGATGCTCATTCGAGAGGCCAGACTCGGTTATTTAGACACTCCCCTGCTTGCGAATCCACGGGAAATTTGGAAAAGTGGCAGGTTGCATATCCTCCATCCATCTCCTTTATTCGACTGAAATCTGACGGTTTGCAAACTTGCCATTTTTATTCTCTTTGCGTGTTGTTATTCCAGGGTCAGTACATTCCCCCCAGAGAATACAAGACAATAGCAGTCATCAACAGTCCAAAGGTGGGCTCTACACTCCATACGCGTCATAGACATCGGATGCATTGCATTAAACACATTCCACGTACGTCTGATGTCATTCCCAATGGCTGGTGCATGATCACTAGTCCCTGCAACCGCCTCCCCATTAGCAAATCCTTCCCACTGCAACCCCCTTTGATGAACAACCAACCGCCGCCAACTCCTCTCAACCCTACGTTGTTACAGAATCCCAGTGCTCTTCGCAGCACACCACCACACTGTCGAAAGATTCTCATCTCCTGACTCCCTTTTCCCTTTCTGCCCCCCACACACACCCCTTCCTCCTTGCCCCCCCCCCCCCAGCTCCTCCCCAGCACCGCCGTGCACGCGCAGTTCATCACCCACCCTCGCCCCCTACCTGCCCTTCTCCTGCTCTTCCCCGGACTTTCCCTTTCCCCATCCTCCTCCCCACTTCCCCCCGCAACCCCACAGCTCCTCCCCAGCACCGCTCTGCACACACAGTTCATCATGGCTCGCCTCCGCAATGACCCCTACCCCTTCCCCCTTACCCCCTCCCCCCTCCCCCCCTCCACCCTCACCCATCCCCCCCTTCCCCCCCCCTTCCTCCTCCCCCAGCTCCTCCCAAGCACAGCCCTGCATGCACAGTTCATCACCGCCCGCCTCCGCAATGACCTCTACCTGCCCTCGCTGAATCCACTTTCCCTTTCCCTTTGCCCTTGCCCCCCACTGATCAACCCTCAATCTCCCCCCACTCCTCACAGCTCCTCCCCAGCACTGCTCTGCACGCGCAGTTCATCACCGCCCGCCTCCGCAACGACCTCTACCTGCGCCGGGCTTTCCGAGCCTCCGTGCTCCGGTTCTCCCCGAGCCTCGTTGTCACGCTCGGGGACCTATTCCAGTCCGGAGCTGACGCCACTTACCCCCTGTAAGTCTCCTGTCCCATGTGCCATGTCCCACGAGCCATGTGCCATGTCCCATGAGCCATGTGTCATGTCCCATGTGCCATGTGCCATGCGCCATGTGCCATGCGCCATGTGCCATGCGCCATGTGCCATGTCTCATGTGCCATGTGCCATGTGCCATGTGCCATGTCTCATGTGCCATGTGCCATGTGCCATGTGCCATGTGCCATGTGCCATGTGCCATGTGCCATGTGCCATGTGCCATGTGCCATGTGCCATGCGCCATGTGCCATGCGCCATGTGCCATGTCCCATGTGCCATGTCCCATGTGCCATGTGCCATGTCCCATGTGCCATGCACCATGTGCCATGCGCCATGTGCCATGCGCCATGTGCCATGTCTCATGTGCCATGTGCCATGTCCCATGTGCCATGTGCCCATATGTCACATGGCACGTGCTACAATGGGCTTCATTCCCCCCTGCTGCCATGTGCTTAAGCGCCCCGCCCTGTATTTCAGACGCAACCCCTTTTTTGATCTGCTCACGCATCTACCCTCCCACATTCGCTTCACACTCTCACAACCTCCTCCTTCGTCTCACCTTCCCCCCCTCCCTCCCCCTCCCCTCCCTTTTCCCCCCGCACTTTTTTCCCATACAAGATTTCGGGCAGAAGCGAGCCGCTACCACCACGTGTTTCAGACGCACGATCCTTTCCTTGATCCTCACACCTGGGAGAGGCGGCGACGGCAGCAGATGGAGCGAGAGAGAGGGAGGGAGAAGGAGAGGGAGGATAGGGCGGAGAGGGAATCAAAGAATGGTCAGGGAGGGGCGAATGAGGGGGCCCAACGAGTGGCTAGTCCGGGAAGGAGTGTTTGGGAGTGGGTGCAGGGAGGGCTGTGGTGGGGGAGGTGGCATCCGGGGGAGGGCGGGGTGAATGTGCACATGCGGACGGATTTGGCTCAGGTGGCGGGAGAGAGAGACGTGGGATTTAGCAGCACGCAGAGAAAGCAGCATGAGGTGCGTGTGTGGAAGGAGAAGGGGGAACTGGGTGGGAAAGGGGAGGAGTGGGAAGAGGTAGGGGGAGGGCGGGGTGAATGTGCACATGCGGACGGATTTGGCTCAAGTGGCAGGAGAGAGAGACGTGGGATTTAGCAGCACGCAGAGAAAGCAGCATGAGGTGGGTGTAGGGAGGGGGGGGGGGGGAGGAGGGGGTTGGATGGGAGAGGGTTGGGAGATCTGAGAAATCTCAAACCTCTCCCGCACCCCGTCTTTCTGCCTTTCCTCGTCTGCCCCTCTTTCTGCCCTGTCCCTCCTCTGCCTCTTCCCCTGCCCACCTCCTCTCGTTCCATCAGCTGGTGGTGCGCTTTGAGCGGCGTGTAGGAGCACTGAATTTCAACAACAACGTGAGGGCGGTGAGGGTGGTGGGGGTGACTGAACGGGCCACACCTCGGTGCCTCACCCTCCTCTTATTCCCTCTTCATCTCCTTACACTACCTCCCACTTTATTTTCTCACCCTTCTTCCCTCCATGCTCTCAGCTGGCAGTGCGTTTCGAGCGGCATGTGGGAGCGCTGAATTTCCACGACAAGGTGGGGGTGGTGAGGGTGGTGAGGGTGGTGAGGGTGGTGAGGCAGAACGGCCTCCCATCCTCTATGTGCCTGACATCGCCTCCTTCGTCTGTCCACCCCCTCTCTCATCTCCCCTTCCACAGCTCGCGGTGCGCTTCGAGCGGTATGTGGGAGCGCTAAATTTCCACAACAAGGTGGGGGCGGTGAAGGTGGTGGCGGCGAACAAATGGCCTTTGTCTTAACCTCCTCCTCTTCCCCTCCTCTTACGCCTCTCTCCTTGTTCCATCAGCTGGCAGTGCGCTTTGAGCGATATGTGGGAGCGCTGAGCTTCCACGACAAGGTGGGCGCGGTGAGGGTGGTGGGGGTGAACGGGCTGGCCATGGACGGCCACAGGCAGCACAACAACAGCACAAAGCAGCTGGAGGAGTTCCTGCAGAGTCTGCCAGAGCATGGTATGGTGGGGTTGATGGGTGTGCTTGGGTGGAATGGGGTGGTTTGAGGGAAATGGCTTGGCAGGCAGCGCAACAACAGCACAAAGCAGCTGGAGGAGTTCCTGCAGAGCCTGCCAGATCACGGTAAGTTCACATGCTTATACGTCCCCCAAAGTGGGCGCGGTGAGGGTGGTGGGGGTGAACGGGCTGGCCATGGACGGGCACTGGCAGCACAACAACAGCACGAAGCAGCTGGAGGAGTTCCTGCAGAGTCTGCCAGACCACGGTGAGATGACATGCGTATTGTCAGTTACTCTCATGGGGGCGGTGAGGGTGGTGGGCGCGTGAGGGTGGTGGGCGCGTGAGGGTGGTGGGCGCGTGAGGGTGGTGGGGGTGAACGGCTTGGCTATGGATGGGCACAGGCAGCGCAACAACAGCACGAAGCAGCTGGAGGAATTCCTTCAGAGCCTGCCAGAGCATGGTATGTTCATGTGCTTTTACTCCTCAGGGTGGGGCCAGTGCGGGCGGTGAGGGTTGCTGTATACCTGTTCTTGTTGTCATGCCTGTTCCTCACTTCTTCTCTTCTTCCCTCCTATGCTGCAGCTGCAGGACCCCCAGACCCCCTCACTCACTCTCATCTCCTGTTCCTTTCTTCTTCTCTTCTTCCCTCCTCTGCTGCAGCTGCAGGACTCCCAGACCCCCTCACTCACTCTCATCCCCTGTTCCTCTCTTTTTCTCTTCTTCCCTCCTCTGCTGCAGCTGCAGGTCCCCCAGACCCCCTCACTCACTCTCATCCCCTGTTCCTATCTCCCGTCTCTTCACTGCACTGTTGCTCTGCTGCAGGTGCCCAGGTCTCCTCACTCCCGCTCATCCTCTTTTCGCACCTGCCGCTGCACTCCTCCACCAACCTCCCCTGTGGGGCCAACCCACAAGGCCAAGCAGTGGTGAGAACGGGCGAGGGGACCTACGTGCGTGTGTGCATGTGTGCCCTCTGTTGAACTACCTCGTTCCTCCTCTTCCCCTCTTTTCCCACCTCCGCCCCTGTGATGCCCCCCCACAACAGGGGCGGATGGCATCACAACAGGGGCGCTCCACTCCCCCACCATCCGCCCCTGTGATGCCAGCGCACAAGGCACAACTGTTGTGCGCTCTCCTTCCCTGCTCCCTACCCGACTTCTGAGTCGACTCAAAAGGTTCACTTGCCTGTTTATAAACCACCTGTTCCAACCCTCCTCCCTCCCTCCCCTGCCCCTTTCCCCTTTGTTTCTCCTCCCCAGGACTGGGACAAGGACGGGGAGGTTAGGTGAGCTCTCTCCCTCACTCTCACTGCACACTCACACTCACAACCGTTTACTCACACTCACAACCGTTTACTCACACTCACAACCGTTTACTCACACTCACAACCGTTTACTCACACTCACAACCGTTTACTCACACTCACAACCGTTTACTCACACTCACAACCGTTTACTCACACTCACAACCGTTTACTCACACTCACAACCGTTTACTCACACTCACAACCGTTTACTCACACTCACAACCGTTTACTCACACTCATCACTGCTGTTGCCTGCACACAGTTGACCTACTCTCCTCCCCCCTCCCATAACCACACTGACAGTCCTCTTTTTGTCCTCTCCCTCACACGCAATGTCATATTCCTTCATTCTCCCTTCCCCCCTTCAGGTATCAGGATGCCATATCAAAGGAAGGTTCCAACCACCTGCTGCAGCTGTTGAGACCGGTATTTGTATACGCATGTGCATGAGCATGTGCATGTGGATGAGCATGTGGATGTGGATGTGCATGTGCATGAGCATGTGCATGTGGATGTGCATGTGGATGTGCATGTGGATGTGCATGTGCATGTGGATGTGCATGTGGATGTGCATGTGCATGTGGATGTGCATGTGGATGTGCATGTGGATGTGCATGTGCATATGGATGTGCATGTGCATGTGGATGTGCATGTGGATGTGCATGTGGATGTGCATGTGCATGTGCATGTGCATGTGGATGTGCATGTGGATGTGCATGTGGATGTGCATGTGGATGTGCATGTGGATGTGCATGTGGATGTGCATGTTGATGTGCATCGCATGAGAATTCACATGAGGATGATGACATGGGTGCTGGGGTTTTTTTTCTTTCTTTCTTTCTTTTTTTTTTTTAGGGTGCTGAGAGTGGTGCGTGCATGTAATGGGAAGATGTGGACAACCTTGCCTCGTCGTGCCCCCTCTCTCACACCCCCATTCCTGACGCCCCTTTTGCGGGCTCTGGTAGTGTCAGGGCACGCAGAGGCCACCTGCTGGCAGCAGCGGCAGTGATCTGTGCGCCTGCTTATATGCACATGCTTCATACCCGTTTGGTTCCCATGCGCTCCTATCTCCTTTGGTGCAGGCTCTGGTAGTGTCAGGGCACGCAGAGGCAACCTGCTGGCAGCAGCGGCAGGTGCAAGGGACGCCCAGAGGGAACAGCAGCTCGGGTGGTGATGCTTCTGCTGGGCGTGGCTCGTGGAATGTGCTTGAGGTGGGTGATGGGGGGGATTGGGGAAGCGGGTTGCCACCCAGAGACTCTTCGCTGGCAGCAGCGGCAGGTGGAGGCGAGTCCCAGGGGGAACAGCAGCTGGGGTGGCCGTGACTCGTGGGAGGTGATTGAGGTGGGATGGGGGGGAGGGGTGGGTGGGGATGGCGAGACGAAAAGCAGCTTGGGTGTCGCTGCAGGTGGCACACAGAGGCCACCTGCTGGCAGAGGACGCCCAGAGGGAACAGCAGCTCGGGTGACGCTGCTGCTGCTGGGCGTGGCTCGTGGAATGTGCTTGAGGTGGGCAGGGGGGAAAGGATGGGGTTGAAGGGGCAAGAGAGAATGCAGTGTGGTTGTCAGGCCACGCAGAGGCCACCTGCTGGCAGCAGCGGCAGGTGCAGGGGACGCCCAGAGGGAACAGCAGTATGGGTGGCCGTGACTTGTGGGATGTCATTGAGGTGGGTTGAAGAGAAAGGGTGGGGCAGGGGGACTGACAGGGAACGCAGCTCGGATGTCAGGGCATGCAGAGGCTACCTACTGGCAGCAGCGGCAGGTGGAAGGGACGTCTTGAGGGAACAGCAGCCTCGCAGCAGCAGAAGCAGCAGCAGCAGCAGCAGCAGCAGCAGCAGCAGCAGCAGCACAGCCAGCAGCAGTAGAGGCAGCAGCAGCAGAACCAGCAGCTTTGCCTTATGACATTTCAGATCTTAATCCCAAAGTTCGTGCGTATGTGTTCTCCCCTCCCTCTTGCTTGTGAGTGTCTGCAGCTCTCTCTCCCAACCTTCAACTTCATCCACAGCACACATGCCATCACAGACCCGCCTGCCTGCCTGTGTGTTATCATCTCTTCTTCCCCATGTTTCCTTTCCCCCCTCTCTTCCATTCCATGTGTCTGCAGCTCTCTCTCCCATCCTTCAACTTCATCCACAGCACACACGCCATCGCCGACCCGCCTGCATTCCTCCTCATCACCGTTCCCCTCGACCACCACCCCCATGGAAGCTACATGCAGCAGCAGAACACCCAGCAGAACCAGCAGCAAAAAGCGACGTTGGGGGGAGCGTCAGTGCACGTGCAGCTGTGTGTGCTGCCCACCCAGATTCTCTTTCCTCCCTGGTATGTCTGCGGTGATTTCTTAGTCGACTCAAAATTCGTTTCAAAATTCTTCCCCCCATCTTAAGGCTGCATTTCTTGCGCTTCTTTCTCCCTGCAGGCGCGTTGTTTCTCGTTTCTAGATTTCGGTGGTCCTTGTTTTCTGGAAGCATGAACCTGGAAAAGTTTCACCAACCTGGGAACTTGTTTTTTTCTGCTTCATGACCTCAACTTTGTTCCCCCTTCCCCGCTGCTCTCCTCCCAACCCCTTTCCCTTCTCTCTTTCTTTCCCTTTCTCTCTGCATCCTCCTCTGCCTCCAGGTACTTCCCCCTCTCTCTCCTGGCCTGTCTCGCCTTCCTCCTCCTCCCTCGCAAGGTCTCCTGGGCATCTCTGGCAGCGCTTGCTTCTCGTCCATCCCACATCTTCCCCATCCCACATCTTCCCCATCCCTCATCTCCCTGTCTCCCCTCTCCCAGGTATTTCCTCGTCTCTCTCCTCTCCTGCCTCGCTTTCCTCCTCCTGCCCTCACGAGGCGTCTCCTGGGCGTCCCTGGCAGCGTTAGCAGCGCGCGTGGCAGCAGCGAGCAGAGAGGCATGGACACTGCCTAAGCTGAAGGCAGATGTGGATGAAGAAGGGGAGCTGGAGCCCATGTTTGACACGGACGGCAACATGGTGCTTGTAAGGAGGGCCACTCCGAGACTTCCAGATACTATTCCCTCGTCTATCACATCTGATAGAAGGTAGGGTCTGACTGTACCCGTTCCTTGTTGGGATGGCATGGGGCTGAAAGCTGAAAGCAGACGGGGAGGAAGAAGGTGAGGTGGAGTTTATGCTTGACACGGACGGCAACATGGTGCTTGTCAGGAGGGCGACTCCGAGACTCCCTGACACCATGTCCTCTTTAGTCACATCCGACAGGAGGTGAGCTTTGCCTGGGCTGCTTTTTCTGGCGGTCGACCCTCACAACTCTCAAGTCTATATGGTGGATTCCAGGTGCTACCAGGGGCAGCCCATGCCAGATATCTTGCTTCCTTTTCGCTTGCACAACCATTAACCAACTTCTGTGTTCCTCCTTGTATGCATCTCCTTTCATCCCTAACTCCATGCATCCGTGCCGTTGGACATCTCTAGACCTGGGGGGGCGCAGCTAAGGGCGTCCAGGCAACAAGGGTCACATGATTCGCTAATGGATGCTGGTGGCAGCACTGGTGTCCCTCGGATTGGATCATTCACAGACGTGTCCAGAGATGGTGCTCAGGCATCAGGAGGCGGTGGTGGTGAATCAGGAGGAGATGGGTTCATGGCGACGATTGCCAAGGGAGCAAATCTGACCCCCAAGATTGCTTTCCTTCGCTTGCTGCGGGCAATTGGGCCGCTTACGCTGTTGGTGGGCAGTCAACTTGCCTTGTATTTGGGGCTTCTCGCCAAGGACTGGAGCTAGGATTGGATTGCTGCGTGCAGTGCAGTGCATAGGAGTGTACTGAAATGGTTATATGAACGAGGCAGTTGGCTCGAAACCCCAATAATAAATAAATATGTAATCATGCTGCCTTGGAAGCTAAATTACTCATTATCTGAATGCTTTCTTATGTCACAGGTATCGGACTGCCATTATCGAGGTTGCATACCACTGGTTAGCTCGTTCACGTAACATCTGACGGTGTTAGCGTCAGATCCACGCTTCAGGGGACATTGTCATGTCATCAGCGATACCGTCAGGTTCGGCAATACCTACCACACCTTAGGTCGTTACTTAACCTCCCGTAAATTTCGCGATCGCTTCGCAAACGCTTGGCGATATCTCATTGGCCTGAAACTGCTTCCCGAAAAGGGAGCGTTTGCTACGGTTTCGTCAAGCCATACACAGGCAGCTTCGGACAGAGTCCTACCAAGCCTCTAGGAACACTCACACATCCCAGATGATATATCTTCGAAATTCACGATGCATTTCTTAGATTTTGGTCTTGCGCTGAGCTTTCCCGTCGCGAGACACGAGTCCTCGTCGCGCGTTGCTCGTGGTAGCTTCTCCTTCAACAATTCTCCAGCGAAGCGCGCTGCTCGTGCCCGTGGCTCGCGCGAGACCAGAGCCTAGTAGAATCTACGCGCTGCTACGTACCCCGTTTAGCGGCATAAGAAGTTACCCATCATTTTCCATGACCCTCGAGCCGCATATTCTTATCACTGATTGCTCGTAGAGGGAGAAGTACTAGTTTAGGGTTGTGAACACAGCAACGTTCTGTCCTAAGAGGGTTAATTCAGAAACGAGTGGTGATTCACCCACCGCAGGTAGTAGTATCAGCATCCCTTGATGGCGCGCCGCTCCTTGGTTCAGCTCCTTCAGCGAGCGTCACCAGCGATTTGCAGCCCGTCGCCAGCACTTTGCAACCCTTCACCACGCCACCTCAATCATTCGCCATCATCCATCCCTCCACTGCTGTCCTCCGCCTTGTATCATTCCGCTTCCTCCTCTCCCTCCCCAGCTTCCTGCTCCGCTTTCTCCGCTTTCTCCTCCTCCTCCCCCGTTTTCTCGTCGCCGCCAGACGGCTCATTCGACGCGTCTACGGCGGGGGCGCACGCGTCCATCACCTCCTCGCACGGCCTCACACCCCACCAGCTCGACTTCCGCGCCTTGGCTCAGGTGAACACGCGTGGGCTCAGGTGAGAATTGGTTTTCCGCTGTTCTTCAATCCCCAAGATAGAGCAGTCGACGCGTCCACGGCGGGGGTGCACGCGTCCATCACCTCCTCGCACGACCTCACACCCCACCAGCACGACTTCCGCGCCTTGGCTCAGGAGAACACGCGTGGGCTCAGGTGAGACTCCCAATTCGGAATTGGAAGGCCGCGGTTTTCCTCTACCCAAGAATATGTGTGATAAGTCGATTTTTGAGTCGATCAATTTTTTTTAGAATTCTCTAAAATCACTCACAAGGTTTTCCTCTACCCAAGATAGAGCAGTTGACGCGTCCACGGCGGGGGCGCACGTCCCCTCCGCCGCCTCTCCCCTCCCCCGCCTCTCTTCCCCCTCCCCTCATTCCCCCCATTTCCCCCCTCTCTTCTTCCCCTTCGCCGATTTTCTCCCATCCCTTGCGAGCAGGAATTTGCAGCCAATGAGCTGCTGCCACGTGCAGCAGAGTGGGACGCGCGGAAGCATTTCCCAGTGGACGTGCTTCGGAAGGCGGCAGGGCTGGGCTTCGCTGCTCTCTTCGTGAAAGAAGACGTGGGAGGTTCGGGGTGAGTGGTGTTGCTGGGTCAGCTGGGGTGAGCCGGGGTGAAGTGGGGTGAGGCGGGGTGAGGTGGGGTGAGGCGGGGTGAAGTGGGGTGAGCGGTCCGCTTGTCAAAGCGCCGCTCACCAGCAGCACCACTTCCGAGTGGACGTGCTGCGCAAGGCAGAAGGGCCGGGCTTCGCTGCTCTCTTCGTGCTGCGTGCCTCATCCGTTCTGCTGCCCCTCTGCCTCGTGTCATGAGCAGGTTGGGCCGGGCCGACGGGGCAGTGGTGTTTGAGGCGTTGGCGCATGCTGACGTCAGCACGACGGCGTACCTGACGATCCACAACATGAATGCGAGCATCATTGACAGGTGGGGGACGGGACGAATATGATGACGTGGCAGAAATGGGCTGACGTGGCAGGGATGGGCGTGATGACATGCAGGGATGGATGGGTATGCGTGGCGTGGTATGAATGGGTGAAATCGTTGCCTTCACCCTTGTAGGGATGGATGGGTGAAGGCAACGATTTCACCCATTCTTACCATGGGTTTTTTACAATTCTCAAAAGCCTCACCCTTAATGTTTTTCTACCTCCTCCCGTCCATCTGCTAACTCTTTGTATGTTCCTGTTGCCCTTGTTGTTTAAAGGTGTCCTTTCCTCGGCGCACTCTTCTCTCGCATTGTGCTTCCCTTGTTGCTCACCCCATGCAAAACCGGCGTGTGTGTGTGTGAGTGTGTGAACCGGAGTGAATCAGGTTCGGGTCGGAGGAGCAGCGGCACAAGTGGCTACCAGCGCTCGCAACAATGGTGGGTGGTGGTACTGCGTTTCACCGTATTGAACTGCTCTGTATCGCTGTCCCATCGCTTCGTTAACACCAGCATTCCATGAACGCATTCTCTCCTTCCTGTGGTGTGGCAGGACCTGCTCTCCTCGTATTGCCTCACAGAACCCGGCAGCGGCAGTGACGCGGCTGCTCTCAAGGTGAGATGATACATGGAGGCCGGGTGGCATGGCATGGTGTGGTATGGTACGGTACGGTATGGCATCGCATGGGCAGGACCTGCTCTCCTCCTACTGCCTAACAGAACCTGGCAGCGGCAGGCAGTGATGCGGCTGCTCTCACAGTGAGAATGGGTACTGGGTGGTTTGCCATGGTTTGGTATGGTACGGTATGGTATGGCATCGCATGGGCAGGACCTCTTTTCCTCTTATTTCCTTACGGAACCTGGCAGCGGCAGGCAGTGATGTGGCTGCTCTCAAGTTGAGACATGGGGACTGCGTGGCATGGCATGGCATGGCATGGCATGGCATTAACATACCATGCTGCTGGTTGGCTCAAGATGCGTTCATGTGTCTCTGTGTCTTCTCCACCTGTTGTAAGTGCTTTCTTCTCTCTTTACTTTTTGTTCCATCTTTCCCCTTGGTACATACAGGCCACTTTTGAGTCGACTCAAAACTCGCTTTCTTCTCTCTCTACTTTTTTTTTCCATATCTCTCCTTGGTACAGACCACGGCAAGGCAGGCCACTGGCTCTACGGATTACATTCTGAATGGATCCAAGGTACCGCCCTCCCTACCTCCCTGCCTGCCGCGCTTCCTCCCTACCTCTTTCCCAATTGAACCTCCTTTCTCACCTCCGTTCTCACCTCCGTTCTCACGCATTGTCTCACCTCCTCTCTGCCTTCTCTCTGATCCCCCAGGCGTTCATCAGTGGAGCAACCAACGGTTGCCACCCCTGCCTTAGTCACTGCCGTCCACCTTTTCCTCATGCCCGTTTTCTCTGCCTCGTTCCCCTGATCCCGCCCCAGGCGACTTTTGAGGCGCCTCAAAACTCTTCCTCATGCCCGTTTTCTCTGCCTCGTTCCCCTGATCCCGCCCCAGGCGTTCATCAGCGGGGCAACAGCTGCTGATGTGTATGTGGTGATGGCACGGACGGATGGGGAGGGGCCCAAAGGAATATCGTGCTTTATGGTGGAGAAGGTGAGATGAGCCGAGGGTTTGGAAGGGGTGGGATACGGTTCAGAGTCGTCTGAAGGATTGTGTAACTGTTTTCGTGTGCACTCACCATATGAACCCCTTTTTTTTTGTACCTTCTGAGGGGTATACCTCCTTTTTTTTTGTACCCCTTTATGTGCACTGAAGGTTATACCTTCTCAACAAGTGCATGTGTGTTCCATATCCTGTGGCACACTCCTGTGCGTGTTCCATATCCTACCGCTCCTGTGCGTGCTCCATATCCTACCGCTCCTGTGCGTGCTCCATATCCTACCGCTCCTGTGCGTGCTCCATATCCTACCGCTCCTGTGCGTGCTCCATATCCTACCACTCCTGTGCGTGCTCCATATCCTACCGCTCCTGTGCGTGCTCCATATCCTACCGCTCCTGTGCGTGCTCCATATCCTACCGCTCCTGTGCGTGCTCCATATCCTACCGCTCCTGTGCGTGCTCCATATCCTACCGCTCCTGTGCGTGCTCCATATCCTACCGCTCCTGTGCGTGCTCCATATCCTACCGCTCCTGTGCGTGCTCCATATCCTACCGCTCCTGTGCGTGCTCCATATCCTACCGCTCCTGTGCGTGCTCCATATCATACCGCTCCTGTGCGTGCTCCATATCCTACCGCTCCTGTGCGTGCTCCATATCCTACCGCTCCTGTGCGTGCTCCATATCCTACCGCTCCTGTGCGTGCTCCATATCCTACCGCTGCTCCTGGCCCTGTTGGTTGTTCGTGTGCGCTCAGGGCATGCCAGGGGTATCATTCGGGCAGCTGGAGAAGAAGCTTGGTTGGAACTCCCAGCCCACTGCTGCGGTGAGTCAGACTCTGCTGGTTTCTGATGCACCACACCTTACCTCACCTCACCTTACAGCATCGCACCACACCTCACATAGCCCACTGCTGGGCTATAAGTCGGGCAGCTGGAGAAGAAGCTCGGTTGGAACTCAGAACCCACTGCTGCGGTGAGTAGGGCCCAGTTGGTTACTGATGCACCGCACCTCACCGCACCTCACCGCACCTCATCGCACCTCACCTCACCTCACTGTCTTGTGAGGACGTGACTTGTGAGGGTGCCAACAATGTTTGAGTCATATGAATCAACCCTCTTTTTCGCCTTCGGCCCTTTGCACCTGGTCTTCTCCTTTCCCTTCACATCTTTGTCTCCTTGACAGGTCATTCTGGAGACGTGAGGATGCCTGCATGTTCGAGTCAACTCAAAGGTCATTTTTCCCTTTGTCCCTTTGTCTCCTTATCAGGTCATTCTGGAAGACGTGAAGGTTCCAGCAGCAAACCTTATTGGGGGGAGGGGCAACGGCTTTCGAATAGCAATGACTGGGCTGGATGGGGGAAGGGTGAACATCGGGGCATGCAGGTGGGTGGGTCCCTCTCTTCGCCCCACCTCACCGCACCCCACAGTGCCACACCTCTCCTCACCCCGCCTCGTCTCACCCCACCTCTCCCTTCCTTCACTCTGCTTCCTGTGCGCACGTGGAACTTTGTCTTTCCAAACGCTTACGCTTTCTCCCCCAGCTGTCTATCTTTCCCTCCATCTGTGAACTTTGTTCAGATAGTTTAGAGTGTCCTCTTCAGGATTTGTTGCTATCCCGCTATGAGTTTGAATCTCTCTATCGGTCCCTCTGTCTGTCAACTGTAAGGGAATCTCGTCCGTCCGTTTGCGGCTGACTTTTGAGTCGACTCAAAAGTCAACTGTGTGGGAATCTCGTCCGTCCGTTTGCGGCTCCTCAGAATACGTTTCCATTCCTTCCCTCCCTATCCACCACGCTTTGCCATGCCAGCGGTTCAGTGTGGGAGAGGCACAGTTTTGCCTCGAGTGTTCTCAGCAGCATGCAATGGAGCAGAGCAGACAGGATGGCAGGCAGCATGCAAGTGCCCTTCCCCTTTTCACTCTCTTCACCCGTCTGTGCTACCTCTTCTGTGCAGTGTGGGAGGGGCGCAGTTCTGTCTCGAGTATGCTCAGCAGTATGCAACGGACAGGAAACAGGTAGGCTTGCTTCTGCCACCCCTCTTCCTCGTCGTTTTCCTCCCACCACCCCTCTTCCTCTTCTTCTCCTCTCCCCGTCCTCCTCTTTTTCCTATCCCCATCCCTTTTCCTCTTTTTCCTTCCTCCCTCCACTCCTCTTCCTCTTCCTCTTCCCTCCTCTCTTCCTCTCTCTTCCCCACACGCAGTTTGGCAAGCCAATCACATCCTCCCATAACACACAGTTCCAGCTAACCGACATGGCAGGAGAGCTTTTCCCACCTTTTAACCACTGCACTGCCCCCCTTAAATGACTTTTGAGTCGACTCAAAAGCCAACATGGCCAGGAGAGAATTTCCCACCTTGTTATCCACTGCACCGCCCCCTTCAACCCCTCTCCGCCCACCTCTCTTCCCCCACGCGTGCAGTTTGACAAGCCAATCACATCCTTCCAGAACACGCAGTTCCAACTGACCGACATGGCAACAGCAGTGGGCCTCGTCTTCCTGCTGCTGTTAGCCTGCTAGCGCTGACTCCTCCTCTCTACACTTCCTCTTCCCTTCCCCCCCTCATTGTGCAGTTCGGCAAGCCATTCACATCCTTCCATAGCACGCAGTTTCAACTGGCCGAATCAGAAGGAGCTTTACTCCTTTCCCCCC